>JAJKFI010000032.1:5984459-5996033 GCA_029204185.1 Lerista edwardsae
AGGCGAATAATAACATTAAAGTTAAATGGCTCCCTGTCCCAAAAGGGCTCACAAACTAAAAGAATGGAGAACACCACCAGCAACAGCCACGAGAAAGACACTGTGCTGGGGTGAAAAGGGACAATTGCTCTCCCCCTGCTAAATATTAGAGAACACCACTTGAAAAAGTGCCTCTTGCCCAGTTAGCAGGGGTTATTACTATTATTACTATTTGCCTGTAAACCGCTTTGTGAACTTCATGTTGAAAAGCGGTATATAAGTACCTGTTGATTAATTGATTGATTGATTGATTGATTGATTGATTGATTGATTGATTGATTGATTGATTGATTGATTGATTGTATAACATGTATGACTATGTGGAACCACAGAGTTGCCATGAAAATTTGGGAGGCAGAAAGGGGACTTTCAGGGGAGTCATGATTAAATTCTCCCTTGCATGCTTATATTGTGTGCTGTTCACCACCTGTTATCAGCTGCTTCTTTCCCTGCTTTGATGCCATTTTTTCCCTTATTGATGGGTGAGGTCTGCAAATCACATTTGGCTGCACAATACCATCAGAGTGCCCAGCCGGAGTGAAGGCAGGAAGTACTGTCCACACCATGAATTGTTTTCATGGCATCATCAGAAAACCTATTCAGAGTGAGAGCAGTGTGTGTGTGTGTTTGTGTGTGTGCGTGTGTGCGCGTGCGCGCACGCAAGCACGCACGCACGTGCTTTGGTACAGAGCAGACTCGAGCATTAAGGGCAGGTAAAGTCTGCTTAATTCTTTCCTCAGTGGATATTTTTTAGCACAAAATTGCCCTTTCCAAATTTCCTTTTCATCCACTGATGGAAAGAGTGTGATTCTTTCTTCCCTCAGCCCCCTCCTCAAAACTCACCTTTCCATGAAGCCTTTGGCACAAATTGCTAGACCCTTTGCCTAACTGCAACTACACCTGTATGTAGCACCATATGAAAAAGCACCATATGGCCCGTCCCCACCCCACCCCTATCCCATCACTATTCCCTTCCTCTTTTGGGTCCCTTGTATCAGTTCTAGATTTTGAGTCTCTCTGGGCACAAACCTGTGCATCGGTGCCATGCATACTGATGCAGAATGTATGTTATTCAAACTGTGGTTCGGGACCCACTTGGTGGGTCGCAACCTGATGTCAAGTGGGTCGTGGAAAGCTGGGAGCAGCCATCTTGGAAACTACACCCCGTACTCTTGTTATATTCCTTTTGTGAGTGTGAAAAGTTTGAATTTTCAAGTTAGGGTTTTTTTAAAAAAAATTTGTTTTAGTTCAGTACTTTTACATCATATTTGGTCGTAATCTTGCTTTCTACACGGTAGTTTCATGGTTGTGCCATTGCTGCAGTCCAAGAATGCCGTATTATTATGTCACAATGACAGCACTTCCTGCTTGATGATGTCATTTCCAGCCACAACATCACTTTCAGGTTAATGACAGCACTTCCAGTGGGTCCTGACATGAGTGCCATTCTAAAAAGTGGGTCCCGGTCTAAAAAGTTTGAATACTTTTGAAAAGTTGAAAAGTTTGAACACTATGTAAATATGAAGCATGCATATATACATAGGTATTTTTGTTTTTACACAGCATTCAAGGGATCTAGCCCCAATGGGGAGCCATAGCCAATGGCCCAGTAGGTCAACAGAGCTACCAGTCGAAAACGTTTGGGGACTACTGCATCATACCATCCTGGCTATCCTGGATAGGCTGTTACTGCAGTTGCATTTTGTTACCAAAAGGTCACTGCAAATAACCGTCTGAAAAACACTTAGAGGTTGTGGTATTAGACACTGACAATATGGGCAACGCAATCCTAGCATGCCCCTTGCATCGATGCGACATCATCGCGTTGACACAAGGGGCGGCGCGCCAGCACGCGGGCACCAAGCAGCACCCCCGTGTTGGCGCTCCAATTCTGACAGCATCCGCTTCAGAGCACCGACGGAGAGCCTCCCTTGCACCGACTGAAGACGGTCGGCGCAAGGGATTCTCTGTCCCGTTTCAGGACGGGGATTGGTGGGAGGGGGGAGGCGGAAGGCAGGACTTGGGCGGGACCTGGGCGGACTTGGGAGGTGGCTGTACGACCACTTCCTAAGCCCATCAGCAAGGCCGCAGGACCCCAATTTGGACTGCGCAGTCTCCTCAGATTTGCGCCTGCTCTTTAGCAGGGAGCACATAGGGGAGGCTGGAGCGCATGCTCCCTGCTAAAGAGCACATAGGGGAGGCTGGAGCGCAGGAGGCTCCAGCCTCCTCCAACCCAGCATCGGATATGGCGCTGGCCAGCTGGCTTTGCCATTCCGACGCTGGGTTGGGTTGCGCCCTAAAAGTCAGTGACGTCATGTGGATGCTTCATAAAAAGTGAGTGACTAAAGGATGGCAATTCAAGAGAAAGTGCCATTGGGGTGGCAGGCCTCTTGTTGATTAGGGGTTCCAAGTGAAGACCGCAATACTATTCTCCAGAGCCAGCTCTCTCCTAGCAACTCAAACCCACATGTCACTCCTTGCATCATGTTGTTTTCCAATTGTCTATTTTTACATTTATTATAGAAGGTTAAGTACCAAAAGCCACAGAAGATTAAAGAACAGACAAGATAAAAGTGGACATGAAAGAAATGTGAACCCTACATTTAGCAGTGAGTGGTTTTCCATTTTATTTTTCCGCAAAGGCCAAATGGGAAAAAAGCACCCTATTAGCATATGGCATTTTTATCAGCAAATGATCATGATCCTAACAGGAGGAGAGTGAAATGCGTTTTGTTTTTTCTTCTGGGCATGCATCATCAGCATAGCTGTTCCTGAAGCCGAATTTATTCAAAGAGGGATGTTGCAAATTGTATTGAAAAAGTCACCTTTTATTCAAGGGATACACAATTCAGTACTTTGCTAAACACACTGTCCTGAATGCCTTGTATAACAGCCAGGATGAAGAATCTAGGCAAAGAGTCTGGAAATTTCCAGCCACAATAGTCTTCTCTCAAATTCACCCCCTTCCATGTAATCTGTGTCCCCCTCATCTCATAGTCCTCATTCCCCACTGAAATGAAACATACACGCATGTAATTGCATTTGCACTAATAATCAATGAAGCTTCAACTGTGGCATTCTGCAACTTGCAACAGTAGCCTTCTGAGCGAAAGTGAGCACCAGGGCTCAAATTTTAACCTGAACAGGAGAAGAATTCCTTATTCTCCCGTCCAGCAATCCATTCACTTTACATGCCAGTGGATGGATGTGGCAGGCAGAAAGAGAAAACTCTCTTCTTTTCCTTAGCACGTGTAGATGTCCCTAATGTCATCTGAAAAAATGGTATTCATATGTTCAGGCCTCCTTGTGACTGTAACATGCCATAGCAGCAGGAATGCCTGGGAGAGGGAGGAGAAATAACTCTCTCCCTCTTTGCCTCTGCTGCAAAAGAGTACAGCAGGAAGGACTGCAAGGGAGATCACCATCTACCATCAAGAAATGGGGTTGAGGGCCTCATGGGCTGAGGATGGCAACGGAGCCATGTTTTTCCATAAGCAGTCCTTACTTTTGCTCATAATTGCTAGTCCCAATCTGAATTGGGGGGGGGGATTCACCCATCACTAAATATTGTTCCCTTTCCCTTTCTTCTCTGTCCAATGGGAAAGAAAATCTTTTTTGTTTGTTTTGCCTTATAACTCGGGAAAGCACCACACACACCAATGGCATTTATATACAACACTGTGCGTTCTGCAGCATCTGGGGGAACCATGAGAAGCAGCAACAGGAAGCTTCTGCTTGTTTCATGCCAGCAATGACATCATTGCAGGGACGAATGGAGGCCCAAGCATGCCCATGGCAGGCAATGAAACCGCGCCCCCAGGACGTTGCCCCGCCCCCGTGCGTCGTCCAGGCACGCCTCCCTGCGCCCAGAATAGCTCCATTTCGGAGCGTAACGGGGGCGAGGGCGGGCTGAACGGCGCGTGGTTTCTTCTGCGGACTCTGCGCAATGGTGCCCTGCCACCCTGCCGCTGCCCGGCGCCCATGGCTCACGCCTGGCTACAGAGTAAATATGCCTCTGCATCATTGCCAGGCAACAAAGCCTGTTTGAGTCATGGCTGGCAACTCAGCTGAGAGGTGAGAGGTTTGAAAGGGAGAGGGAGAGGTACCATCAAGGAGGGGGAAAGGATGATGGCTTGGATAATCAGTGAAGGAAGGGAAGAGAGGCGGAGAAGACTGGTGGGGAAACTGTGGAAAGAGGAAGGAGAGACAGGGCTTGGGCAGGCGGGAAGTATTAACTTGACCCAAGTAATCTATCAGAAGCACCTACCACCATCCCTTGGAGCAGCCCCCACCTATTGCCACTAGGGATAAGCCTGTTTCTCCTAGGAAAGGATGCCTGGGGGCCTGGCCCTGCCCCCCGTAACCAGTGAAAGGCATCCGTGTGGGCCAAGCTGAGGAAGACCACCTTGTGTACTGACAGCAGACTTCTATCAGGTCTTCCTTCACCCTCACCTCTTTTACAGACAGGTGTAAAATTTTCCTAACAAAAAACAGACAAACTCTGCTAGCAATGAACCCTGATTCCCTGGCCATATCAACCTTATACTTTGAAACTCATTCTGTGGGGTGGTGGCAATGGGAGTGAAATACCCACACAGTGTCTCATACCTCTCTGAGTCTGTCTTCTCCTGAACGACTTTGTTGGCAGGGACAGAAAAAGTATCTGTTGGCGAAAGTCGAGTCGGCGGGAAAGGTGATGTGCTCTGAGAAATCAGCAGCTTTTCACCTGGAGTAAAACTTCCTTCTTTCCCTTGGAGCTGTACTGGGGAATGACATTGCTTTCCCCTGCTTTGAGCACAGAATCAAATCACAGCTCAGAACTGTTACTATTATTAAGTATATTTATATTTTTGTTTCATTTATGCTTCAAACGCACCTTACACGTGTCGCCCAAAGGTAATTTTTTTTACCTGTCTATTGTGTGCCTGCATTTTGATTGCAACCTGTCACATGAGGTCAGGTGTGAAATTTTACATTTTGTGTCAGCGCTCAAAAAGTTTTGGATTTTGGAGCATTTTGGATAAGGGATGCTCAACCTGCAATGAAACAAAACTATTGTAATATGCGCTGCATAAGGCTCTACAATTATTCATAGCGCTTAACTCAGCTAGAAGTTGATAGTCCCTCTTAAAATGCTCCCCCCATGATTCTGCAAGTTCTTTAATCTTATCAGCTTGCCCCTTTCACTGTAAGTAAGGAAACAAAAACTGCAATATTTACACAGTAAAAGTCTTTTGGAAAATGTAGATTCATGAAAATTTTAAATGCAATAAAATCCTTGCTTTTGGATTTATCATCCATTCTCCATGCTTCTGGAACGAATGTCAGCAAAGCAATTTGCTCCTACACCAAAGATGTCATTTGAATAGTAATCAGCTGGCAACTCTTATCATTTGCACATTCTCTCTGGAAGACCGTATAAACAGTTCAGCTACTATGAATACACAAGGTGTTAAAAAATTTTTTACCAACTACACCACAGAAAGCTAAATAATCAGAAATGGGAAGGCAAATGTTTCCAAAACATAGTAGTAGTAGTAGTAGTAAGGTAATTAGATAGTGATTAGTGATAAATCGTTAAGAATATCATTGGGCAGCTATTGTGGTTTAACCCGCCGCGCCACCACGTCCCTCAGTTAAGGTATAAGCTTATTTTAATTGTGCGTACTTGGAACTATTACTAGTCTAAATTCAGTGTTGCTGCTTGGGCACTCTATCACTACTTTATAGCTTTGGGCTAGGTCCCTATAGTTAGGGGCTATAGGGATAACTCCTTACCTGTGGAATTATTGAGAACAATGAGACTGTACAATCCTCTTTGGAGGCTGTTCCCTCATAGCTGTGGTCAGTGATGTCATTCAGGGGGAACGGACCAGAATGGGCGTTCCGGATCCTAACGGGCTCCGTGGCTGCTTCCGTTTCTTCCCCCCCCCCCAACATTTGAATTTGAACTCAAAAGTGAGTTCCTGTTCCTAAATCATTTGAATGACACCACTGGCTGTGGTCCAAGGCTGGTGGCAGAAAATGTGTGCCTTGTTTCCTTGAATTGCAAGTGTTTAAGGGCCCACCCTGTTAAATAGTCGCAACTCATAGGGGCCTGGGCTGGTTGTAGAGATTATGAGCCTGTGAATTACAGGGGGGAAAGGCAGGGGGAAGGTGGAATGGGGTGGGGGACAGGTGGACCCATGGGTGGATCACCCTGAGGAGGGGCAGCTCTACATGTCCTCCATTGTACCTGGTCACCCTACCTGAAGCCCATCCTAGTTCTAAGAACCTCTGCTCTAAGCTTTCGTGTGAATTTATGTCATTGATGCATGAGCAAGCCTAGCAAAAACCTACCAAGGAATTCAGTAAACATGAGCCCCACTAGGCAGGACTTGAAAGGAGGAAGATCAGTTTGACTCCTCAGAATACACATCTACACAGGGGTGTTCAAGGCAATGCGTCACACATTGCTGGAACGTCATAAATATGTATTAGTAATTATAAATAACAATTTCGGCTCACAAGTCAGGAGTCATCACTGTGACATCCAACACCCCTGAAATATATCACATTCTGCACAAGCAATTTCACACCATACAAGACTTGGCATGCTTCCTAAGGGGAAAGTAACCTCCTTAACACTAATGTAGCCCTCACAGGGATCTAAGATGAAGTAGCATGTACTTCCCCTATATAATGAAGTGGAAAGAGAGAGATAAGGAAGAGCAGGGGGGAGCAAGGGGAGGCAAAGAAAGCTGTACCTTTCTAAAGAGAGGGAAGGACTGCCTGCAGCCTCTTAAAAATGTTTAAACTTGAAAAAAACATGAAGATGAAACACAAAGATAACTGATGCGTTTTTAAGAGCTGTGCCCAGCAAGTCTCAGGATGAGAGAACTGTGAGAGAACTCTCTCATGTGAGAGAACTGGTTTCACTGTCACAATAGAATTCCAAGTACCTGCTTTGGGCCTCTGTGATCTTCTCCGGATTTTGAGCAGCCCTGGGCTCCATTCTCCGGGGGGGGGGGGAGTCCTGAGTGGTAGCATCCACCACAGAGCTCCAAGAGGGCATGGACAGCAGACTTTTTCCTGAGACAGGTAAATGAGGCAGAGAGAATTGCCCTTTTAAACACCACTTTGTATACGTATTTTGTGTGTGTATGTGTTTATGTGCATTTTCTAGGGCGAGGGCTATAGCTTTCATTGCAGCCCAATCCAATGCCAGATTAAGTCATTGGGGGCAGGGCTTTACGAGAGCAGAATAGCCTGCCACATTGCTCTATCAGTGGCCATTTTGGGGGCACTGCCATAGGTGGTAGAATGTGGTTTATCCCAATAGCCCCTCTATAGATTCCGCGAGACCTAGATTAAACTGTGAGGGGTCAGTTTGGTGGGGGAAGATTTTGGATGAACTATCGCCTTGTTGGTCGTATTCCTTGGTGTTTAAACGTATATGGTCTGTGTGCTTAAAAGCCAGGTTTGCATAGTATGGTAGATGAGAAGATGAGTTTTATTTAATCGACACTCTAGTTTGTTTGGTTTGCTTTTAATTTAATTCTGTGCCTTGTGTATTTTGGGTGGAAAAGTATTTTGTTTCCAAACCAATTGGTTTGCAGCATGAGTAGCCCACCTACAGCACAGAGGCTAAACAGTGATCAAAGATGACAGGAGTTTGTGGCATGTCTGGACAGGAGGAGGAAGAAGAGGGCCTGCAAGGCTAGCTATGGTAGAGTGTCAGCTGTAGCATTGTGGGGGTGGGTGGTGGGGTACCTGTGGCCAGGTGATGTGATGATGTCCCCATGCTTCACACTACCATCTCCTTCCACTGCCCATGCATGGTTCCAGAAACAGACAAGAGTGACAAGGACGGCCAGGAGGGCCAATTTAGCAGCATTTGTTGCATGCCTCTGGTGAGCCCTATCATTAAGGTGACCCACTTTTTTACAATGAAAAGGAGGACACAAATAAATTGAAGAAAAAAATAGCGTAAATAAAAGAAACATTTTATTCATTGCAACAATAATACACTATAATATGATAAATGCACAGTAAAAACATTTGTAACATTTTATATTGTAATTATGCTTACATGCCAACAGGGTTGTATAAACTTGTAAATAAAATTATACATATTTGGAAATTATTAAATAGATAATGAATTACTAAAACGTGAATTGTGCTTACCTGTGTATGATTTAATATTCACTGAAAGAAAGAAATAATTACCATAAGTCTACTGCGTGTGTATGTGCCGTGTCGTGTTTCGGTAAGAAGTAAACAAAGCCACTTGCGCGCGGCGCTCTCTCTCAAGGTCTCCCATGCGGAGCACATGCATCTCATAATGGCGTCTCGCCGCACTGTACCGAGTGTAAATCACAGGCTCATATGCCCTCTAATCAGTTCCAGGCCCCTATGAGTCTGTGATTTTTTCAGCAGCGTGTGACCTTAAGCACAACAAGGCTCACAACCACTGCTACTAGACTGGGCCCAAAGTTAAGAATACTTCTTCTTAACCTGAAAATTCCCCAGGATAACAAGTCCCAACTACAGGGACTTTTCCCAATGAGTAACTTAAAATTTGGTAAGCATGCCACTTTAGCCACTGAATCTTATCTGGTTCCAAAGACAACCAAAGCTTCTAGTAAATGTAATTGTAATTTATTGATAAACAAGGGTTACACAACTAAGAAAGCATACTAGAACTAACAGAGATACCTTATAAAACAAAGAAAACTAGGCTCCTATCACTTACTAGGCCCTAGTTGTTCACCTTGTTCCTCAGACAGCAATTCCAGTCTTGCAAAGGAAAGTCTGCAGGTTTGCAAGCTTTATCAGGTCTGATGATCTTCTTGGAGGATGATCTGGAAGGTCTTGATGTTGTGCAGCCACACCCCTCAGGCTCAATCAATTAGCCTATCAGGGTAAAGGGGCCATCTCCTGTTTTCAGCACTAGCTACATGTAACCTTTCTGAATAGCTTGCATTCCTGACCCCAGCTATAACTTCACACCTTTTGCAAACAACCAATGAAATAAGCTCTCAGTCCTGCTTGTGTTACAATTCTTTCAAAATAAAGTCAAGCCAGGGCCTAGCTTTTTCTTGTTTGCTCTTTACACCGAGCCTTGACGAATCGTCATGTCAAATACAAATACGTCACATCGCACGCAACAGATCGGATCGGCATCGATCGAATATGGAGATTTACAGATTAGTCTTCAAATATCAAAAAGGAGGACATGTAGGAGGACACTTTTCAAGGGAGGACAGAACTTACAAAAGGAGGACTGTCCTCCCTAAAGGAGGACGGTTGGTCACCTTATATAAAGACAAAACTGTATGGCCATCTTTTTGGGGGAAGTATGAGTTACTCATTGGAAAAAGTCCGTGTAGTTGGGACTTGTTTAGCCTGGGGAATTTTAAGGTTAAGAGGAAGTATTCTTAACTTGGTCCCAGACTAGTAGCAGCCTTGTGTCACAAGGTTGTGAGCCTTGTTGTGCTTAAGGTCACACGCTGCTGAAAAAATCACAGACTCATAGGGGCCCGGAACTGATTAGAGGGCATATGAGCCTGTGATTTACACTCGGTACAGTGCGGCGAGACACCATTATGAGATGCATGCTCTCCGCATGGGAGACCTTGAGAGAGCGCGTGTCCTCCTTTTCATTGTAAAAAAGTTGGTCACCTTACTTTATAGCAAGACACTGAATCAGCTCCGCTGGTACAGGCAGTACTGGAAACGCTTCACAATTATTGACGCATTGCCCTTCTGCCATTAGCTGCGCATCCCTCCAAAGAATCACGTGAGACAGGTGGATATGGATAAACAGGCCACTTTATTGCACCAATTACAGAGGAAGAGAAGCCAGAGACTATCGGCTATTAAACTAAGGCAAGAAAATGGTGATAAGGCATTTGCTGAAGGTGAGGGTCAGCCACCGGCCTGCCCTTAGGCAGATGAAACAGCCAGAGTAAAGGCCAGCCCCTTGGGGCACAACTTTTCACGGTCAATCCCAGCAGGGATGGAGGCAGCATACCCATAGGCCCGCCCTGTCTGGAGGTAGTCATCTGAGGTGGGCCAAGGCTAGGAGATTCCCAGCCAGCCCCACACACCAGCGGGCAACTGCAGAGCAGTCAGTTGGGTAATGCTGTACCTTAGCTGACTTCTGGATGCCCACCAAAATGCCTACTTTCGTGCCTGCACCAACATACAATAAAGTGACCAATGTTAGCAGAAAAGAAACAAGAACCTGACCCCACCGCAGTCTGAGTTAGGCAAAAAAAATGCCAGTCAAAGGCCAATCAGTGGGCAGAAAAACCCACCTGCCCCAAATATGGCGACCAGCAAGACCCAGACTATAGAAAGGGAAGGACAGGCAGGGATTCATATCCTTCAGGTCCGAAGTTAGAATGGCCGTCTGGGCAGCTTGCAGTCCCCAGGTGAGCTCAGGGTGCCAACACCCCCAGCTAGCAGCTCAATTACGCAGCAGCTGTGTCACATGGAAAGGGTGGAGCCAGCTAATATGCTGGTGCTCAGGGTTACCCTCGGGGTTACCCTCTTCAGACAGTTGATTTCCAGTGGAGAGTGAATGCCTGAGGGGATTTTGCAAGGCTCGCCACCCACCACTGCCAGTTACATGCATGGGCTAGCCCCAGCCAGTGGCGTTCCAAGAGGAAGGGCAAAACACTAAGCTCTTCAGGCACCTGAATACCTGTGGAACAGACCCCCTCCCCCTCGCCATCGAAGTCATTCGCAGCATCTCCTCTGCTTTACTTTCACAACTGCAAATGCCTCTAAAGGCAAGGGGGCGGGGCCACTTTACATAGGAGCTCAGGTGCCTGACAAACCTAGCATCTGACCCCCCATCTAGGAACTGCAGCCCTGCCTCCCAATGCGCTATCTTCATGGAGTGCGCATGCTGGGAAAGGGCTTTGCTTTGGCTGTCTCTTTCAAAACTTGGCTCTGGGGGCAACTGCATTTGCTAGTCTCAAGCAAAGCCTCTCTAGGTTGAACGCTCCTAATTAAAGCCACATGTCAGAAATGTTGGAGGCAGCTTCAGGGAGCTGTTCTCACCTGTTGTTGGTTGTGTATTCTATCAGCCTGCCATTAAGCAGCTGTCTGCCTGAATCAGAGTGAACAATAGCCAGATTGCCTCTGCTGATTCAAGCCACTTAGCCCCAATAGTGCAGTTGCCCAACAAATCAAAATCTGTAATGAGCAATGAGTCCATTAGTTGGACCACTACAGTGGAGGAAGGTCATTGACCTTACTGTGCATTAACTTTGTCTGTGCAATTTCCAAATTGATAGGCATCTGTCACTGCACAAATATTACTGGTATGATTTCAGATTTCTATAATTTTCTTAGCCATCAGCAATACCAAAATCTACTTGAAATTGTTGATCTTGATGATTGATTGCAAAATGGAAGTGAAATGCATCTGTCTCTTTGCACAGTTCTTATGAATGGGCCTGACAATTAAGCATCAATTTGCATATTATTATTATTATTATTATTATTATTATTATTATTATTATTATTATTATTATTATTATT
>JAJKFI010000032.1:5996043-6035876 GCA_029204185.1 Lerista edwardsae
TTATTATTATTATTATTATTATTATTATTATTATTATTATTATTATTGAATTTATGTCCTATCCAAAAGTGATCCAGGATAGATGTATCCGAAAACTTCAGAGACTTCTGAGGCAGGGTCTGGTGATGTCAGAAGGTTGCCAATCCTTGAAAAATGGGTGGTACATATTTGTTAAAGGGACAGAGCCCAGTAGTACAGGAGCAGAACACAATGGGAGCTGGTCTGTTACCATCACTCTCACTGCTAATTAGAGGAGAATAGGACTGGCTTTAACCTGGCCTGTTGCTTACCTAACGGTAGACACTGGGTCCTTTTCCAACCTCCCTGTCCCATGCCATCCTGCCAGACAAGGCAAACCTGGCTGTAAACCCGACCCAGAGGACAGTCTGGGGTAGGCAAACAAAATCTTCCCTCCTCATCCAGGAAGCAAATAATTCCTACCCAGCCCCCAGCATCGACCAGCTAGTCTCTAACTGTAGCTTAAAGGGCAGGCAGGTAGGCGGGCAGGCGGGCTCTGTGGCATTAGATGAAAAAGAGGCCAAGGGAGGATTGGCATGTCACCATTGTGCAGCACGGCAGAGCCTTGTCCCTTATGTCTGCCCCAATGGCAGCACAGCACATCACGCGAGGGGGGGGGAGGAACCATGCAAGGTAGCCTCCTTCCACATGCACAGATGGAGGCTCTTCCTCGCAGTCCAATCCTAACCAGCTTTCCAGCACTGATGCAGTCACAGTGCAGCCTCAAGGTAAGGGAACAAATGTACCCTTATGTCATGTGCTAGTAGGAGTGAGGCTGGAGAGACCAGGTGAGCAAGCCCCACACGTCTGCTGGGGAGAGGGCCAGGTGGGACTAATGAGGAGCCCTGCCTGGGGATACACCAAGGTAGTGGGGGAAGTGTCCTGGGGGGAAGGGAGAGTCCCCGTCGTGTGTGTGTCGGCTCTGGAAGGGTCCTGTTCTGTCCTGAATCCCTGAGCAGTGGGAGCAGCCGAGGCAGCTGGGACCTGGACGACAACGAGAGTTGGCAGCCACCGCAGGTCGGACGCCTGCTCGGGATTGTTGCCGTACCACCTCCTGGCTGCAGATTGCTGCCACTGATCCTGCCCCACAAGCTGTGGAGATGCCAGGAGCCGTGAGTGGGCGGAACGGCCCGACCCGGAGGCTTTGTTAGAGCCGGTTGGGGCTGGACTTTAAGTTCCATTTGCTAACCAAGAGGCAGCCCTGTTTGTTGGCCCCAGAGCCAAAGAGTGGGGAGGTGTATTGGAAAAGGCAGGAGAGACCCCGAGGAGATAGTGAATGGTATCAGCAATGGCCCCTTGTTCCAGATTAGCCAGGGATTACAGGGTTAACCCCCAAGGTCTTTGCAAGCCTCAGGAGCACAGCTGTAGGCTGATAAGACCCCTGGCTATGAAGGGAGGCCAGCACAGGTGCAGATGGGCGTGGCTGATGCTAGAGCCTGCCTAGCAACTGATTGGCTGGCCTCAGTATAAAGTGGGAGGCAGGAGCTGGAGTAAAGGCGCTGGGAAGGTGCTGGATGAGGATCTGGATAGGTGCTGTAGGTGTAGCACAAGGTAGGTGCTGGATGGGAGCACCAGGTAGGTGCTAGACGGACAGATTGCTGGACTGATGGAGTGCTGGATGGATGGACTGGCTGAAGGACGGACTGAGGAACTGGCTGAAGGACTAGATAAGGTAAGGTTGTTTTGGGAGACTATTGTTGGGAATTGTTGTAGGTCTGCCACGCCCCTGGAGCCACCAACTGGAGGAGGCAGTTATGGTTTGGGCAAGCTGACTGCCTATTGTTTGGTGGTGGGGGTTGTTGGTGCTACACTTACAGTAGTTTGGAGCTAAGCCAGTGATGAGGGTGGTTTGAAGTCTGTAGGAGGCTGGCCAGCCGGTGATCCCAAGCAAAGCTGCTGGAAGAGAGGAGGCCCAGTGGGTGAATGAACCCCCTCCCTCTGCCTATCTCTTGAGTCCGCTCTGAAGGGGAAACTACTTAGCCTAGTGTGGGCATTAGGGCCCTTGGGGAGACCCAGCAGGGAATTTGGCAGAACAGGAGGGCTCGGAGGGATGACCCATGAGGGAACAGGGGAGTCGGGCGGGCATGTGGAAAGAGGCGGGCGAGGCTGGGAAGGAGGTTGTCAATAAACCTTTAAACTTCCCACTTGTCTCTGTTGCCGATGACAGGAGCACCACACCATGTACCCCGTCGACCTCTTTGTGTCCCCCCTTCCTGAAGAGGTCGGGGGGGCGTAGGGGGGCATTGATGTGACACCTTACCTTATCTCTGTGGCTCACCCCCCCCCATAAGGATGCAGCGCAGGCTCCATATTGCTATGACTGCAAATTAGTTAGGCTTGGGCTATCAACGCCTTGCCTGTTGAAAAGAAAAGCAGCTGAGAGCATGTTTTCCTAAATGGGCCTTTTCTATGTTATGCACCTTTTAATGTGTGGAAGAAAAGGCTGGCTCTGTAGCCCTTATGTGGTGGCCACAGGTGTGGGGCCCTCTTGGGATCCACTGAGGTAAGAGGTGCCTGAGTGCCCATGGGGGCCCTGTACTGACGGCCCTTTCACACACACCAGTCTTGTGTAGTAGGTTTTAACGGGTGGAAACATTAAAAATGTGTACCATCCTGAAATGCCACAATCCCTAAGAGGGCTGAACCATGTGATCAGTGATGAATCAGCTAACAACTCAGGGGAACGCTGGGCGGGCAGCAGGAAGCCTGGGCGGGACTTCCGGGTGATTGACAACCCATCCGTCCAGGTCCACCGCCCGCCTGCCCGCTGCACGGGCTGCCCCCAGGTGGCGCGCCCCGCCGCTGCGCGCCCTGCCACCCGGGGGCCCCCACCCATCCCCCCGGCGAGCGGACACCCCCTCTGAGGCCAGGGCAACCCGTGCGGTGGGCGGGCAGGCGGTGGACCTGGACGGACAGCCTGTCAATCACCCGGAAGTCCCGCCCAGCCTTCCTGCTGCCCGCCCAGCGTTCCCCCGAGTCGTTAGCTGATCCCATCACTGCATGTGATATTTCAGGTGATGGTTTATAATATAATTTGGCTCATACTCTTTATTCACATGCCAGGTCTGCTGTTTGTAAATGTGAGACAAAGGAGAGAGAGTGGCCTAGGGCAAAGTGGGAACCTGCCAACCCATCTTTTCTAAATCAATTATATCACAAACATGCGTCTGCAGAGTACTGGGGGTATTCTGAGTCCATAGGTATGACACCATGGAGTATCTTATGCACATGTTTCTCAAACAGGTCACTCTAAAACCTTCTGCACCAGGCAGACTTGTTGCCATTATAGGAAAACATGCCATGAATTTTACTCAAAGTGCTTTTCCTTAGGCTTCTTTTCCTCTTCTTTTGTCTTGGAATAAAATGTTCTCTTCATTGCACAGGAGAAGAACATCGTCAAATTGAAATTCAAGCTGTGATGATTGGATCAGATTGCTCCTTTTAAATTCACTTGATATGGCTCAATAAAAAGCAGTCAGTATCTTTCTGAATAGTATAACATTCATTTAAAGCTAACTGTTTCAACAAATATTTAATCCAGTTAAGCTTTCCCCCCTCTACGGCAGAGGTTTTCAAACTGGGTTATTGCAACGCCCCAGCCTGGAAGTCTCTGCCGCTTTACCTTTAAGGAGTGGGGGCAGGGCAAATGCAGCAGTGTGATCCCCAGGATCGTGGCGCTGCCTGGAGCAACAGGGACTGCAGGTGCCTTACCTGTTGCAGCACTGGGCTCCAGGGGTGCAAGGAGCCCTGGAAGCTTCTGCAGGGCTCCCCAAATATCAAAATGAGGAAAAAAAACGCTATTGTGAACCACTTCTTGTTTCACAACCGCAACCTGGAATTGGGTCACTATTGCTTTATATATATATATATACTATTTACTCATTCTGGTGACAGGCTGACATGGTTCTATCATGCCGCTGCAACCACAAAGCAGCCCTGAAGAAAGGGAACAAACCTTCCCTTACTCGGAAGAGGCCTCTATGACTCCTCTCCTACAGCCGGATGCAGTGCATGCCTCATTGGCACAGCTACACCAGCTCTGGAAAGTTGGATAGGATTTGGCCTGAAGAGTGCCTGTCTACTCAGAAATAAGTCCCATTATGTTCAATGGAGCTTACTCCCACAAATGTGTGGTCTTCCTACAGGGAAGTTGGGAACCATGCATTTGCAAGGGTGGGGGCGATGGCAACAGCACCACAGAGATTGCACTGCCGCCCACGAACAAGGGGCTGTTAAACATACGATCGCAAACCCAGAAGAGGGTCACAATTGGAGATGGGAGCCTTTCTGAGCAGCAAGGAGGCCCACAGAGGCAGCCCCCCCCACACCCTCCGGATGACTGGTGCTATCCCCAAATACATTTAACAGCCCCTTGTTCGCAGCAGCACCGTGATTGCTGCAATGACACACAAGATGGCGGCGGACGGATAACAGCGTTTTTACTATCTCCCCGGCCTTGATTTGGAAAACAACCTGAATGCAACCCGATAATAGTAAGACTATGTCCCCAATTATTAGCAAGAAAAGGCCTAGAAAAAGCCCTCTAGTAGGGGGGCCCGACAAGATAAAAAAGCGGAATGTAAGGAATTACCAGCCTCAAATGGACTTCTTCCTCTCCTCTGCAAAGAATTTACAATCTGCATCCATCTTAAAGGACGTGAGTAATAACCCGCCCTCATTAATTTTATCTCCAGTCTGCAGAGACCTTGTTGTTCTGCTCTTGATTTTGAAGTCCCAAATCAGCAAGATAAGGAAGAAACGGAAACGGGCAGTCATTCTCCCATAAGGAAACAAACTTAGAGAGAGAACAATTTTCCTCGGAGTCTGATTCACAACTGAAGCCTCTGAGAGACATATGCTTATTATCTGCCCAAACTCTGTCTTTAATCCTGGAACGAACTAATTTGATTGAAGAACAGCTACAAGCTCTACTTCAAAACATTTCTCAGCTCTCTACTAGAATTGAAACAAACAGAGTTAGTGGAAATGAAGCTTGTTGTGCTTCCCCTCCTCCGCATTCCTCATTTCCAGCTTCAATGTCTACTAATAATTGTCCATTGGAAAGGGCAAATATTATAACTAGTTGCAATTCTCAGTTGGTATTGCTTCCTACAGACGTTGTTTTTCATATTCCCCGTCAAGAGGCAGTCCGCTGGACAAATAAATCAAGAATTGCAAACTCTTTAACTCAGCTGATGAGACAAAAACTTCATCCTGCTGAGGTTCAGGATTTTTTCTTCCTACCCTCACAGCTGTATTATGAACGGTTATACTTGTCCTTTTCTACGGTCAAACTGGCTAGCAAGATATTTAATAATAGATCTTGTCTGAAGTCTTACAACATTATCATTCAGAGGGTCTTCAATCAAGTTGGTCATCAGTTGAAGTTCAAGATGAAAACATCTATACCGTCTTCCAGACCCTCTTCCTCCAGCCATTCTTCCTCCAGCTCTTCCTCCAGCAATGCCGGTTTGAACTTGGATTGCTGCAGTGCCATCATGTCATTTTTTGCCTCCTTCTGGTTCCCCTGGTGGGTCACAACCCACTGTTGTGCCAAATTCCCTCTCTGCAATCTTATGCCTGCAGTAAGCTAATTAGCTTCCTTTCTATCATCCAAAACCACCTTAGTTTTATACAAGGCACCACTAAACCCCACCACCCATGAGAAGGCAAAATGCAGTCAGCTTGCCTGCTCAGCCACAAAGGTCCTCCTTCCTCCTCCAGTCAGGACTCCAGGGGCATGGCAGTCATACAATAATTTCCCAGTCTCCAATAGCAACCTTAGTTCCAACCACAATCACAGTCCCAGCAGCCTCAAGTATCCTTCATCCAGTCATCCTTCATGCAGTATGTGACAAGTTTCATCCTTCATGCAGTATGTGACAAGGTCACACTTTCCTAATTACTTGCACTCTTCTCCCCCACACCTGTCTGATAATCAAGCTTCTACCTTCATTCCCCAGGTCCTCATCATCTTACTGGGCTGTGAACTAGCTGCAAGCAAAGGCTCTGGGTTTACCCTATAATTCCTGGCTGACATAGACAAAGGGCCACTGCTGATACCATTCCGGATCTCCTTGGGATAATCTTCCACATTTTCCATTATACCCACCAGTTTGGGAATCACTGGTGTATAGGATTGAAGCATAATCTAAGAGCTGAAGCACCTTCTAGGGTACAGAGGTTCCTCTCGGGTTTAACCAGTGGTTGCTTGTAGGAGTGCCTAGTTATTTTGCTCCATCTAATTCTAATAAGGCTGTGCCCTAGGACCTGGAGTTGACTAGATTAGCCATTAGCCATGGGTGACTGTCAGAACCAGAGCACTGGAATTGTTCTTGTTGATTGTGACTGCATGATACAGTCCCTGTATCCTGCATTTTGGGATGCAGCTCATGTTATTTGCAGTATGTGACAAGGATGCTCCATTTAATATGGCACTTTTAAAATGTTGGATGTCCTTGTCTTTCTTCAGAGCTTCTTCATCTTTTACCTTTCTGACACCAGAAATGTTGCCTTGTCCATATTGGTTCTCATTCTCTACTCATACTGCAAATGTACAGGCACACACAGAGTTTTCCAGGGTGCCAGTCAATGTGCAGATGTCACTTCCTCTTAATAAGCAGAACAGATTATTTCAGCTGTGCCAAAACAAGTCTGTGTCATGCTTGTTTTTATCCTCTGCAAAGGCACAGTGGCAAATAGGATGGTGTACTTTTAAAATTCTGAAATGGCTTGTTTTTGCTGCGTCAGTTGTATCAGAATTATTTGTTCAGTCCCTGACAGTGGAGACACTGCAGAATTGTGCTCAGAACAAGATTGTCATTGATGCACTGAACCCTCCGAACGAGGGTTTTGTTGAGAGTATAACAAAAGTCCTACTGGATCAGGTCAAAAGCCTATCTAGTCCAGCATCCTGTTCCCTACAGTAGCCAGCAATATTGTTCAATTAGTATAGACCAAAGAAAGATCTTGCATGTGACTTGAGTACAGGCATGCCCCAGTCAGAGCCGTTGCGCCCATAGGGCACAGTGTAGCACCTGCCATGAACATTGGCGAGGCAGTTGGGCACTCCAGCGAAGAAAGCAGCATGGAGCTGGGCCTTCCCGCCTACCCCTGCCTCTGTTACACGCCAAAATTTAGATTCTGGAAGCAAGAGGTGTGGCGAGGCTACGCGGGGAGTGCGGTGACATGTTTAGTCACTGCCCACCCCAGGCATGATCAGAGCCTGCTCCAGCTCTGCCCCAGTATCCACTGGGGTTCTGTTCCAGAGACACCCCCTGTGGATACCTGAGACCAGTGATGTCATGCAGGGGGTACGCGGGGGTACGTGAGTACCAGTTTCTAGGATTACAGCTGGCCCCGCCCATTCACCTGCCCACTCGTCGACTCCGCCCTCTGCAACGTTTGAATTTCCTGCATGTTTGAGTTGCCTGCACGTTCTCAGAGCCAGGCAGGCAGGCAGCGAGCGGAGCCTTGCCTTGCCTTGCCACTGAAAAATGAGTTGCTCTGGGGTTTTAACATGATGCCAGGCCTCCTTCACATGTTCTGGGGGTGCTGTGGAATACTGTTGCGCCTGTTGGGTCAGTTTAAAATCATCTGAGGCCTCAAAAAGGGCTTTTTTCATGTCACTTCCTTCCACGACATCACTTCTGGCTTATGACGTCACTTCCGGTGGGCGGGTCCCGACACGTGCCAATCAAAAGTGAGTACCTGTTCTTAAATCATTTAGATGACACCACTGCCTGAGACTGTGGATACTGGGGACTCCTTTTTAAGATAAGGGAACATCAGTGGTTTTACTGCAACAAGGTAAATAAAGGGATTTGTTTAATGTTCCCCTATCTTTTTAATTCTCACAGCACTTAGACCTATAGTAGGCCAGTTATGTTCATTGGGATATTCTTGTGCTACTCATTGGAGTGTCACTATTTCAATATAAAATGCTATCTGCTCACACTAATGTAAGAGCAATTTTTAAAGATTTCATAAGATATCAGTGAGAGTCAAATTTTATAAATGTCTTCATTCTACAGTGTTCTACAGTGTTACAGTGCTGAAGAAATATGAACTTCATTTCATCTGTGATTGCTTCAAGCTGTGGATAAGGCAAAGGGAGATCTTGATATAATGCAAGATTTATGAAAGGAATTTCAGTGAGAAAGGTCTGCAGATCTAAGCTAGATAGACGTAGAAGAATTGATTGAGCAAATTTTTTGAGAATAGAAAGTGAACATAAGAACATAAGAAGAGCCCCACTGGATCAGGCCAAAGGCCCATCTAATCCAGCATCCTGTATCTCACAGTGGCCCACCAGGTGCCTCAGGGAACACATGAGATAACAAGACGCTTGCATCCGGGTGCCTCTCCCTTGCACCTGGCATTCTGAAGTAGCCTACTATGGCCTATAGCCCACAATGGACTTTTCTTCCAGAAATCTGTCCAGTCCCCTTTAAAAGGCATCTAGGCCAGATGCCATCACCACCTCCTGTGACAGAGTTCCATAGCTTAATTACCCGCTGGGTAAAAAATTATTCCCTTTTATCTGTTTAACTCTCCCAACATTCAATTTCAGTGGATGCCCCCTGGTTCTGGTATTGTAAGAGAGGGAAAAGAACATGACTCTATCCTTCCCCTGCATAATTTTGTATGCCTTAATCATGTCCCCCCTCAGGCGCCTTTTTTCCAGACTGAAGAGCCCCAAACGCTGCAGTCTTTCTTCATAAGGTAGGTGCACCAGACCCGTAATCATTTTTGTCGCTCACTTCTGCACCTTTTCCAGCTCCAATATGTCCTTTTTGAGGTGTGGTGACCAGAACTGTACGCAATACTCTAGATGTGGCCTTACCATTGATTTGTACAATGGTATACTAATTTTGGCTGTTTTGTTCTCAACCCCTTTTTTAATTACCCCAAGCATGGAATGGGCCTTCTTAATTGCTGCTGCACACTGGGTTGACACCTTCATTGAGTTGTCCACCAGCACCCCAAGATCTCTCTCCTGAGCTGTCACAGATAGCTCAGAACCCATTAGCCTATAGGTGAAGTTTTGGTTTTTTGCCTCAATGTGCATCACTTTATACTTGTCTATATTGAAACGCATCTGCCATTTGGCTGCCCATTCCCCCAACTTGGAGAGATCCTTCTGGAGCTCTTCACAATCCTTTCTGGTTTTCACCACCCGGAAAAGTTTTGTGTCATCCACAAACTTGGCCACCTCACTACTTATCCCTGTCTCCAGGTCATTTATGTACAGTACAAGTTGAAAAGCACCAGCCCCAAGACAGATCCTTGGGGCACTCCACTTTTCACCTCTCTCTATTGTGAAAATTTCCCATTGACCCCCACTCTCTGTTTCCTGGCCCTCAACCAATTCTGAATCCATAAGAGGACCTGCCCTCTTATTCCCTGACTGTGAAGTTTCCTCAGCAGCCTTTGATGGGAAACTATGTCAAACGCCTTCTGAAAATCCAGATATATGATATCCACAGGTTCACCTACATCCATGTGCCTGTTGACCTTTTCAAAGAATTCTAAAAGGTTTGTGAGGCAAGACTTACCCTTACAGAAGCCATGCTGACTTTCCTTTAGCAGTACTTGCTCCTCTACATGTTTTAGGATTTTATCTTTGATGAGGCTTTCCACCATCTTACCTGGAACAGACATTAGGCTGACCGGCCTGTAGTTTCCAGGGTCCCCCCTTCTCCCTCTTTTAAAGATTGGTGTGACATTGGCTATCCTCCAATCCTCTGGCAACGTGGCTGTTCGAAGGGACAAGTTGCATACTCTAGTAAGAGGTCAGCAACTTAACTTCGTTCTTTAGTTCCTTAATTACTCTTGGGTGGATGCCATCTGGGCCATATTTAATTTATCAATTTGATCCAAAATATCTTGTTTATTAACAGTTATCTGACTTAAATCCTTAGTTAGGAGAGGCCGTTTGGGCAGTGATATCTGCCCAAGGTCTTCTGCTGTGAAGACAGCCGCAAAGAATTCATTTAATTTCTCTGCAATGTCCAGGTCCCCTTTTATCTCCTCTTTCCCCTTTTATCTCCTCCCACACCATCCAGCGGGCCAACCGCCTCTCTGGCAGGTTTCCTGCTTCTAACATATTTGAAGAAGCTTTTATTATTCCCCTTTATGTTGCTAGCCACGCGTTCCTCAAACTCTTTCTTGGCCTCCCGTATCACCTTCTTACTTGTTTTTTGCCAGAGTTTATGTAGTTTTTTATTCTCCTCACTGGGGCAAGACTTCCATTTATGGAAAGAAGCTTCCTTGCTCTTTACAGCATCTCTAACTTTGTTTGTCAGCCATGCAGGCACCTCCTGGACCTTGTCGAGCCCTTCTTTCTTTGTGGTATACAGTTCCGCTGGGCCTCTACTACTGTTATTTTAAACAACCTCCATTGGACTGGACTCTTTTTACCTTCCCTTTCAATTTCTTCTAACTAGCCTCCTCATTTGAGGGAAATCTGGCCTTAGAAAGTTGAGGGTTTTTGTGTCAGATTTGCTCTGCCCTCTTTCCTGGACATGCATGGTGAAACCAATTGCAGCATGGTCACTGTTCCCCAATGGCTCCATAACATTGACATCCCTAACTAGGTCCCGAGTACCACTCAATATTAAATCCAGAGTTGCCTGCCCTCTGGTGGGTTCCATGACTAGCTGCTCTAAGGCACAGTTGTTCAGCATGTCAAGGAATTCGGTCTCTCTTTCTCGACCAGAGCAGCAGTTGACCCAGTCGATATGAGGATAATTGAAGTCCCCCATGATTACAACCCTGTCTTTCTTGGTCACCCCTCTGATTTGCTTCCTCATTTCAAGGTCCCCTTCAAGTTTTTGATCCAGAGGACGATAGCACCCCCACCCCACTATTACATCGCTCTTTTGACCTGGGAGTTTAACCCACAGTGACTCTATGGTGGAGTAAGGCCCACCTTCAGTTTCTACTCTGCTGGATTCTATCCCTTCTCTGACATAGATGGCCACTCCACCGCCAACACGCCCTTCCCTGTCCCTCCTATAGAGTTTATAGCCTGGGATTGTGGTATCCCACTGGTTCTCTGCATTCCACCAGGTTTCCGTTATGCCCACTATATCAATGTTTTCCCTAGCCACTAAACAATCCAGTTCCCCATCTTTGCTTGGAAACTTCGTGCATTTGCATAACAACACCTATACAGGGGGTTCCCTGAGGAGGGACCCTTATTTGATTCATTCACCTTGCCTCTTTTTCTACTGGACCAACTGTCACTTACACTCATGCTTGCAGGCCTATTTCCTACTCTGACATTACTCTGTGATACTCCTCCACCCTCCTCCTCCCATAGGGACGAGAAGTTCCGAACCGGACGCCGCTCAGTTCTTGTTGGCTTTCCCCCAGGGGTCAGTTTAAAAGCTGCTCTGCCACCTTTTTAATGTTATGCGCCAGCAATCTGGTTCTGTTCTGGTTCAGGTGAAGTCCATCCCTCTTGTACAGGCCTGGCTTGTCCCAGAACATTCCCCAGTACCTAAGGAATCTAAACCCCTCCTCTCGACACCACCATCTCATCCACGCATTGAGACCCCTGAGCTCTGCCTGCCTAGCTGGCCCTGCATGTGGAACAGGTAGCACTTCTGAGAACGCTACCTTAGGGGTCCTGGCCTTCAGCTTCCTGCCTAGCAACTTAAATTTAGCTTCCAGGACCTCCTGGCTACATTTCTCCACATTGTTGGTGCCAACATGCACCACAACCACTACCTCCTCCCCAGCACTCTCTACCAGCCTATCTAGACAAGACGTAATGTCCACAACCTTTGCACCAGGCAGGCAAGTCACTATGCGGTCCTCACATCCATCACAGACCCCCCCCTCTCTGTTCCTAACTTTAGAGTCACCCACTACAAGGAGACCACGACCCCCCTCCCGCCGAGGAGCATCCGTAGTGTGACTGGATGTGGGCTTGTCACTGGAAGAAGGGTTCCCCACTGGGGGACTGTTTCCCTCTGTTGGCTGACATCCTCCAGCCCTGAGACTTCTTTTTCCGGCAGCTGATGAGCTGCCTCTCTGACGGTGGGACGAAGCCTGCAAGTCCCCAGAAGTCTCACTGTGGTCCCTCTCAGTCTGCCTCTGCTTCTCTCAGGTCCGCAACCAAGACCGCTAGGGAGCAGACCTGCTCCCTGAGTTCCTGGAGCTCCTTGCACCGAGGACACACCCATGACTTATGCCCCAGAGGCATATAATCATACATGTGGCACTGTGTGCAAAACATTGGATAGCCCCCACCCACCTGCTGGCTGACTGACTGCATGGCTATGTTTGCTTTAAGTTCTGAGTTTTTAAAGAGTCTGGGGCCCTGGCTTCCTCGCCCTGCTGCTGAACTCGCCCAGATGCTAAACTCACGTGTCTCTCCAGGCACTTCGTCGCGGACGCTGCACTTCGTCGCGGAAGCTGCACTTCGTCACGGACAGCACTCGCTGTTCGTGAGGCACTCGCTGCTATAAATGTGTGCTGCTATAAGTGATGTAAGTGATGTAATTTCTCTGGATTCTGAGCATTTATCAAAGGGCAAGGCAGAAAAGTGGGTAAACGGAAAACAGGTGGCATTTGATTGGTGCCAGTGATCACTTCTAGTGAATTCCTGGCAGCGAGATTCCTGTGTAGGGATGGGATGTCTTAAAATTCAAAACTGGTCCAGCCAGACTTTGCTTATCTCAGATTTGGAGAGTAGCCAGGGAGAGCCAGACCAGAATATATGTTAGAAAGAGTATGATTTATTGATATACAGAACAAAAGAAAGTTTATATTTGGAGAATGCAACAGGTAAATATATGGAACAGAAATTGGGCAAACAAAACCTTATAACCAAACTTTACAACATCTCACCAGCTTTCTGAACAGAAGTGGATAGACTCCAATGACACCAGCTCCAGGTCACACCTGCACGTTCCTCATCTACTGGTGAAATCCAAAATGCATTGGCATTTCTGGGGGTTAAGTAGAGATAAGTGGACTGTACTTATCTGCGGGTTCAGGATCAGCAGATTCAATTTACTGTGAGCTCTGAACCTGCATCTGGAGGCCTTCAGACATGACTGGAAGTATGGTCCAGTTGCCTCTAGGTGGTATACTGAGGCATACCATAAGAAGGTCACATGCACCTCCATGTGCCTCAGGAGGTGTTCCAGAGGCTTCTGTGATGCACTTCCAGTTTGATGCATCTCAGAAGCCTCTGGGACATCTTCTGAGACATGTGGAGGCCCCATGCAAACCTCAGAACACCTCCGGACGTGACCAGAAGGCACTTCAGTCGCATGGGTTCAGTATCTGCGGGGGGCCTGGGAATGGATTGCATGGATCTGACCTGTATACTACTCTCAGAGAAGCTTCTAGGCACTAGAAGGGGCTTAGCATCTAATGCAAAAAGATATACTGTCTTTTTCCTGCAGATAGGTCTTCTCCCTCTGGGCCTTGCCTTATTTCAACTATGCAGTAATATAACTTGTGCAAGTCACCACTCTGTATTTATAGCGTATAACAGGAAATAACAGCTGTGGGAAAGTAGAAATTCTCCAGTTCACCAAACCTCACTGAGCAAGCCACAAGACAAACTGGGAAAATTCATTGGCTCCTCATAGTCACAGAGGTCTTCTAAACCAGAATATGGGGTTTCCTGGCCAACTATAGAAGACTGTCACTGTGAAGTCTGGAAGGGTTCCTCTCCTCCACCATCCACTACTCAACACAACCATATAGACACCGAGTAAGAGCATGCAGGTAGATGCAAGCCTACCCGGGACAAAGTGAATCTATTCCCCTTTCCCAGAGGTCCAACTGGGGTTACTTGGATCTGCGCAGCCAAGATCAGCGTTGCAAATCTGAGTAGCCCAAATTGGGGCTGATCGGGCTGGGACTGAAGGTAAGGATCCGGCCCAAGTGCTGGATCCTGTCTCCACCTGCCTCCCCGGGCCTGTCTGCCCATAGGCCTGCGTGTCCCTTGCCTTCCCTTGTCCCATTCTGCCTCCCCCTGCCCTCCTCAGCCTCTCCCCCCAATGCCAGCCAAGCTCGGTCAGTCTTACCTGGGTGCTGCCAGCCTGGTAATTGGCATGGGGAGGCCTATCATGGTCTATCCTTTGCAGAAGTAATCACAAACACATTTTACGGTATGTTTGCTACTGGGCCGGCACAAGGGACCAAGGCGCAGTTTGGATTGCACCCTCAGCCTGTGATCTTTCCCGGGAGTAAGCCCCATTGAACACAATGGACTTGTATTACTTCTGAGTAGATATACATAGGATTGTGCTGTCAGTTTCTGTGTAGCACTGCTACGTTTTTCATGTGCATAATGCATCCAGCAGGGGAGATAATGAATACATGCAGCCCCTCAGACAAAAGCGATGCCCAGGGATTTGCTTAGAGCTGTAGGATCATTACAATAGCTTATCTTGGCAGATCAACAGTAATTTTTTAAATAACATTACATCAAATTGCAACCCACACACACATACACACAAACACTCCATCAGAGAGTATTCTTTTTTCTAAAGATGTACTATTATCACTGGAAATTTAAGAATTCATCACTAATAAGTGCTTTTAATATCTAAAAGAATAGCCAATAGAATAGTTGCCTTTTCATGCAACTATTAAAGCAACCATGGTTTTATAACAGCAAGCTGGGCAGAACAGACTGTATGACCTTCAATTGTGAAAAAGTCAGCCCCGTGGAGAATTATGAATAAGGATCATGCTGCTTTTATAGCTGACAAATTGTAAGTGATTGTAAGGAACAAAGCACCAGCCAGCATATTGTTCACTCTCTCACCCTGAACATATATTCAGTTGGAGAGTAGTCTTATTTTTTCTAAAGATGTGCTATTATCTGTTTTGCTCCAGTTTCATGTCACAAGAACATCAAACACGCCTTTTCTTGGTGTTCTTGAAACTGTTACGAGGTTCCATTGTAACATGGAATGCTGGAAGACAAGATCTCTGAGATCCGGGTGCGGGGGTGGGGTACATTGTACCTGCGCCTGGGGTCAAAAAGAGGAGCCAAATTCCCATTTGAAGGGGGAAGGGGCCCAAAAGAAACTTTGTATCCCCTGATAAAATTTCTCTCAGTGACTCTGCTGATGTGCCAAGAAGAGGAACAAGTCGTGGTTATAGATGGGCTCTTGGGAATTGGCACAACGTTTTCCAAGGTCAGTGCTGAGGAAAGGCTCAATTCAACTGGCAATAGGATGGAATCAGTTCTGGACAGGGCAAGTTTCAGATGAGATGAGACACGATTGAACAAGCCTCAGGGTCAGTTCATATGTGGCCAGGTCCCACATCATTCTGGTTACAACTGAGAGTGCAATTCTAACCTGGAGTTAGGCCAGCCGTGTTTGGCCTGCACAAGGTGTACTGGAAAAGGCAGGGGATACCCTGAGGAGATAGGGAATGGTATCAGCAATGGCCCCTTGTCCAAATAAGACAGGGATTATAGGGTTAACCCCAAAGGTCTTCGCCTGCAGCAGGAACACAGCTGCAGGCTGATGAGGGCCCTGGCTAGGAAGGGTGATTAGCACAGGTGCAGATGGGTGTGGCTGATGAATTAAAACCTGCCCAGCAACAGACACCAATTGGCCTGCCACAGTATAAAGTTGGAGGCAGGAGCTGCAGTAAGTGAGTGCCGGGTAGATGTAGGAAGGAAGGAAAGTGGCAGTGGATTGACTGACTGACTGATGGATTGCTGGATGGACTGACTGGATACTTGGTTATTGGAACTGTGAGTGGGTTCCTGTGGTGCCTTGATTGGAGAGTTGTTGTCTGGCTACCATGCCCCTGGAGCCACCAAGCGGAGGAGGCAGTTGTGGCTTAGGCAAGCTGACTGCCTATTGTTTATTGGTGGGGTTTGTTGGTGCTAAATTAGGGTATTTTGAGCTAAGCCGGTGATGAGGGCAGTCTGTAGGAGGCTGGCCAGCCGGTGATCCCAAGCAAAGCTGCTGGAAGAGAGGAGGCCCAGTGGGTGAATGAACACCCTCCCTCTTGCCTATCTCTGAAGCTGCTCTGGAGGGGAAACTAGTTAGCCTAGTGTGGGCATTGGGGCCCTTGGGAACGCCCAGCGGGGAATTTGGCAGAACACAAGGCTCACCATAAAGTGGGTTTGGATCACTCTCGGAGTCAGGGAGGATTGTGCAAACATACTTTATGGTGGCCCTTCTGCCAGCCAAACTTTGCTGGCCTAACTGTGCTGGCCTAACTCCAGGTTAGGATTGCACTCTGAGGGCGCAATCCTACCTCATGCCAGCCTAGTAAGGCTGACATAGCAGGGCCATATCCAAAGGCCCATTCGGAGGCAGCAGCAGCAACGTGCGGGACAAGGCGAGGTTTTCCCCTTGCACCCGCATAAGCCCCAATCACCCCTATGGGCCTGCTCAGATCTACACCAGCAAAATAGCAGGCGCAGAGGAACATGCACGGGAGTGGCCAGGATTGTGGCCGCCATTGCTGGGAACCGGCGTTAGGATATGGCACTACGGCAGTCCTGCATCACAACTGCATCATAACCGCTGTCTCTGCCCGTTGCACCGCCAAGTAACACCCTCGCGGAGGTCCTGTGCCGACCGAGCTACGCCGGCACTTGACTGGCGCATGGCCGGCACTGCCTACAGTTGCACCAGCGCCCAAATGTTGGCACTGCCGCTTGCGCCAGCCGAGCACCATAGTGCTGACGTGGACACACTTGTGACAGCGTTCGGCCGGCGCAAGAGTGCAGTGCCAGCACTAAGGGGGGGTATAGGATTGCGCTGTGAATGTGGGAACCACATGGATGAGTCTAACAATGTTCTTTTCCACGACAGCATTGTTCATTCAGGGACAGATGGCAAAAATGCACATCATTCATCTCACTTACATGGTACCTTCATCCATTCTGTTAGTCTTACAGTGAGACATTACCAAAGATGTATGCATTGGCCAATGGAATTGCTACAGTAACTTATGAATTACAATTCAGTCTACCAGTAGCCCGTACAAAGACAAGCAGGAAGAAACTTTTAGCAGACAAGTCAAACTTTCTGTCTCATGGTAACTTAACCATGAGAATTCCATGACCCTACATCTGACCAGGGATCCACATCCTCTCTTTCTGCAAGCCTTTTCCAGAACCTCCTACATTTGAGTGGTTAGAAGTAAAAAATGATATAATTACCAAAAAAATAAGTACCACTCTAGAATACTTTGCATAATGTAGGTCTGTCAGTTTTCATCACAATTGCTGAAATATTGACATTTTCATTTTGTGTTATCCTACTAATGCACATATATTCTGGATAGCGGGGAGGGGGGAACCATATCTGACAGAAGAATCACTAGAAAAGAATTTCCTGAGTTGCATTCACATGTTTGTGTGGGAACTTTACCTACCATATGGCGAAATAAATACTTTCGTCTCCAAGGCTAATTATCAAATAATTTAGGATAACTCTGCTTACTATGTAATCTGGGCCTTCAGGAATCAAGCAAAATTATGTAAGATGGAAAGTCTTCATAACTAAGTTTTAACCTAATTTAATGATTGCACTGAAATGAAGATTAATTTTTCAGTAGAAATTGATATAAATCAAGATCGATCTCATATAAATCACATTTGCTGCAATGTATTGGGGAAATGGACTCTAGCTATTCATATTGAAGCACTACAAAAATGGCAGACAGAAATACAAATGTGTTGCGGAGAAAGTGCCAGCATTGGTTTGGAAGAAATGGATCCTGTCTGGGATGTCCGAGAGAAATACAAATGTTGTGCATGGTGGAGGGAAGGGGCATGATCCACACCAACACCAACACCACATGGAGGATTACAGCAGTGTTTCCCACCTCTTTTCCCTTTAAGACAGGGTTGGGATCTGATGGAAGATGTGTAGGTGACAGCGCTCATCATTTCTGGGTTCTCCTTGTTGCTGCCACCAACTACAAGGAGGTGAGAAGCCCTGTAAAAATGTCCTTACCTCCCTTTCGTCAGTAGTGGTGGGGAGAACCCTGGACTGATGGATGCCATCGCCTATAAATCTCCACTGGTCACGATCCCCCTTAAGGGGGGAGGATTTTTCAAATGCAGTACCTGCAGTACTAAGGTTGGGAACCACTGTCTTAGTGTCTTCTCCTAATGTCACTGTTGAAATTATGGCATCAAGGTTGGAGCAATTACTAGGGGGCCACTGCAGTCCTATTCTGATTGCTTCTCTAGAGTCTTTTTAAAATCTGGCTGGGCAGGAAGAAGTTGGGAGTGGACTCCTCTTCTGCTCCCAGCATACTCCCACACTCACCTGTTTAGAAGAAGCAGTCACGATGGTGGAGGAGGCGGAAATGGTAAGGAGGGTTGGGGCTAAGCAGCGCTTTTAAAAGGAATCTGAAAATTTGGGCACTGCTTAATGGATCCCAAAAATATCCCCTGGGAATTAATGCCAGCAGATTTGAGAAACCAAAAAAAGATAAGTGCACTTACTTGAGAGTGAAATGTACACATGCATACACAGACACTGGAAGAGCTGGTACTAAGGGTTACTGAAACATCTACACATATTTTATTAAGAGCGCAATCCTAAAGTGCGAGGCCGGTGGGCCAGCACCAAATCCAACGCACCTTAGGTGCCCTGGGGAGCCTCCCCGGGGCAAGGGCATGTTCGTCCCCTTGCCCCAGGGGAGGCTCCGGCTGTCCCTTGGGCTTTTTTGGATCTGCGCCTACTATTTAGCAGGTGCAGAACAGAGGAAGCCGCGCGACCCGAATTGGGGCTGCGCGACCTCTTGATGGGGCTTTGGGTCCCCACCAGTGATGTCATGCAGGGGGTACGCGGGGGTACGCGAGTACCGGTTTCTAGGATTATGGCTGGCCCCACCCATTCGCCCGCCCACTTGTTGACTCTGCCCCCTGCAACGTTGAATTTCCTGCACGTTTGAGTTGCCTGCATGTTCTCAGAGCAAGGCAGGCAGGCAGGCAGCGTGCGGAGCCTTGCCTTGCCTTGCCACTGAAAAATGAGCTGCTCTGGGGTTTTGGAACTGTTGGGTCACTTTAACATGATGCTAGGCCTCCTTAACATGTTCTGGGGGTGCTGTGGAATACTGTTGCAACTGTTGGGTCAGTTTAAAATTGTCTGAGGCCTCAAAAAGGGCTTTTTTCATGTCACTTCCTGCCACGACATCACTTCCGGCTTATGATGTCACTTCTGGTGGGCGGGTCCCAACACGTGCCAATCAAAAGTGAGTACCTGTTCTTAAATCATTTAGATGACACCACTGTTCCCCCCCCCCTCCCCGGGCGGCCTGCCTGCCGGCCCGCCCATTCCCCACTTACTTCCCACCCAGAACCGCCTCCTCCCTGCCCTCCCTCCTCCCAGAACCTCCCCTGCGCCAGCTGAGTTCGGCTCTCGGGTTTTCCAAACGTGCTTTATGACACATTTGCAACATCCGGCGCACAGTGGCAGCACTGGCACTGAAGCCCATAGGATTGGGCCCCTGGTGAGCTCCTAGCAGAAGTGGGGTTTGAACAGAAGAGGTCCTCATTGCAGCTCTGTTGCGGAGTGCTGCTTCAGCCCTTTGTTCACCTGATTCCACAGAGGCAGAGATAGCCTCTCTCTACATGTATTGACCTAGAGATTAATCTACACAGGAATGCAGATTGTGGCACATTGCTTCAACAAAAGCACTATAGTTATACAGCCTTTGAAGGGTAGCCTTAGGAAGCAACTTTTGCGTGGTATCATATAGGAATTTATCATCTAGACACTTCCAAAGGAAATAAACAAAAAATGCCATTGTAAAACATAGAGTTCAGAAGTGCAGTTCTGAGTGGAAGTTTTGTGTTTCCCCTCTTTATGGACTGTGGGTTCTGTCATTGAATGCTTACCTTTTTTTTACTTTGTGTGTGTCTATAAATAACGTACATTTAGAGCAAGGAAGCCACTTCAGTGGTTTGAAAACAGCTCCTGTCAAACTTTTACTTAGGGTGCAATCCTAAGCTGGAGTTAGGTCAGCGCAGTTATGCCAGCAAAGTTTGGCCAGCACAAGGGACACCGTAAAGTATGTTTGGACCACTCTTGGAGTCAGAGAGGCCAGCACACAGACGTGCGTCATCCTCCCTGACTCTGATAGTGATCCAAACGCATTTTAAAGTGTCCCTTGTGCCAGGCAAACTTTGCTGGCCTAACTGTACCGGCCTAACTCCAGATTAGGATTGTGCTCTTAGTATCTGCAAGGAGACGTAATAATAAAACATCAAACAGCCTTATGCCTAACTATCACTAACCTATAGTCCAATCCTATCTGGGCCTTGTGTTGCTGTAACCTGTGTTCTGGCACACAAGTTCCTTTCGGATGATGCTGTTGAACACTTCTAGGCCACTGTAGCAAAAAGCAAGAGGTACAATGTGCAAATAGTGATGTGGTGGCGCTGTGGGTTAAACCCGAGCTGCTGACCAGAAGATTGGCAGTTCAAGACCACGTGATGGAGTGAGCTCCTGTCATTTGTCAGCTTGAAAGCATGTAAAAATGTGAGTAGATAAGTAGGCACCACTTTGGTGGGAAGGTTACGGCGTTCCATGCACCTCGGCATATAGTCATGCCAGTCACATGACCACGGAAGCTTGTCCTTGGGAAACGCTGGCTCTTCGGCTTAGAAACGGAGATGAACATCGCCCCCTAGAGTTGGTCATGACTAGACCATTCAGTTGTGGGGAAACCCTTTACCTTTACAATGTGTAAGGCAGGCAGAAAATCCCAGAGGCTCTGCTGCTGTAGGTATGTTGGTGGCTCAGGCCTGTTGTGAGCAGGGAGGAGAAGGGCAAAGCGAGTTTCAGGACTGGGAGAGAGGGAGGCAAGAGGCGGAGAAGGGAAGGAGGGGTGGATCTTGGCAATACTATTGTGTGCCAGGATTCTATCCCCTCCTTTTTCAACCCACCAACCCCTTTTCTCTCCTTAGACTTATGCCAGCTTTGTAGCTGGCATGGGTCCAAGGAGACTCATAGGCCACCAGAAGGCCTACACAGAAGTAAGAAAAAAATATATTTTTACTTACCTCTGGCAGGCCTCCTTATTGCTCCCCCCCCACACACACATTGGACGCAGAGCATGCTCCATAAGCGCGGCTGCATCATTGGTGATGTTGTAGGGGTGGAGTCCCACTCTTGAGCTTGCTTTTGAGTTTACTAGCATATCGAGGATGCAAGAAAGGCAGTTTGCAAACTTCTTCTTGAAAATGAAACAAATACAAATGTTTGCCAATTGTTGCAATTTTCTTCTCATGGACACCATATTTATAAGGTGAGAAGAATAGTATATGGACACACACACACACACACACACACACACACACACACTGAGTCTCATCATGCCATGAAGGATATTTTCACACATGTTCTTCATGTTAACTATTGTAAACATAATTGAGTTAATCACAGTTCTATAAGTATTGATTATGTCTTCATTTGAACCAGGAAATCTTGGAGAAGGTCAATAACATTTCATGCACAACAGACATTCAGTAGGGAAAGAAGTGTCTGGATCTGGGAAATAGTAGGCTCCTTGGGTTACAATTCACACTTTAAGGTACTTTGATGTTGTTACAGTTTCGTAGTTGACCTACAAGCCTTTGCATGTCTACTTGGATCTAAGTCCCACTGAGTTCAATTAAACTCTTTGTTGGACTTGCTCACGGATATATTTGTATATGATTTCAGTCATAGTAGGTTTTCTGCAGGTGAAAAGTATACCTCTCAAGAAACTGATACAGCTTTCAGACTTCCATATTTCTGGTTTTCATTGTGGTATGAATTCTGCTTCTGACAGTCCATAATTTATTGTGCTTGTGTATCATTTGTAAAGCAAATGTGCAAATTTTTCCACTGAGGGTGGGTGGGGGAGGAGAGAAATGAACAAATTGAAGAGATGGAAGATCTGAACATGGATCTCCATTGTCATGCCCTCTTAAGTACCAGAAGTGTCAAAAGATGTAAGAAAGGTGTTTTCGTGAGATGGGATTTTCTTTTAAAAGAAGTATATTCATACGAGTGAAAACAGCGCCTGGAACAAGAAAATATTTTGCGCCCCCCCCTTTCCAAACTCACCACCAGCACCTGGCTGTATGCTCTCAGAGTTGCGATGACATCACGTCACCACCCACGTCCTTATTTGGAGGCTCTCCAACGAGGAGTTTAATGAACAAGGCATTCCAATCCACCCTCACTTCCAGTTCCTCCAGGTGTCCTAAGGAGGCACTTGAGTGGAAAGCAACAGAAAAAACAGTATGAAAGAAGTCATACTCAGAAAGAAGTCCCATTGTTTGCAATGGGTCTTACTCCCAGGTAATTGTGCCTAGAGAAATGCCTGTGAGTAGTTGGGGATTCAGACAAACGCATGCTGGAGGTACTTGCAAGCTCTTGATATTTGGGAGCTGAAAATGGAACACAGACTTTTACACAGTCCTACAGAACCCTGGCTGCTATTATGGGAATGGATCATTGAGTGGAAACGAGGGTGGAAGGAACAGAAAAAAACAGTATGAAAAAAGGCCTACACAGAAAGAGGTCTACTCAGAATTAAGTCCCATTGTTGGCAACGGGTCTTTCTGCATATGACTTTCTTCATACTGTTTTTTGCTTCCACCCTCCTTTCCACTCAAGTGCCTCCTTATGATACCTGGAGGAACTGGAAGTGAGATGGCAAATTGTTGAGTGTTTGTTCACCGAAGAGCAGTACACATTGTCACACCGCAATGGATAGTTCCACTACATGAATCATATGGGTATTCTTATTACATTGTATTATTTCAAGTGTTCCTGCAGATTCATTTTACTTATGTAATTCAGCTTCTATGTGACCAATTCACTTCGGTCTGTATATAGAACTGAAAGTGCAGAAAGTTCAATTTATGCATCTTCCTGTTATCCTTAATGCATGCAAAGTGATATTGAAAGCCACTTAAAGCCACTTTCTCTGTGTGCCTGCATCCTTCTAGAGGAAACAAAGTATCATTGTCCTTATACAGGTTCAATCACTTACTGACCCAAAGAATCTGGGCCTGAAGCTGATGGAACTTGAGTTCTGTCAGCTCAAGGCTGGGCTGCTAGTGTGGCAGCCACCATGATGAACGAGAACTGGGGCAGAGGCGGATCTAAGGGGGGGCAAATCTGTAAGTCTTGCAAGAAGCCTTACCTTGCAGTGGAAAACACTCCTCTCCTGCACTGTTCTAACCAATCCTCACAGGGAACAGCAACATCTTGGCATTGCTTACTGGCTACAGCAGCAAGGGAGAGGAGGGATTTACATGACAGGGTAAGGCTTCTTGCAACACTTACAGATTTGCCCCCCCTTAGATCCGCCTCTGAACTGGGGACTCCAGTGCAATTGGCTGGCGGCTGCGATCGTGAATCAACAACCTCTGGAGCCCCCTACCAGAGAAGCTAAGCAAGCAGAATGGACGTCCTGTAGGAGAATTGGGGCAGGCTTGGGGCATGTTGAGGGCTGGCTGGGGGCACATATTGGTGGCAGTGGTGGCAATGATTGCCCCTGGCCCAAGCTCAGCACACACCCTTGGGCCCACTCAGATTTATGCCAGTAAAAGAGCTGGCACAGATCCGAGTAGGCCTCTTGAGGCAAGGCAGCAGAAGACCAGAAAGGTAAAAAAGTAAAACATTTTTACTTGGACCTATTCCGATCTGAGTATCACTGTTGGCTTTATGTAAGCCTCTCTGTCACTGGGCTTGGGCTGCTCTCCTTCTGTCTAGTTCTGCCCCCTCCCCCTTCCCCCTCCTTTCCACTGCAACACAGGCCAGTAGTGACAGTGCTGACAGCACCTCAGCATTCTCCTCCTGGCGCTGAGGCACAGTGACAGCACTGTGAGGCTAGTGCCGGCATTGAAGTGCCTTATGGCACTTTTACAACATCGAGCGGTACAAGTGTACCACCAGCCTGATGCAGTCGGGTCTCAAGTCCCACCGGGACAAACATATCTGTGTTCTTAGCTGTCCCCATTAATTGTGGTCAGTCAGCTTAATTCCGTTACAGGTCTTGTGGCTGCAAGACGTAATTAACTTGCATGCCTCCCTCTTCACCTTGAGGAGTTCATGAAGATGGTTTTCTTTAACTGTAACTGACAGAGTGGCGTAGAACATCTTTAACTACTGACCCAGAAATTACCTGAGAAGGTATTTCTAGCACTTTTTGTATTTTGCTCTGAATTGAAAACTGTTCTGGAATCTGTCGGGAACAACCTCAGATAAAGCAAGGGCATTCACATGCTTATATGAGTTAAATTCCCCCTCATAACTTAATATGAGTTAAGTCCCCCTCACCCCTCACAGATTATCTAAATACTAGTTAATGTAGATTGCATGTGAGAGAAACTTCAGTTGAACACACACGCACATGTACGTGCGCATGCGTGCGCACGCACACACACACACACACGCACACATGCGCACGCACACACACACACACTGATTCTTGAAGACTCCAGACCAATCCTAGAGAGTTGGCTCCCCTAAGCAAAAGTAGAGCTGCACATACGACCAGACTTTTGAAGATGGGGTGTGGGACTCTAGAAGGGCCTTGGCTTGTTGCATGGTGTCATATATGGCAGAAGAGCACAAGAGGAATGTTAAGGCCCCACCCAGAGCACCTGTGTGATGCTTCTTCCCGTCAAATCCCTCCTCAAAAGTTACATAGCTTGAAAAGGTAAAGGTTTCCCCACGACCGAATGGTCTAGTTTTGACCGACTGTAGGGGGCAGTGCTCATCTCCGTTTCTAAGCCTGTAGAGCCAGCATTTGTCCGAGGACAACCTTCCGTGGTCATGTGGCCGGCATGACTATACGCCATAGCGCACGGAACGCCGTTACCTTCCCACCGAAGTGGTCCCTATTATCTACTGGCATTTTTACGTGCTTTCGAACTGCTAGGTTGGCAGGAGTACATAGCTTAGAGGGAGGTAAAAGTACTGCCTGCACCCAATGCACCATGTGAACAGCTCTTTCCACTTGCCACTGGAGCCATTCCAAGCAGTGATGGCAACATGCAGGCATTTGCCAAACCATGAGGACTTTGGTTTGGAGTCTCAGAAGACAGAGCAATGAGTTCCTCGCATGGTAGGGGATGAGAGGTTATACCAGAACCTTAAGGCAGATACTTTGCACCTGCTATCCATGCTGGCAGGGAATAGGATTGCACCCGTAATGACATTACAGCAATCATGTATTTGTGTTCCTCTGTTGGTGTTTTATCTTTTTGTGTTTCTTAACAGATTGTTTTACTGGACTCATAAATATCATGACTGATATAATTTGGCGCTTTACTGGAGATTTCATGGCTCCTGATTTTGTCTGCCGAATTGTTCGCTATATACAGGTACACGTCTGGATAAGCATCTGATTAACTATTCCTAGATTTACTTATTCCTTTCTTAATTACTTACCTAGTCTGTAAATGTATCAGGAAAAAAGTAGCAGTACATAAAGAACTGTGTATAAGATATTAGATCCTTAAATAATTAACCTTTCAAAATGAAAACACAGTTCGTAGCAGGATCAAGTGTTATTGACTGATTTAGTCGTGTTCAGCGATGAATTCTGCTTCCATAAGCTCGATGCGTTCCAAAACGTTCTGTGTGAAATGTGTATAACTCCTGAACAGAAAGTATGCATTATATAGTCATTTCTCATAGAATTATGATCCAATCTTATTTGGATGCCACTACAACATCAAATGGATGCTGGGGCATCTGTCATACCTTAAGCTTGTCATGGCAATGCCACAGCAACAGCAACAAGGCTAAATGCCTATCCCAGCGGTTCCCAAACGTAAGCATATTGCATCTTTGGCACAAAGCCATTCTTTGTTATTTGACACTAGGTCTTGATGTGTCCTAGGCATTTTCTGTGAGCGCAATCCTAAACTGGAGTTAGGCTGGCATAAACTAAGCCAGCAAAGTTTGGCCAGCACAAGGGCCACCATAAAGCGTATTTGGACTACTCTCTGAGTCAGGGAGGATGGCTCACATCCAGAGGCATATCTGGGTGAAACCGCGCCCAAGGGCACACAACATTGTGATGTCATGAGCCAAGCCCCACCTCCTTATTTTGCCGGTTGGGCTAAGGGAGGGGGAGTGTGGTGGCGGCTTCCCCGCCCTGGCTGCCGGCTTTTCTGGTCTCGCCCTCTCTCACCAGCACCAGCCCCGAGCAGCATCTACAACGGGGGCTCTCCAAGGGGAAGAGCGAACGCGGGAGGACGGCAGCAAACAGGCGCACAGGGACGGCAGAGTCACCAGCTAACTCCAGCACGGCTGCCGAAAAGCGCCCTTACGCCTCCCTCCCAGCCAACGGCCCCATCTTTAGAGCGGGCAGCGGGAGGGCGGAGCCTCAGAAGCACATGTCCAAGGGAGGGGGAGGAGGAAGCAGCCTGAAACCCGATGGCGCAGGAGGTGCCCTGGGGTCGGAGCCCCTCCAAACACAAACCTCAGCTGCATCTTCACCGCTCCTTCGCTGGCCCGGACCAAGGTTGTTCCTTGGCTCTGATGGAAGCCCCTTCTCAAGTTTTTCTCTCCCCCGCCCCTTCCTCATTCATCCCTCTGCCTCCTGATGCATCCTGGGACATGTAGTTTCGACGAGCGGCAACGTCCCTTTGCAGCCTGCTCGGGGCGCGCCGGCTCGGGGCGCGCAAATTTGAAGGTGGGGCGCCGTGCCAACGCCGTGCCCAGGGCTCGTGCCCCATGGTGCCATAGGTTAGAACGCCTCTGCTCACGTCTGTGTGCTGGCCTCTTTGACTCAGAGAATGGTCCAAACATACTTTACGGTGTCCCCTGTGATAGCCAAACTTTGCTGGTTTAACTTATGCCAGCTTAGTTTAGCTGGTTTAGCTTATGCCTAACTCAGTTTAGGATTGCGCCCTAAATCACAATATGTAGGGTGGGTGTCCCTCTGAAATCAACATAATACAAATGACTGTTTTGTGAATGAATTTGGTTATAAGTCTGGGTGATTATGAATTGTTATTCTAGAACGGGATACATGCCAGGGATCAAGCAACAGTAATATTTCTTCTCTCAAACATTGTGAATTGCTGTCCTAATGACTGCCTGTTTCCATGCTAGGTTGTACTTCTGTATGCCTCAACCTACATCCTGGTGTCACTAAGCATAGACAGATATCATGCCATAGTGTATCCAATGAAGTTCCTTCAAGGAGGTAAGAAGAGCCTTCTTATTATCACCTTTTCAATGTTTTGCCTCCCAACATCTTCATTCACAGATAACTGTGGTGAGAAGAATCAAAATCTGGTACATTAAATGTAGATCAGTGGTTCCCAAACTGTGAGTCGGAACCCACCAGGGGGCAGTGGCGTCATTCACCCGGTACGCTGGGTGGGACTCACCTTTGAGCGGCAGTCCGCCTGTTGCATCACACTGTGTTCCGCCGCTTTCCTGCCCGCCAGGGCGGGCGGGAAAGCGGTGTAATGCAGCGTGATGCAACGGGTGGACTGCCGCTCAAAGGTAAGTCCCGCCCAGCGTACCGGGTGAATGACGCCACTGGTTGAGAGCCAATTTCAGGTGGGTTGTAAAGCACCTAGAGCAGCCATATTGAAAATATGGGAAGATGGGACTCTAGAAAGGGGGAGGGCTGAATGGTTATTTTGCTTGTGCCAGGGTCGCAAATAGGCTTTTTTCTTTCTGATTCACTTTGCTATAGGAGAATGGCTGAGAATAATCCAATTTATTGCTGCATTCTCAGGAAAGCAGCAGGCTCTGGCATCGCAAGGATGGCACTGCTGGCCAAGACATAACTTCTGATGGGTTCTAGACAGATTATCGTTCTAAAAAGTGGGTCCCAATGCTAAAACGTTTGAGAACACTGATATAGATTCATTTTGGACCTTGTTTAACATGACAATAATAACTCTGTGATAATATTACTATAGGGAAGCTTAGTAACAAAGATCTGTGAGAGATGAGAGTTTGGGGATGTAGCGGGACTCCAAAATATGCCATTCTTATTGGCTGGTTAAGTAAAACCATAACTTTTGCATTGGTGATGTTGAACAAGACATGTGAATGATTTATCGGAAGTGATAGGATTGATTAGGAGGATGAAGGGACAATTATTGACTATTGATCGGTAACAGTAAGAGGAGAGTTGAGCAGTTAGAGAGGAGGAGGAATTTTTGAATAAGGGGGGGGGGTGAAAGACTGCCTCAATTGTGATATAAATGATATGTCTACACATTAGTTTAGAAACTAAACTGCATTTTTACTGATACCTCTGGGGACAAACCCCACTTGATTTTTAATGTTACTGGTTCAAATAAAGTTAAAAGGTTGTCTTAACGAGAGAGAGAGAGAGAGAGAGAGAGAGAGAGAGAGAGAGAGAGAGAGATCAAGTGGGGGCAGAGAGCTGGCTGGGGAGATGCTACTCTACTGTTTTCCAACAGCTTCGTAACTTTTCCATGAGAACAAATTGCTCTTGTATTATACGTACATAATGCACTAGCCTTCTTGACTAATTCTTGAGCAGTGTTTAGATTATTAGTATTTTCAGATCTCTGTGGTATAGTTAGAAGCAGTGTTCAATAATGTTCAGTAAGGAGTTAATGCTTGAGGGTCTGATCCAGAAGGCCCTATTGCCGGCGGTGTGTGCGTACTGCTGGCTTAAAGTGTCATGGAAGTGCCATAAAGAACTTGGTGAGCGCCTGGCCCCAACGCAAGTGGACAGATGGATGACACTCCAGCAATGCCAGTTGCCAATAAGCCCATTTGGGGTGGGGGGAGATGGGAAAGGGAAAGGGGAGGAATAGGGCAGGAGGAAGTGAGGAGCAACCTAGTGAGGGTGGGACCTTGTGGTGGCTTCCACCCCTGGATCTTATTCCCTTTCCTTACCTGGCAAACATCCCCTTCACCCAAGGAGCCTGCAGCAGCTGCCTGCCTCCCAATGGTAACCATTTTAGTATTGCTGCCCCTATGGGAGACAGGCAGTTCAGGATTGGGCAGCTCAAGGACCAGAGTGAAGATTAGCTAACTGAAGTACAGCAGGAGCACTGTGAGAGGGTGGTGTGCAAAGTAGTAGAGTCATGTGCTAACAAGGCCTATACAAGGCTGAAGCCTGAGGGGAGGCGTTCAGTGCCAATTCAGTTCAGTTCAGTAGGTAACTAGATTGTTGCTGTTTCTGCTGGAGCAGCTCAGCTCAACTCAGTCCTACTGCTGTGAGACAGCAAGCCCTTTTCAGGACAGAGAAATCTTCATGCTTCCCTACCTGTCAGCTCTGTGCTGTTAGACATCTGCTGAGCCTGGAAAAAGACTAGAGCTAGGAGAACTATAATTGGACAGCTCTGCTGTGGTGACTTATCTCCATTTAGGTTATCTTGGTCAGGTTTTGCTGCAGGTAAAACTAAAATTCATACCACCTGCCTTGTCTCTTGGAATCCTTCTAGCTATCTTGCCAAGGCTTCCAACCGAACAGCATTGACTTTTGGCGGTTTTCCTTATCTTCTTATATTAACGAGAGATCATACTTCCCTGAAATAATATTAAAGATCTTCCATTGTGAGAGAAAAGCCCATTAGGAATCCAAAAGTTAACAGACTGGCTGAGAAGTATCCTGAATGGAAATGCTACAACAGCAGTAGTGATTTCAAAGTTTTAATAAACTCAGATCCCTGAACTTAAACCATACTATTTTAAAAGCAGCAAGAATTCCATTAATGCCAGTGAAATTATTCACAGTATTAGCATTCCAATATATTTCAAGTAATAGTGAATAGGTAAAGGGAAGCCATTTTTTAGCCTGTGTATTCATAGTTATTGCAACAGAACAAATTTGCTAGCAGGAAGAGAGCCCACCAGAATATTACATCTTGAAAATATGGTCTGTAGAGAAAGATTTACTGTACAGTACTGTGCACGTCTACTCTGAAGCAAGTCCCATTGAGTTCAGTGGGGCTTACTTTCAGGAATGTTCATATAGGATTGCAGCCTTATAGCTGAATCCGATTTGAACCTTACACCACTGGAATGGCAGACTGGAATGAGCATTCTGGCGGTATACGGTGCTTTCTAGCTGTCACAAAATGCAACACTCCAGTCCATGTAGCATGGTGGTGACTGCTGCCACCAGCAAGCAACCAACTCCATGCATCAGCAGCTGAGGGATACTCACTGACCCTAGTAAGTTTGTACAGGGGATTGGAGGGGCAGGGAGGGAGCAGAATGGGGTGGTGAGGGGAAGGATGAGAGAAATGGGGCGGGGAGGAGGCTGGATTGGGACCAGGAAGAGGGTGGCATTGATGGCAGGGGTGTATATTGATATCCTAACCTCCTTCCCAGTCTCAATTCCTTGACCTGGTCCACATGGACTTGCAATAGCTACGGAGCTTACACAGCACCAAGTAGACCTGATGGCCCACCACAGGCATATGCCAGGTCAAGGGAACAAATGTTCCCTTACTGCAAGGAGACCTCCAGATGCCAAAACTCCCCTGCAAGAGTCAGCAGGCACCATGCTTGCGCTACTGCATCGCTGCATGGGGAGCAGTGGTGGATTGGGCAAGGACAAGCCGCTGCTGATGAAAACAGCAACCCCATGTCAATTTCTCCCATTCTTCCCCAGGACATGCATTTACCCCACTGGAACAGTCTCGTGTTGCATGCTTTCCCACCCTGGCTTGCAAGGATACTGAGCAAGATCTGAGAAATATGCATCATGACAATATAACAGCACAGGACAGGTGCTATTGTGTATTATGAAAGAAGACTTGACATGAAGATTTCATGTTCAGTGCCAACCCGTTGTCCCACAGGCAGTGTTTAGTTCTGCCCCCCAAAATGGTTTATTAAAAAGATGAGTTTAATGACCTTATTAGTATATAAGAAATTTTGTAGGGAGAAATGTTTGGGTATTAGCACAGGTACAGTCCAATCCTACCCAAATTCCTCCCGGCTGATGCAGCCACACCAGTGGATAGGATTGGGCTGTATGGTTTGCCTACAAATCAATGCTTGGCTGCTGCAGCATATCAGACTCAAAGGCAAAGACTTTTTAACAATGAAGACAATTTAAAACTTGAAACTGATTATCATCAACTTTGGCTTTTGCCAAAGGTTCCATATTGTGCATTTGTGTGTTCAGAAGTCACCATCACACAATAGGTCATAATCAACCAATGATTGGCTTCACTATATTATAGCTGCTCTGATTGTTAATACAATTGCATGGCACCATTAGGCAGTGGGCAATGGTGGCTGGCCATGAAATGAATTCAAATTAAGTGAAAACTACTTTGGTCCTTTATGTGCATGAATGGCAGCAATTGCAGTTCTTATGAAATTATTCGATCCACTTCCTACAGCACCTCTTGAGGTGACTTGACTTGAGAACCAACCTTAGGCTGCAGTCCCAGCCTCACTTTCCTGAAAGTAAGCTACACTGAGCACAACACTTACATCTGAGTAGACATGCATAGGATTGCATCATAAGACTTGAGTCACCCATCTCCCACCTCCACCCTGCAGTTGGTGGGGCACTAATATAAATGACCCACCAAGAAGATTCTCACCAGAGGTCAACAGAGAGCCAATATGAATGATATGCCCCAAAGACCATAGATGCAGGCAGTGGACCAGTTACCCCTGCTAACTGCAGAAGATTTAGCCGAGAGGGTTAATGCCTCCGTTTGCCTGAAGATAACACCTGAAGATCTCAAGGTCGTGAGTCTCTGCGAGCAGCAGACCTTGGAAACTGCGGCTGATTAAACGCTGAGTTTCAGCTGCCTCGTGGGAGGAGGAGTGTGCTGAAATCAGCTGCATCTCTGGTGGCAGCAGGGAAGCCTCATCAGCCAGCAGATGACAGACGGGTGGCTGAAGAAAGAAGGCTAAATCCAGAAAGAAAGATCTGTAGGAGTGTTGTTCTTGGAAGATAGAACATTCTGTAAATTGTAAAAACCTTCGGGTTTGTGAGAAAGTCTGCCTATGTAAACTGCCTTGAGTTCAATCATTAGAGAAATTTAGTGATATTAAGAAAGGCGGTATATAAATAAATGTATTATTATTATTATTAACTGGGCAAGAGGCACTTTTTTCAGTGGTGTTCCTCTTATATTTAGCAGGGGGAGGGTAATTGTCCCTCATCACCCCTGCGCAGTCTTTCTAGTGGCTGGTGCTGGCGGGCTGCTTTTTTTTTGCTTTTTTAGATTGTGAGCCCTGTTGGGACAGGGAGCCATTTAACTTTATTATTACTATTTGCCTGTAAACCGCTTTGTGAACTTCGTGTTCAAAAGCAGTATATAAGTACCTGTTGACTGACTGACTGACTGACTGACTGACTGACCACACGTCTAAAGGACTGCCAAATGCACACCACCAATCTATGTGTCTCCAAAAAGTCATCAGCATCACACAAAACTCTTTACAATTAGGCTATGCAAGTGAGACTTTTTGGTTTTGCTTGGAAGGCATGAAAGCTATGCAAATGAAAGAAGATTTGTTGCTGATAAACTTTGGAATACCCTCCCCTTAGAATTAAGAACTGCTCCCTCTTTGGCAACATTCCAGCGGGGGCTGAAGACCTTTTTATTTCGAAAAGCTTTTAATTGTTGACAGGCTGGCTGGTCTTTGATATTCTTGCTTATATGTTATGATCCATGGGGCTCACTGTTGTTTTTTTAAATTTTAAGTGTTTTAATGTTGTTTTTAAATTATTGTTTTTAATGTGGAATTGTAATTTTTATTGTATTTTACTGCCATTGTTGTAAGCCGCCTTGCGTGCCTATGGGCAGAAAGGCGGGGTATAAATTGAATAAATTGAATATATTATTATTATTATTATTATTATTAATAATAATAATAAAAAAAATAAAAATAAAAATAAAAATAAAAATAAAAATAAAAATAAAAATAAAAATAAATTAACAGCCCAGCCCAACTTAGGACCTCACTGCTGTTTGTGGCAGTGGAACACAATTCTACTGTCATACAAGCAACACAGTGGCAGATATAGTGTGCCTTCAGTGGCCATTTGGAGCTGCCGCTGTGAATAACAGCAGTGCCAGAGGCCCCCACCAGCAGAACAGAGTGGGTAGGGGAGGAACGGGGGAGTTTCTGGGCAGGGTGCAGGAGGGAGGCAGAATGAGGGAATCTTGGCAGCATTAGCATATGCCAGATCCTAAGCCTGTTCACTCTCCCCTTCCATCTCCCTTACTTTCTTAGGACTTGTACCGGCAAAATAGCTGGTGCAGATCTGAGCAGCAGACCCATTGGGACAGCCAAGGCTTACTTCAGGGTAGGGGAATGAAAATTTATTTACGTGGAGGAGGCCCTTGGACTTTATACAACACATGCTCCACTGGTGAAGCTGCATCTGTGTTGGATGGGGGAATTTGTTAAGACAGGACTGTCAATTTCCTTATCTTCTTCATCCCTCTGCATTAGCATTCTTTCAGAGAACCATGGCCTCATTTTAGCATATGCCATGAGATAATCAGCCAGAAAGCTGGACACTTCTCAAAGGTCTGGAGGATTTTTCCTGCTGCCTCACTATGATCTCAGAGAACCAAAGAAGGTATTATTGGCTCCTAATTCATGATAAGAGTTTGGCTTTCATATCCTGCTTTTCGTTTGCAGGATATAGTCCTATCATTCAAACCAGGAGCTGGATTCAGCGCAGCCTAATTTCCCAGCTCTGTACTAACTGGCCACCTTTGGGAACTCTGAAAGGAGAGCCTTCCTGCCTTCAAATCAACACAAAAAATGTTCAGGCTGCTTCACTATGCAGAAAGGCAATCTGGTCTGTACTGTGTCGGCACGTACAGGCTGCCGCTGGGCAGAGTTCTGCTGTTTTATTCATGACGTACTTTGCTTTCGTCTCTCGCTGTGGCATATTCTCCCCTTTGGGATATTCCTTGGCCTTGGTCACCGATGGAAATACAACGAGCTGACAATGCTGGTGACATTAGAAACAACTTATCTTCATACGTTGACACACTGTATCTGTGTGATCGTGGGTTGAATCTGTGCGGGACATCTCTCTTCTTTTTTTGGCCTTGTTAAATGCCTTTGAACCAGTGACAGACCTGAGAGGGGCACTGACAGGGTGCAAATGTCCCAGGTGCTGGGCTTCGGGGTGGTGATGATGGCCGCCCCCTGCCCACCCCCACCCCACCATAGAGAAGGAGTACAAAACTGCTCCGGGAAGCAGCTTTTGCTGCTTCTAGCTAGGGAAGCAGCTTCCCGGAGCAACCAGTGTGGCGCCAAAGGGCCACCCTGCCCCTCCAAGAAGTAAAGGGGCGGGCGGCTCTTTGGACCATGCTGGGTAGCTCCAAGAAGGGGCTTCTGAATCCGCTTGTTGGAGCAACTAGGCATGCTCTGAAGGGCCATCCGCCCCTTCTTGGAGGGGTGGGCAGCTTTTTGAAGCTGTGTCAGGCAGGGGGGGCGGGGCGGAGGGCACCTGCTGTGGGTCGCAGCCCTGGAGATGTGCCCCCAGGTATCGACACCCCCCCCCCAGGATTGCCCCTGCTTTGAACATTTACCACATGGAGGAGATTATTTGGCAGCATGCTTCCAGGAACAATATCACCATAAAGAGATTTAAAACAATTATTATGCACAGTTAATTTAAATATTAAAAGACATGGCAAGAGGCAGCCAGTGGCGTAGCTAAACTGGGGCTGCGGGGGGGTACATGCCCCCATGATGGGATGGTGGTTTTCTGCTGTTTCAGCTGGGAGGGGTGGCAACTTCTACCTGAGGCAGTCAGGGGCGGAGGAAGGGTGTAGCCAGAGGTGGCCGGAGCCATGGGCGCTGCTGCGCTGGCAGCAGTGAGGCGCCATTGCGCAGAATAACCCGTGTGGCTTTTGGCCCTCCCTCCCTCTCTCCCTTGCACCTGTATTGCTCTGTTATGGAGCTATTCTGGGCGCAGGGAGGCATGGCAGGGTGACTCATGGAGGCGGGGCAATGTGCAGGGGGCGCGGTTTCATCACCCTGCCATGGGCGCATTCGGGGCTCCGTTCGTCTCTGGAGGCAGTCTGCAAACATAGTGAAATCAGCTCTCCCACCTATCCTCATCCCTGTACTGTTCTAAACGGAGCCGTTTCCAGGGCTGGGCATGTGCGGGGGAGGGACGAGCGCACAGACACAGAGGTGGTGAGATGACTCAGTGGGGGCGTTATTATGTCACCTGGCCCAGCTTTGCTACTGCTTCCAAAACATTAGCCGAGCCCTAAAGAGAAGTGATTGAAGGAACTTAATAGCCTTACCTGAAAGAGCAGTGCAGACCCCAGGCAAATCCTAAAGGTAAACATTTTGGAAACATCTTCAAGAAGAGTTGAAAAATTGGTGAGAAATAGAAGCGATACTCTTTTTATGAAAAACCATATTTCAGAGGCACCTCAGCCACAGAACACAGATAAAGGTAAGCCATCTCACCCAGAAAAGTTTAATCTCTCTAAGACAGCCATTCTCAACCCTTTTCTCTCCCTCCCTCTCCCCCCCCCTTAGGAACTCTTTTCAGGTTCCATGGTTCTGGAAAACAAGGATATAACCCAGATAAATATAAAATCAGTGGCGTCCCTACGGGTGTGTGTGTGGAGTTCTAAGTTTTGCAAGAAGCCTTACCTTGCCGTGGAAATTGCTCCTTTCCTGCGCCGTTTTAGCCAATCCTCACAGGGAAAAGAAACATCTTGGCATTGCTTACTGGCTACAGCGGCAAGGGAGAGGAGGGATTTACAGGACAGGGTAAGGCTCCTTGCAAAACTTAGAGCTCCCTTCAGTGGTGGGATTCAAATAAATTAACAACCGGTTCTATGTCCTTCAGGGCAGCCTTCAGGGCCATCTGCTGCCTTTCTTCCCTCTCCCAACCTAAAATTAACAACCGGTTCTGCAGAACTGGTGAGAACTGGCTGAATTTCATCACTGGCTCCCCCCCCCCCCGTAGGGACGCCACTGCATAAAACAATTTATTATTTTCAGTTTTCAGTCTGTGGCCCTCTTCAAATTTGCCAGAGCACTCCCGAGAGCCACATGGCTTCCAATGAGTATGGCTGTTCAGTGCTTAGACAGAGGTCTTGCCAAGCAATATTACCTGAGATTATTTTTGACTGAGAGACACGGGGGATTGAACCAGGGAACTTCTGTATGCCAAACAGAGTTAGGATCTAACACTGTTTTGTTGCCCTCTTCCTGCAAAGGTGCTAGGTGTTTTTGCTTTCTTCTCAGAATCACAAAAGATGTGTCTATGAATGTGTCATGTGGCTTGATGAGGGAGGTTGTTTTAATAATCAATTTTGTGCAATAGGGTTCCTGGGACTTTAGTACTTTGCCCTCCCATGGTTTTGATTCTGATCATGCGCACAAATGCACACCGTTTTGTTTTTTAGTTGTGGGAAAAATTAACCAAGGGCACAATCCTAACCAATTTTGCAGCACTAACATAGCTGTGCCAATGGGACATGTGCTGCTTCTTGCAGTAGAGTAGTAGTCACTGAGGCTTCCTCAAGGTAAGTAAAGGGCATGTTTGTTCCCTTACCTCAGAACAGCATTGGCCTTATCCCGGTGTTGGAAAGTTGGTTAGGATTGCACATTAAGTCAGAGACGGACGGAGCCCCGAGCGCGCCCATGGCAGGGTGACAAAACCGCACCCCCAGCACGTCACTCCGCCCCCGTGCATCGTCCAGCCACGCCTCCCTGCACCTGGAATAGCTCAATTTCAGAGCGAAACGGACACAAGAGCAGGCGGGCGGGCCAAACAGTATGTGGGTTCCTCTGCGCAATGGTGCCCCACCGCCCTGCCACTGCCGGTGCCCATTGCCCGTGTCACCCCTTGCGACACCCTTCCTCTGCCCCTGCATTAAGTTTAACTAGGCTTTCTAATGCTGTCAACTGGAATTACATGGAACCGGATGAACCTCTGTTGTCGCTGACTTTTCTTTGTCTGAAATATCAAAAACAACCCCCCACTGAAATCACAAGCAGCACCTTCAGGACTGTAGTGCTTGATATAGCCATTCAATTAACCTTTATTCTCTACAATAAGACCTTTGATACAGTGACAGGGAGGGCGAGCTCTAAGTGTTGCAAGAAGCCTTACCCTGTCATGTAAATCCCTCCTCTCCTTTGCTGCTGTAGCCAGTAAGCAACGCCAAGATGTTGCTGTTCCCTGTGAGGATTGGCTAGAACAATGCAGGAGAGGAGTGATTTCCACTGCAAGGTAAGGCTTCTTGCAAAACGTAGAGCTCTGCCCTCCCTGTAGAGACGCCACTGCTTTGATAAGACCCTCTGTAGTTATTTGAATCTTGACATTTAACACAGCTGAGCCATTCTCATTTCACAGAATGCAGCCAATGGTTTTCGCCTCATGGGAAAGAACTTCTCTTACTCATCCTTAGATATCGTTGTGTTTTTTTAAAAAAAATATGTACAGGATCTTTGTCTAAATAAACTACATGTGGATTAATGAGACCTTGTTTTTCTTTCTTAAACAGAAAGGCAAGCAAAAATTCTCATTGTGGTTGCCTGGAGTCTCTCGTTCCTCTTTTCAATTCCAACTCTGATCATATTTGGAAAACGGCAACTGTCCAATGGGGAAGTTCAATGTTGGGCTGTCTGGCCAGATGACTCTTACTGGATCCCCTATATGACTACAGTTGCTTTCCTGGTATATTTTATTCCATTGATTATTATCAGGTAAGAATCTTCTGCTGATAATTCACAGGCAGCTATTCTAGTCCAGATGCAGACATGGATCTTAGTGATCCATGTGAGATACTCCATTCATTTAGTGGGTGGAGCCAATCTGTATGGGCTAAAGAACAAGTCCATGCATATTGGCTCCATCTGTTGAAATGAATGCTCCACTGGAGGCAAGGGAGTTCTGTTTCAGATTGCTTGATTGAGGGTGCAATCCTAAACTAAGTTAGGCCGGCATAAACTAATCCAGCAAAGTTTGGCCAGCACAAAGCCTACTGTAAAGTATGTTTGTACCACTTTCAGAGTCAGAGAGGCCAGCATACAGGCGTGAGCCATCCTCTCTGATTCCGAGAGTAGTCCAAACACGCTTTATGGGTGGCCTCTGTGCTGGCCAAACTTTGCTGGCTTAGCTTATGCCGGCCTAACTGCAGTTTAGGATCACGCTCCGAATGAAGTACTTTGGTAACCATGCATAATTGGGCCTGTTCTTATGACTAATTATTTATTCATTTATTGAGGGTGTTTTATTAATTAGCGAAAGCCTTTTGAAAAAACCATTGATGTGAACATTTCAATTTTCAACACCTTCTCATGTAGCTAAGCTCTGTCTTTCTCCTTCTCCTCATGCTGCATGCCCTATTCACCAAACAGTGGTACAATAGATGTTGTATTAATATTTAAAGATGCTATTATTATCTGATGTGAAATAACTGTTTGCACTGAGCATCATCGTCATTGTGATAGCATTTTTGTATGAACAACAACTACAACAACAAAATCATCAGATAGAATGTTATAGCCTCCAGCTGCACTATGATCTCTTGCTACTGCATCATTATTTTTGGAGAGAGAATAATAAATGTTTTAATTTTTTCATGTCATTTCCTTAGTATTGACACTCAAGGGCGGTATTAAGCTGGTTGCCATCACAGATCAAGGACAATGATGCTCAGCCTGAATGGATACATAAATTAATTAATTAATAGAGCATTAGGAAGTGTGTGTCACCATTTTTCAAGGAAAGGATAAGGAATGATTCAGAAGACAGTGACAAAGGTTATAAAAAAGTTTAGGGTACAAACCAAAGAAAAGAAAAAGTTTTTAAAAACAGGCTCCACGGTTTTGCACAGCATTTCTTTTGGTACACAAGGGTTTACTGCAACACACATATGCAAAGCAGTTCTGCACAACGTGTGATAGACCAGTGGTGTCAAGCATAAGGCCCAGGGGGCCATATGCGCCCCCTAAAAGCTCTTTATCCAGCCCTTGGGCTCTTCCAGCACCACCACCAGCTGCTGAGCTGTGCTGGGGTGTTCCTGCTGAAAGGGCAGCCCGTGGGGCTCTCCCATATGTTGAAAATATGATCAGGATGTGTGTATTTTCTTTTCTGTCATTTGCAGCTAATGAGTTCCTGAGGGAAAACAGTGCTTATTTCTGGTCACAATCTACCATAGGGCGCAATGCTAACCTGGAATTAGGCTGGCACAGTTAGGCCAGCAAAGTTTGGCCAGCACAAGGTACACGGTCAAGTATGTTTGGACCACTCTCCAAGTGTGGTCCAAATGCGCTTTATAGTGGCCCTTGTGCCAGCCAAACTTTGCTGGCCTAATGGTGCCGGCCTAACTCCAGGTTAGGATTGCACCCTTAATGACATCAGTTCCTGCTTTATGACTTCACTTCTGGCCCTCAGCAGGCATCATGAATTCTATCCAGCCTGCTTTATGAAATGAGTTTGACTCCCTGTGATAGACAAATCCAACATGCAGCCTATAGGCCATGTACTACAACCCATCAGGGCAGGGTTCACCTGGACATTGGCCTAGCTGGCTCCAGGGTAGCCATGAATGGGTTTTACACACATTTGTGAAACTCAGGTGCTGGCACAGGGGCGAGCTCTGGAAATCACGTTAAGGCCTCATAGATAAGACTCCCTTTTTGAAATCAAGGAGACTCCCCTACTCTCTTGTTTCCCTTCCCTGGCATTTGGAATATAGTTTCCCAAGCACCAGGGATGTTGGGAAATGTAGTTTCCTGGGTGTCTTTGGAAATTACATTTCTCAGCATCCTTGGTAGCTTGGAAGGTTTTGTAGACTATTCCCTCTGTGTGTGTGTGTGTGTGTGTGTGTGTGTGTGTGTGTGTGTGTGTGT
>JAJKFI010000032.1:6038544-6064044 GCA_029204185.1 Lerista edwardsae
GAAGGAAGGAAGGAAGGAAGGAAGGAAGGAAGGAAGGAAGGAAGGAAGTGGTCAGCAGGAAAGGTCCACGAGTATGTCAAAACAGCTCATGAATCAAGGAAGCTATAAAAGGCAAAATGACTTCCCAAAGTCTTTTTTTATCTCTTATTGTGAGTTTACAGTTGCTTTACCAGAGTTTGTGTTCCTTTATGTTCTCTGCTGGGCAAGACCTCAATTTTCTGATATGAGTCTTGCCCAGATTAGATCACAAAGGAACACAAACTCTGGCAAAACAACTATAAGGGATACCAAAAAGAACAGAAAAAAATATGACAAGCTTGTAGCTAAAAACATCAAGGAAAACAATACAAACTTCTTTATACACCAAAAGCAAGAAATCTGCCAAGGAGAGAGTTGGTCTGTTATATAAGGAGAGCATACAAGAGAAGCTTAAAGAGGATAGGGAGATTGCAGAAAAGCTAAACAAATTATTTGCAACTGCCTTTTCTATAAATAAAAAGACGTAGAGCAGATACCCTTGCCTAAAGTGACCCATTCAGGAGGAAGTCTGAAAAACTGAATCAAATAAACAAGGCTGCAGATTGTATCAATAAACTAAAAATACAGATTACTAGGTTTGAATGGCATCTACCCATTTCTTAAGAGTTCTTAAGAAATTCAAATGTGAAATTGTTGATCCTCTAACACAGGGTTTCTCTAACTGTGGGTTGCGACCAGTGACAGGATCTGGGAATGAGGAAGCGGGGCGGGACTTACGCATGATTGGCTGCCCATCTGTTCCGTTCCGCGGCTGCCCTGGCCTCGGCGGGATGCCTGCTCACCAGGGGGGACAGGTGGGGGCATGCCGGGTGCCTGGGCAAGCAGCGGTGGGGCGCACCAACCGGGGCAGCCCCCCCCGAGGCCAGGACAGGCGGCGGAACGGAACGGACGGGCTGCCAATCACGCATAAGTCCCACCCAGCGTTCCGCTTCCTCATTCCCAGATCCCATCACTGGTTGCGACCCACTTGGTGGGTTTCAACCCCATGACTGGTGGTTTCCTCGGTTGGGCCCTCCCACCCACTCTTGCATCCGGTTGGCTCCAAATCAGAGCCCTCCAGATGCAATTGGAGGTCGTACATGGCCTCCTGTGCCAGCCAAACTTTGCTGGCCTACCTGTGTGGGCCTAACTCCTGGTTAGGACTGCACTCTGCCTTCCAAGAATTTTTTACAGTGTCAACAGGCATAAGCATCTAGCAATCTAGCTGGCACTATATTCTTCCATTTTCAAAAGCTTTTCACAAAAGTCCTCACGCAAAGGCTCTTGAGCAAACCTGGTAGCCTTGGAATAAGAGGACAAGTCCTTTTATGAATTGGCAATTGCTTAAAGAGCAGAAAGCAGACAATAGGAATAAATGGGCCATTTTCATAGTGGATAGAAGTAAGAAGTGGCATCCCTCAAGTACTTGTTGTTGGAACTGGTGCTTTTAAACTTCTTTCTACATGATCTGGAATTTGAGGTAAACAATGAGGTGGCCAAGTTTACAGATGACACCAACCTAGACAAGATGGTGACAAACCTAAGGAGATTATGAAGTCTTGTCCCAAAGGACTTCCAAACTGGGCATATGGGCAACCAAATATTAAAGGAGGTTCAATGTTAACTCGTGTAAAGTAATGCATGTTGGGGCAAAATCCCAGCTTCACAGGTACACTTATGGAGTCTGAGTAGGAAAGAGAACTTTGGGTTGTGGTTGATGGCTCAGTGAAGCTGGCCATTTGTATGCTATCTTTCCACCTCCTAAGAGGCTCTCAAGTCAGTTCCCATTCAGTTAAAAAACACAGTTCAGTACAGGTGGTGGTGACGAAGGGGATTCTTGCATTGTGGGCTTTCCTCTTCCTTTGCTGCCTCCTCCTCACTAAGCAGTTGGATTTCTCTGCAAGGTAGAAGGTCACTTGATCCTCTTTAAATTTGCATTCTTCACCAAGCTCCAAGCAGCTCACCCAGGCATGAGAGCCTATGGTATTAAAAGGGAACAATATGTAATTGCCACAGGGTCTATTAAAATGTCCATTGTTAATCAAATCTACATGAGACAGAAGCTGAATTGACAATAGTGTTCACCAACACATGTGTTTACCAGGCTGGATCTCATCGATCTTACCTGAAAGTAATGCGAGAGAATGAATGATCAAAGTGAAGGCCAAGCATGCTTGCTATCTGAATGACTATGACTTCATTAGTCAAAAGTATGTCCCAATGCTCCACCAAGTTACACCAATCCATCTCTATCAACTGCAAAAGATATTAGCAAAAGAAAATCAGGACTGTTCCTTCTGATATTGAGGCACTTGTCAGAATACTCATTAATCAAATAAACTATTAATACTGAAGTGGCAGTGAACAGCAATTATCTTAGAAGTGAGAAAAAGACAAACTCTGTTCATTTGGAATTCCTTAAATGTATTAAGGTCCAATCCTGTCTCCAAGAAACACTGGTGCATCCCCATATGTGCCCGAGTAGCCCCATGTAACTCCATAATGAACAATGGAGAGGGACGAAATACCAGAACATGGCATCTCTCACTACCCACCTGCCCTGCCCATGTTTGTATCACAGAGCACATGCTATGGGCTACATTTGGCAGCCAATCAGCACACCCACCTTCATCTTTAAAGCCCCAGCCAAGGGTGCCGGCTTGCAATGATGCAAGATGTTGAATGTTGAAAGAGGTGCTTTTTGTCTATCTCCTCCTGTGGTTGGGTGGTTAGAGAGCAGTTTTGTGGACAGGTGGGACAGTGGCCTCCCTGTGGGGGGGGGTGGAGCTCTAAGTTTTGCAAGGAACCTTACCCTGTCATGTAAAGGCTCCATTTGAGAACCACTGTGCCAGCTGGCACCCAGCAAGGTAAAATCCACTCCCACTGTCTTGCCTGGCTCCTCCTCCCTGAGCACTAATGAGGGCCCAATCTTTTCAGCCACAGTGCAGCCCTGAGATAAGGGAACAAATGTTCACTTGCGGTGAAGAGGCCTCCATGACTGCCCTTGCCCACTGATGCAGTACATGCCTCACTGGCATGGCTGTTGTAATATACTGCTGCACCCTTCCAGCCCTCTTGCTGGGCTTAACCCCTGACTAGCCTCCTGCATACAGGACACCTGTATTGACACCGGAAAGTTGGATTGGATTGGACCCTGAACTGAATCAGTACAGGCTGGTCAGCCACATGTTTTTGGACCTCTTGCCTCACCCCTTCTCCTTTTCTCTTCCTTGGTTCGAAAGGCCACCATGGCTCACTTCAAGGCTACTGCCTCCCTTGCACATTATTAAGGGGTTGCATCATAGCCCTTTTTCCATCTTTGAGAGCCCTCTTTCATGTGGCCAGCAAAAACCTCCTCAGGAACTTACCAAATTGCCATTCTCTTCCCTTCAATTGGTCTCATTCAAATTGACTGCATGCTTCCTGATGGTCTGTCTGTGTGTGTTGGTGAGCGCGGTGGCGTGTGCTTGTAAGGCCTTCCTTTCATTTGGAGGGACTATTATTTCTTACGTTTGGAAGGCCTATTATCCATTCAGAAATGGATCACTGTTTGACCACTTATCTCTGATGCACCACTCGCCTGCATTAGGAGCAGCTGTCAAAACCAAAATGAGTGTACATGGAAAGAGCTTGGCTGCAGTGAGGAGAGAAACACTGACACAAAACACAGCCTCTGATAATGAAGCATGCTTTGAGTTGCTTTTCGATTGCTTTGAGGGATGGGTGGTAGTTTTACCGCTGCTGCTGGTTTCTATTATAGTTGCAATTTGGTTTGGTTTACGTTGTTTTTCCCTTTTCTTGAGCCACCTTGAGTGCTACTGTGCAGCAGAAAGGTGGGATCAAAACAGTTGAAAGGAAACAATATTCTTGGTCTAAGTAGCGGGGGAAAGAATCCTTTGGGGGGGGGAAAGTAGTCTGGAAGCAAATCAGCCGTGAGATTTTCAGGAGAGAAACAACACAATTGTGAGGAGGAGGAGGAGGAGGAGGAGGAGGAGGAGGAGGATTTCTGAAGAGGACACTAGTGACAAAGTGATGAAGTGGGCAAAGGAGATTCAGTAGCATCACTGGGGAGGGGAGAACCGTAAATACTGCAGTCACAGCAATGCTGCGCAGAATGACTGATGGCAAGTGGGAGGGGCTGCTTTCATGGCACATTGTGGCACCTGCACTACGTACCATTTTGCCCCTCTCCTTTAGCTACTTGGCTGAGGAGATGTACCAGGTTGCTGACAGCACTCCGACAGAGCCCTGCAAAGGGCCCTGCCAAGCATTCTAGCAGTAGGGGTGATATGGAGCAGCCGCTCCCAACTAAACTCCCCATCAGCTAATGGGCTTTCTCTCTACATAGCAGCTCCTCCTGCTCCTACCCACCCACCCCCCTCAGGCCAATGGGAAGACCCCCTATAATTATCTGTAGGCCTCTGCAGAATGCTTCCATTTGCAGATGGGGTGCCAGCTACAACAATGGGGGTGCTAATCTTTCAGCTGATTCATGTCATCTCTGACTCAGGCCTGGGGGATTCAGGGGTCAGTTCAGCCATGTGGATACTCTGACAGATCTGGACCCTCAACTAGTTCCCAATCTGGTTGATGCTGGATGTACGGTGCAATGTAGAATGCTCATTGATTTTACAATCAAGGGACATTAGAATCATTGGTACAAGTAGTCACAGATTCCCCACAATAATCGTGACAGTGACACATTTCTGACAATATCTGAATGCTGAAAATGGGAAACAGCTGCTTCTCCCTCTCTTCTCTAGGCCAAACACCTGTTACACTTGACACCTTGGATCTCTTAATCTCCAGTTCTTGTCTCCATCTGTTAAGAAAGGTCATTTTAGATGAGTCATTCATTCTGAAACTATCTCCTGCAGAGCGCAAACTGTATGCTTGTGACACACTAGATTAGGTGGCAGCCGCAGGGTGCAATTCCTCCATTGCCAACTCAAAGACTTTGTTCCACTTTGTTCCACTAGTTGGAAAGAATGGGAATGTGCAGTCAGGTATAGAATCATAGTATGTTGGAGTTGCAGGATGTTGTGCAGGTAATCTGATCCACCCCCTCCCCCCCGCTCAGTACAGATGTGCCCCAGTATCCACTGATTCGGTATCCACAGTCTCAGTTAACCTTAGATACCATGGATACTGGGATGCCTATTAAAAAGATGGGGGGGCATTAAATAAATCTATTTTCCTTTACCTTGTTGCCGCAAAACCACTGCTCTTCCCCTATCTTCAAAAAGGTGCCCCCAGTATCCATGGTTTCAGGTATCCACAGAAAGGTCTTGAACGGAACCCCAGCGGATACCGAGGCATGCCTATACAAGCAATTGCTACAGCATCCCTTTTAGGTGGCCATCCCATTGAAAGAAATGCAGTGCAGATGACCTTAACATTAAGATGTGCATCCAATATACATGTCATCTGTCTGCGTGGCGTTATTTGCAGCAGGATGCAGCCTGTAAACCCTTTGTAAACTTCATGTTGAAAAGCGGTATATAAATATTGCTTGATGATGATGATGAACATTTGGCTGTGCATCCCTATCCATGTTTTGTCTCTGTTGGTTATACATAACTATGCATGACAAAAGCTGGATTGGGATGAAGGTCTTGCCCCAGGCAAGACATTTCAGGGCTAGCACAAAGTGGCAAGACACAGAGTGCCCAGTTGTCTGGGCAATGGCAATGCTTGTCCCCTTTTTCAGCAGCAGGATGAGAAAACCATGCCTGTGAGCAGATGGTAAAAGGTTAGGGGTTTTTGGCAAAGCATTTTTGGGTCTCCTGAAAGTGAAAAGACTATCGTCATAAAATCCCCTTGTGCAGGTTGATCTCTGACTGGGTGAGCTGGAGAGAGAGTTTTACTTCACAGCAGTGAAGTCAGTAGTCAGGCTACAATGGCATTTGCATTCTTTGATAGTTGGAAGCTGGTATTTGCAGTCAATAATGACATCTGTGCTCAACCTCTCCTTCATCTGTGCTCACCCACCCCCATATCTGTGCTCAACCCCAGGTATGGGATTTATTTTTATGCCGCTGTAAATTATACAGCAGGATACAGAATAACAATACAAATTAAACAAACAAGGGGTGAATGGTACATTAGTTGAGCCGTAGGACACTGGACACGGCAATTTTTTTTCAAGTTGAATGAGTTCTCTCACCTCTGGAATGAAAAACTAAAGCACTGGGATATCATAAGACTCTTAAACAATTTTATTGGACAATTACTGGGAAAAAATGATGAGACTACTTGATCAAATCCAGTTGCTCACTGGCAGGGTTCTGGATTCTGATGCCTATATCCATTTTTTATTCTCTTTTTGCAGATGGCAAATTCTGTGCTAGTTACACCCATCGAGGACTCATATCAAAGGCTAAAATCAAAGCTATCAAGTACAGTGTGGTGATAATTCTTGGTAAGTGACAACAGCTGCCAATTAACTCAACAGCTGCAAAAATTTGGCTAGATTGTGAACTGCTTCTCAGGAAATTTAAAGAAGGTTTCATTTTTTTATTGCTCCCATGAAGAGGTCGCCACCCCATTACTACAATTCCCACTCAAATGCCCTACACTGGGGATCAGAGGTAAGACTGCCCAAGACAGACTTCTAGGAATGCCAAGCTCCAAGCTGTGTTGAGCAAAACTTCCTAGGGCTTTGAGTTGCGCAGCTATGCAGCCACGCAGCTCACTGCCCAAGAGTAGCAATTATATTGACCACCATTCAGGGCTGCAAGAGCACCACTTTGCTCATGCAGCTGCTAATGGCTCTGATGGAAAGGGGGAGTTTACATAGTGCCTGAAAATCGTAGCACTTTGCCCCGCTCCGGGAACGCCATTGGATTGTGCTGACAATTAAGAGTGTGGCCTTCCTCTTGGCCTATGGGATCTGAGGTCTCTTGCTATCAATCCTGCTTCAACTCGTGGTCATGCTCTCTTGGTGCCATGTGCCACGTGTCTCCCTGCCCTCCCCTGTGCTAAACTTATCTTCTCTGGCAGGCCTTTGTTGCTCTGTCGATGCATGTGGGAAGGCCCAGGCCTTCCCACTGATGTGCCTGGGCTTTGTGCTGTCACAAAGCACTTTATGGCTTGCTGTTGTGTGGTTTTCTGACAGCACATGCAGGCGGAACACACATTCTACTGGTGCAAAAGGTAGGTAGGATTGGGCCATCACAGATACAGAAGCAGAACAAGAAAGAGATGTTACTAATGACCCTCATTTGAGACACAACAGAGGAGCAGCCTCATGGAGTCCATTTTGTTCAGCCTAGTGAGCTTCTGATAAGCCACTTACACAGCTGATGCCCACTTCTGCAGCAATAAAAACCATCCTTCCATAGCAACACACTTGTCGAGTCTCTGTCATCAATGCAGATGCAATGCAGTTGTCTGATGCACGGTGTTGTTGTTGTTGTTGTTGTTGTCGTTGTCGTCGTCGTCGTCGTCGTCGTCGTCGTCTTCTGGAATAAGAAAATAGATGGTTTTTCTTTCCTTTGTGGAGTTAGATATTCTGTGTCTGTGCTTTCCAGCTCCCTAAAATCTCTGCTGTTTTTAAAACCATCTCTGTAGCAACGAAAGAGAAGTGTTGCCAGAGGGGAACCACTGGGGGAGGACAGTTCCCTCTTCCCTACCTCCTGTGCCAAACTGTTTCAAACAGTGCCTGAAGATCTCTTTTAAACAGTACCATATCATTTTTTCTGTCACTCAAGGAACTTTTTCTCACAAAATCAAAAGAATACGATAAAAGACAGTTTTTTAAGCACAACTGCAGTTCCCTAGAGCAGGTGGCCATACGCAAACAGTAATACTGTTTGAATTCTCAGGAGAAGCATCACTACAATAGCAGACCAGCATTTGTTTATTAGTATTAGTACTGGTCATTTCTTGGAGCCTTTCTTAGTAATTGGATTGCTCCTTTGACTTTAATTCAAGGCTGTTCACTTAGGCAGGCTTTCTCTAAACCCTGAGGGGTTTTTACAACTAACAAAGAGGCTCTAATCTTTCAAGAACAACACTGAGATGTATCTTCAACAGTCTAGTCTTCCTTGCTGGGACTCTGCAGGCTTCTGCACACTTCCCAGAGCTCCCGGGAGAGATGAGCTGAAACATACCTCCAAGCCTTCCCAACCTGAGAAGGGAGGCACCCGCCACTGGCTTGGTTTCCGTGGCTGCCGCTCAGGCGATTTTGCCCTAGTGCCGGTCACAGGAACTCCCGTGCATGTCTCCCTGACTTAGGAAAGCAGTGAGGCGCCTGCCACCAGGCTGGGTTCCTGCAGCCTGCACTTGGGCAATTTCACCTGAGCACCAGCCACAGGAGCCAACGTCATGACGTCATAACATTGTGACATCATTATGTCAGGTGCCCAGGGGTGTAATTAAGCCTCTGCGGGGAGACAAACACTGGGTTCCTAGTAGACATTAGTAGACCCTAGTGGACCCTGGGTTCTTAATAGACATCAAAGACTATCACTTTTCTTGCTGAACCCTTTAACACAAAGAGCTGGCCAGCCAGCATTTCAGCACTCAGAGCGCAATCTTAAGTTGCGCTGGAATGGTGAGAAATGGTGTGGATGGTGAATGCTGCTAAATAGCAGGCGCAGAGCCGAGGAGGCCACACGGCCCAAATGGAGCCTGGGGATGGAGCCTTGGATGTGGCCTACCAGTTGCATCCCAGCCCCACCACATGCCCTGGGCCAGCACACCCACTGGCACGTCCACCCCCACCCAGTTTTTCCCTTCTGCCCCCCGCTCCCTCCCAGAACTGCTCTTGCACCAGCCGAGTTCAGTTGACGCAAGAGTGGCTCAGCACCAGCTAGCATCGGCTCTAGCACCAACTTAGGGGCGTCAGTGCTAGTGATGTTGTGCCGACGCTAGCACATAGTGCCAGTGCAATGCCACTTCTTGGATTGCGCCCTTAAGATGATCTAACCTCATAGCTTCCAAATCCATTCCTTAATTCCACAACAATATAAAAAGCAGTGCAATTACCCTGCAGAAACAGCCACCATCCCACTTCAAAAGAGCAGGTTCCTTCAGAGTTCTTCTTGGTACAAAGGTAGGCAGCATAAAGCCATGTCATGATCATGTATGGATCAAGAAGCAATGCACTTCGCACAGCTAAACTGGACTGCCCCCAAATTCCCACACCCAGAGTATATGCCTGTTCTGTAATTCCAGACTAAGCAAGCCATTCTCAGCAGGCTTTTAATACATCACTTCCCAGTGAGACTTTGTCATCTTAATTAAGACTGCAAGCATTGTTGGATTAGGACATACGTCAATGGTTTGATCAATCAAAGAAGAGCAGATTGAAAATGAGTTTTTAATGTTTTGATGCCGGTAGCACTTTGGTAAACAGCTGGTGTTCATCATGGCATCATCATTGGCATGCTGTTGTTTTCCAAAGTAAATTCATGCCTCTGTGTTCATTTATTAACTTGAGTTGATCATAATATCCTTCGCCTTTTTAACTATTGTGAGATACTCTTTATATCAAGTACTCATTTGAAAGGAAGCCCAATGAGACGTTTTAACTGGTTGCAGCTGAAATTTTCTTTTCTTTACCATCTCCTATTGAAGCTTTTGGGACTTACATTTGTAAACATACACATAGGGTTGGGCTGTTAAAATTGTAAGTGGCATGAGCCACATTCCAAATCTATTTCCAGTTTATGAGTTTGGCCCCACGTCAGTGGTTTTCAAATTGGGGCATCACAACGCCCCAGCCTGAAGAGCCCTTCCTGTTTCCCCTTAAGGGGCAGGGGAATCACAGTAACACAATTGCTATGATTGCATCACTTCTGGCCATATATTGGGGCTAGGAAGCTTATCACTGCCTGCCCCAGCATCCGGGAGGCTTGGAGAGCCCTGCGGACCACTCTGCAGGGCTCCCTGTATGTTAGAAATGTTTAAAAAAATTGCAACCCACTTCCAGTTTCACAATTGCAACCAGGAAGTGGATCATGATAATTTTTTTTTTTACATTTGTAATGCACAGCATGTTCTGCAGAGGGGTCCGCAGGGCTCTCCAACCCTCCCGGCTGCTGGGGCAGGCAGTGGTAAGTCCCCCCACTCCTAATATAAGGCCAGAAGCGATGCAATCGTGGTTATAATGTTGCTGCTACTCCCCCGCCCCCCAAGCACTTACAGCGGGTTCCTGACTCCCACAGAGTTTGAGAAGTGCTGCCCTAAGTGGTTGAAAGAGAATATAGATTGAGTTCCCCTTATCTGAAATGCTTAGGACCAGAAGTGTTTCAGATGTTTTTCTGGATTTTAGAATATTTACACACGGGACCCAAGCAGTGGTGTCATCTACAAATAAGGAACGGGAACGCTGGGCGGGACTTCCGCGGGACTTCCACGTGATTGGCTGCCTGAATTTTGGATTTTTTCTGGATTTCGGAATAATTGCATAATGAGAAATACTTTCTCTTGCTCTTTCCCCTATTACCCATTTGTGTGTCAGCTGACATTTTTCAACAATGGCACACAGCACAGAGCAGAGAATAGAACTCACAGCCTGTACAGTACGTGGGAATGAACACAAGACCTTCCTTCTATAAAAAAGTTAAAAAACGTCTTGGACGAAGATGTCTGGATTTTGGATGTCCAGATAAGGGATCATCTACCTATATCTGTTTTGGATTTTGGAGCACTTTGGGGTTTGGATTTTTGGATTAGGGGTGCTCAACCTGTACCATAAAAACAGCAGGATTTTATGTGTGGGTCTGTGTAGTTCAAGTGGCATGGTCATTTACACATCCCAGAGCAGTAATAAAATGCTATGCAACATTCCTGTGATCTGTCACCATTCCACCATATTTGCTGCTGCCTCTGCTGCTGCCGCCCCTACAGTGACCACTGGCTCTCCAATCTCAGTGGATATGTTTCTTATGATGCTGTAGTCTAGGGGCTCAATCCAGATCTCTCCAGAGCAAGTGGTACGAGTGTACCGCTTGTGTTGTTGTAAACGTGCCATAAGGCTTTAGATGCCTTCCCATTCACTATGGCCAGAAAGGACGTGGACTTCTGTCCAGTGTGGTGGGTACCTCACCTGTGGCATTACTGTATCAGGAAATCAGTTTCTAATTTTTGATAGATGTTTCCTGGAAAATCTCCCACAAGGTCCTTAGGAGAGTTCTCCCTTTTATCTATGTTTCCCTTTTATCTGCTTATCCCACTACAAAAGTAGCAGAAACCCCTGCCAGCCAAGCTCTTTGATTTCCTTTTCTCTTACTTAAACCTGAGCATTTATTTACTGTGGAAGCAATCAAAGGCAGAACTAAGGGCCCCCCTAGGTTCGGTGATGGAATTTGTATTGGTTTGAATAGACTGGCTTTTAACACAGGGGACACATTCGGAAGTGCTCCGTAGCAATTAACGGCGATTTAATTGAATATGCATTTGTGTTTCATGTGATTATATTGCAGTTGTGGGATGCTCTGCTTGACTAGATTACTCTCTAGGTGGATTGGAAGATTAATATAACAGGTCTGGACCCCACACATTTTCATTTGCAATCCTAAGCACTCTTTGGGCCAGCACAAGTATCTTGTGCTGGCCCAGGAGTGTTACAAATGTGCCATAAGGTATGTTTGTGCCACCTCCAGAATTGGGGAGGCCAGTGCAAAGAAGTGCGCCTCCCTCCATGTGCTGATTCTGCGCTGGGAAGGTAAGGCCGGCTGCAGGAGGCCAGCAAAGGGAGTATGGAGGGTGAGGAGAGGGTGGACTAAGAGTAGATCGGAGTGAGGCAAAGGTGGGGAAGGGCAGACCCATGGCCGACACAGCCTGGATCCAAACTCCCGTCTCCAACCCAGTTGGCCTTTCCCAGGCCCCTTGGCAATTTCACTGGCACAGATCTGAGGAGTCGTCGCATTGGGATCGCTGCCGTGCAACAAGGCAAGGGGAATTAATTCCTCTTCCCCTGGGTTGTGCTGCAGCCAGCCCAACCCTGTGCTGGATTTGGGGCACACCCGCTGGCCCTGTTCCACCACAGGTTCGAATTGGGCTGCCCAAGTCTCTCTTCACGGATGGGATGTGCAAAAGGAGCTGCAATGGCTCCTCCTTTGCCAATGAGCCTCTCTGGAAATTAGCAATAGCTGAATTTGGCAAACAGGGCAACTTGGTTCTTTCTAACTTTTTATCTTTCTTATATGAGAAAGATATGATAATTCTTTTCTGATTCTTCTTTTCTGTTATGAGAATTCCTTTGAGATTCGCAGTTTAGAGAGCAAGACGTTAATTACACTCATTTAATAAATAGGGTTGTTACAGTATTAAAAAGATCATCTTTTTTTAAAAATGGTATGTGAAGAGGGAGAATTCTTAAGAATATAAGAAGAGTCCTGCTGGATCAGGCCAAGGGCCCATCTAGTCCAGCTTTCTGTATCTCACAGTGGCCCACCAGGTGCTTCTGGAGACCCCAAGACAACCACATACTTGTATCTCGCTGCCACGCCCCTGCATCTGGCATTCCAAGGTAGCTTATTACCCTTGCACAGTGATGTCATCTGGTAATGAAGAACGGGAATGCTGGGCGGGACTTACGCATGATTGGTTGCCTGTCCGTTCCATTCCGTGGCTGCCCTGGCCTCGGCAGGGTGCCTGCTCACCGGGGGGATGGGTGGGGGCGCGCACCGGGTGCCTGGGTGAGCAGTGGTGGGGCGCGCCAACCAGGGGCAGCCCCCCCGAGGCCAGGGCAGCCGCGGAATGGAACGGACGGGCTGCCAATCACGTGTAAGTCCCGCCCAGAGTTCCTGTTCTTCATTACCAGATGACATCACTGCCCTTGCACCACCCCCAAGAGAGACACCAGAACAAGGTTGGGGTTTAACTTCGTTAACATGATGTAAGTCATGAAACCTACTGAACACCCGCCCCTCCCTCACCAATCTGGGGTAGGCAAAAAACCTGCCATCCATTATCCATCCAATTCTTTGTAAGAGCCAGATCCTAATGCAGAGTTAGGTACATCTAAGCCCACTGAAATAAAGACAGTTCCATACATCCAACTCTTCATGAAACCAGCCTGCAAAAGTTTGTCTCTGCTTCTTAAAGATTTAGCAGTTTCCCTATTGGGGAGGAAAAAGCATTCTTGCAAGAATTGCCAAGTTGGATTTTGCTCAGATCAGGCAGGGCTACTGAGCCAAGTAAACCTGAATATATTTCAAAAGTCTTCTTGGATTTATTTATTTATTCATTTGTTGCAGCATTTGTGCTCTGCTGGAGTCCTTACTTCCTCTTTGATATCCTGGACAACTTCAGCATCCTCCCTGAAACCAAAGAACGCTTTTATGCAGCAGTAATTATTCAGAATCTGCCAGTATTAAATAGTGCCATCAACCCTATCATATACTGCGTCTTCAGCAACACCCTTTGCGTCTCTTTCAGGTACCAGGCTTTTCTTTTCTTTTTTTTCTAATGGGAATGAAAGTGGGCAGAATTTCACCAAATGAGCACCAGACTGTGTATTACACTTGTCACTTGAAAGCAGCTCCACCACCACCTGCTGACAGCAGAGAAAACAACAGGTCAGAGAAAGGCAGAGGGAAGATAAATGAATAGGGATAAGCATTGGGTGAAGCATAGGAAATGTTTTGGCATGGAAAAGCAGCCAGGTCCAGCCCATCCCTGAGGCAACTGGAACAGTGGTATGTGCTAATCTGCTGCCTTGCCTGAGGCAACTGGAACAGTTGCCTTAGGCAAGGCAGCAGATTAGCACATACCACCCAGAATGCAATCCTAACCTGGAGTTAGGCTGGCACAGTTTGGCCGGCACAAGGGCCACTGTAAAGTGCCTTTGGAGCTCTCTCGGAGTCAGGGAGGATGGTGCACGTCTGTGTGCTGGACTTTCTGAGGGCGCAATCCTAAACTGAGTTAGGCCGGCATAAGCTAAGCCAGCAAAGTTTGGCCAGCACAAGGGACACCGTAAAATATGTTTGGACCACTCTCGGAGTCAGAGAGGCCAGCACACAGACATGCACCATCCTCCCTGACTTTGAGAGTGGTCCAAACGCGCTTTATGGCGGCCCTGGTGCCGGCCAAACTTTGCTGGCTTAGTTTATGCCAGCCTAACTGCAGTTTAGAATTGCGCTCTGACTGTGGTCCAAACATACTTTATGGTGGAACTCCAGTTTAGGATTGCGCCCCGAATGCTGTCTGCCCACTCACCTCTGCTGCTTCCAATTTCTGGCTTGGAAATGATGAGGGGTGTGTGTGGAGCAGATGAGGACGTGTGAAAGTGTGTTTTCCACAGCACGGAATCCAGAGACTGGGAGGAACAGAGATTGGCACTTCACCAGGGAAGGGAGACTGCATTTGAATGCTGCCTCAAACACTAGAAGGTCTTGGACCTGTCCTGCCAGAAGTGGTAGAGAGCTACCTGGAGTGGTAGAGAGTAGACCAAAGTTTCCCATTTCATTTCCTGTTTGTGAGACATGGGCCTACATGTGAAACGTCATTGATTTTGGACAGGCCAGACTTGTATTTGTACATTTGGACTCCTAAGCACACAGTACACATATCCATTATAAGCACTGGCCTCACAGAGGAAACCAACATGCCCATTAAAAATGTTGCAAAAGCTATTCACGTGGGTTATTCCTTCACTCCACTCCACCCCGGTGGTTGAAGAAGCATTCCTGAAAGCGGTTGAAAGCCACTAATTGGAGGCTCTGGCATGGGCCCTGCTTTTAAGGCTGTTTCCACGGTTTCAACTGTCACAGCGGCATAATTCTTTGGGTGGTGGGGTGGTGGTGGTGCTGCAAGCCCTGAGCTGATCTAATGCTGGTTTTAGGTGAAGGAGAAATTTGCTTCTTTTGTACTTAAACTGGTGACGATCACATTTCACGAGACTCATGTGCAAATGCTCTGCACTGAAGAAAAATGGCAAAGATAATCAAATATGGTTTTCTTGACACTTAATATAGGCTACTGAAGTGCAGTATAAGATGGTGTTTTGAATTCCTTGACCTTTTCAAGGATTGTCAAGGAGTAGTGACATGGCCGGGCTTTCAAGATCTCAGTCACAGCCTTCAACTAGATTGGGAAGCGGCCAGTGCTTAAATTATAGGGAATGGTAGGGGGCTCTTAATGAAATGGACAATCCCTATACCGTGACTCCCTGCAATTTTAACCAATTCTTGGCTCCCCTGTAGTTTCCTAACAGTAGTTAAGAGAATGACTATAAAAAGTAAAAGGCCGTCCCCAATAATTCGAGCACTGGAACCACTATGCTAAAGGAAGAGTAGAAACATGGATGTTATTCTGGCGGATGAATGAATCTGAATCCAGGCCTGTACAACCTGTGACCAGCCATTCTTGATAGGATATCAGAGACTGGACAAACCTGGGATTGCAAACCCAGGAGAGTTGTCAAGCCCCAGGCAGACCATACCACCTGGTGCCTTGCTTGGTGGGTCACAGGTTGTACAGGTCTGCTATCCTGTGATCTCAGTAACTGTAAAGGGTTAACAAGGGGGGTTAAAAACATGCTCAGGTGTGCATGTTTCACATGTGATTTGCGAAGTGTATTACATAAATGTCTCCAAAAGGAACAACGGCCTGCCATCTCTGCCCAAAGCCCTTCAATCAGTGGGATTTATCCGCAATTTGGTTTGATATTTTATGTTTTCAGGCGAAGAAAATCAGGAAACTTGGGAACTTTCAGAGACAGAACGGAAGGACAGGAGATGCAGGTCGTGTCCAGACAAGAATATATTTAGAATATATATATGTGCACCTACAACGACCGCATTGATTCTGAAGAGCAAAAGTCAGTATTCAGTGGTCTATCTATTTGGGGAAGTACACGTGGAAAAATTATTCATTGTATTCCCTTGTGGCCAGTGTATATTCTACCTGGACAAAAGTTGAACTTCCAAGTTCTGGAACTGATCTAGGCTTTCAGACACAGTGTATCGACATGGCATATCTCCACGTAAATAGCTTGTATCTATATGAGAACTGTCTATTTTTAAATGGCAATGTCAGATTTCTATATGGTGAAGCTTATTGTACATATGCTGACAGCTAAAAATGGTTTGTGTGACAGGAGGGAGCGCAAGAAAGGCATTTCGTCTCCTTTTCCAAACTGGTCCACTGCCTACATCAAAATGCTTGAAATTACTGCCATTATCACTTTGATTTATAATCACTCAGAAAAAGGGAAACGGAGATGTATTTGTAGGGTGAGACCTCATCATTGCATGATCCTGGCTGTGGATCTCCTATAGAGTTTCCTCCCAGCCCTGAGTTCCTTGTAAACTTAACACTAGTGCAGTCTAATGCTTGTGGGAAGAAACACTATTGGAATACATCACAAGACTATAACACTGTTCAGAATTAAAGCCCCCACACATTTTTTATACTGGGCTTTCTTGATAGCACACCAAACTTAGACCCACTCCCACTGGTGATGCGTGGATGAAGGCCCACATCTAGTCTAAGGGGACAACCATGGGAAGCTTTCTCCCTACGTTCGGGTGGGCGTGCTGGCCTGGGGAGGAGGGTGGGGCAGGGATGTGGCCAGCGGTGTCATGCTGCTGGAATGCTGGGCGGGACGAATGGGTGAGCGGCAGCTGGGGAAGACGGCGAAACGGAGCATGACGCAACGGACGGGCTGCCGCTCACCCGTTCGTCCCGCCCAGCGTTCCGGCAGCATGACACTGCTGGATGTAGCCGCTAGGAAGCTATTTAGCAGGAGCAGATCTGAGGAAACGCATGCCCTCAGGCAAGGCTGCAAATGTGCCTTGCCCCAGAGAGGCTCCCCAGTGCAGGCCCACTGGCCTCACCATTCCAGCTCAATTTCGGATTGCAGTCTCAGCCTCATCTACCTTATAGGGTCATTGTGAGGACAACAGGCAGGGGAGGAATCATGTATAACAATCTTGTTATTGTGCCATGGAGGAAGGGTAGAATAAAAATGTGGAAAACCAAACGATAAATGGTACCACAATAGGGCATATGTGGGTACTGTCTCAGAATGCTGAGGCATCACAGGAGTCTCTGAGGTGCTAGAAAGGTCCAAAAGAGGTGGGAAAATAGACAAACAAATCAGGAATTTTCACCATACTTCCTAAATCCACCAATGGAGGTGACAGCCCCTGGCTTTAATCCTCATGACAAGATGTACACAACTTTAACAATGGATAAAGCAATTTTTAAAAGCACACTTGCTCTACCGCACTGGTTCCCAAACTGTGGGTCGGTATTCACCAGTGGCTGGCAAGCCAGTTTCAGGTGAGTCGCGAAGCACCGAGACCAGCCATATTGAAAAAAAGGGGAAGGTGGGATACTGCAAAGGGAGTGGGCTGTGTGGTTGGTTTGCTTGTGTCAAGGTTGTAAATGGGCTTTTTTCCTTCTTTCTGATTCACTTCGGGAAATGGTTGAGAAATAGCCCAACATATTGCTGCATTCTCATGAAAGCAATAGGCTCTGGCTTCAAAATGATGGCACTTCTGACTATGACATCATTTCTGGTGTGTCCTGGACAGATGGTCATTCTAAAAAGTAGGTCCTGATGCTAAAAGGTTTGAAAGCCACTGTTCTACAGGCTACTCAACTAGAAAAAGCAATACAACTGCAAAGGTAAATGGCAATTTTGAGAAAGCGCCAGAAAAGAAACATTTCAAAACACATACAAAAGCCTCCAAGATAGGTATTCCAAGGTTACAGTTGGGAGCAAATAAGGTAGATACAATGTTAAAGTAGAAACACCCCATTACATAAATACATTACATGGAAAAGGTGCATTTGACTTGAACTCCTGCCATGTTTCACTCAAGCACTTGTACCTCAACTGCAATACCAAGCTAGCACACAGCATATAAGCATTTTAGAACATGCAAGTAACATTAGACATGGGAATCAGTTCTAGCCACTAATTACAGGAAGGCATCCACAAGGACACTATGTCAGGCCCACTTTATATGGAAGGAAAGGAGCAACTAATGTAAAACCGTGTGCTACATTTTTCTCCTCGGCTCTCCTGTAGCAGGACCAGGAAATGGCATTGAGGGAATTAAAGTTGGAAGCTCCCATTGGAGTGGGCCATGGAGAAATCTATCTTCTCTTCCTCTCCCCTGCCATTTGGCCACACATTGTCCTGCAGCATCGCTTCAATGGTCCCATACAATGTGTTTGTGAATATAGGTTGAGGGGCAGGAAAGGAAGAGGCTTCTTTCTTTCCTGAGAAGGCGTTGCTTGAGGAGTGGGGTGCAGCTTCTGGGGTGCTGCACCCAATAAATGAGCTCTTCCTACATTTCTCCTTCTCCAGACTCTTTAGGGTGAGAGGTTCTCTGGGTCAACTTGATGGAAACATCTGGAAAGACTCCATTGAGCTAGAACCTCAGGTGCTTCATGTAGTCAGCCATGGGAATGGGCTACTCCATCCAGGCCTGCTCAAAGTTTGCCATGAATATTCTTCCCCACCTAGAACACAGGGAGATTTTTTGGCATCTAGAGGGATTGGAGTGGGCACTAGCCCTTGCTGGGTGAGCTCAATCCCTGTGTTCTGCAGGCTCGCTTGTCCCCTAATGCTATTCTCTTGCCGTCCCTCTCCTTTTCTACTGCCAGTTGCTTTTCTCAAATGCGGAGATTCATAGTTCAACCTAAAAGACTCGCACAGCATGTCTACCAACTAGGAACTGGCATCCTCCATATTCTTGAAGTCAACATACAAGTCTACAGAGCTATCCCTAGAATATATAAACCATCTTCCTCCCATGGGCCATCAGAAACACAGAAAATGGGTGCTTGGCGACTCACAATGGGATGATCCCAACCCGTGCGCTGGGCAATGTTCCGTATTGTAGCTAGGGTAGCTGTGATGTGTCATTGAAATGGCCACTCTGGTAGCAGCCATAATGTTTGCAACAACCCTTAACATTCCCTTCCACTGTTTCTCAGGGAATCTCCTTTCCTTAGCAGCATCATATTTCAAAAGGGAATGCATTTGTTTTGAATCCAGCTACTGGGTGAGTTTTTTTGTCAGAATTAACATCATTGTAAAGCACCTCCTAATGTTTTGCAAGGTAGAGCATCCTCTCTTGGTCTGAGGTTTCCTGTATGTTGTCTTCTCGAATTTTGATTGCGTTGCTCATTTCTCCTGATATTCGACTTGCTTCTCTGTGTTTAGTGCAATATGATCAAGTTGCCTGAATGACTTTTTATTGAAAATAAAAATTTCAAAACATTTCAACTTTTCCAGCCATCCTGTTCTTTGCAAAGTCCAGACGATCCCAACTACAGATGTTGCTCAGTATTTCCCTTCTACAAACTAAAAATGTAAACAAGGGAAAACACACATCATTTGAAAAAAAAATTCAAATAATAGCAGTGTTCTTTTTTTTTAAAGAAAATAAAAAATCTTCAATCAAGTAAAGTTAGGCACATGGCTAATTGCAACTGGTATATCCTGCTTATAGAATCCATTCACAGCCCAATTATTTTATTTATTTTATTTATTTTGAAGAATTTATACCCCACCTTTCCCATGCTGAAGCAAATGCCCAAGGCGGCTTACATGGGCAGGCTAGTCTAAACCACCATTTTTCAATGAGGTTTTTACACATATACAATATTCTGCGATTCACTGAATCCTCAGTCCCAGATGTAGCTTTCAGAGTGTGGTTCTCTCCTCTGGCCATGTGACAGTGAGCTTCAGCAGGTGATCGTAAGTCCAGCCTGGACAGGTCCTCAAGGCTGGACTCCGTTCTTTTGCCGTCGGCCGTCTCACAACATTCCTGCACTGGCTAATTAGCTCCACAGTGACTCCACAGGTACTGCAGCTTGTCACAGCCTGGTGTTCTGTCTCAATTCCAAAAATAGACCACAGATTCTCCTGCTTACTTCAGGCAGTACCAGCAGCTCAACCATCAGTCCACACCTCCTGCCCTATGTATGTCTACTCAGAAGTAAGTCTCATTGAGTTCATTGGCACTTACTCCCAGGTAAGTGAGCATAGGATTGCAGCCTTACAGCCAAATGACAAATGACAGCCAGGCAACCGCTGGAGGCACCTCAGGAGACGGGGACTTTCATCCCCTGGGTAAGCCCAGAGACCCACTAATGGGTCTCCTTGTGCCTGCACTGGCTATTTAGTCAATGCAGACAAGAGGACCTCCATGTTGGGCCACACGGCCTGACACAGAAGTCTGGATCTGGCTACAAAGGTTGCCACTGATCCTGCCCTCCCCTCCCCAGCCAAGATTCACCCTCCTGCCCAGCCCAGAATCAGTGCCACACCAGCAGCAAACACTGCCTGCCAGCTTGTGTGGCTGTGTCTTTGGCAGTAGGGGGCCAGTGCTGGCCTGGGGCCAGTGATTAGGCCTTCTTTGGGACAGTGATTAGGCCTTCTTCATGTGCTTTATGTGCTTTATGGCACGATACCAGCGCCCATGGTACTCTCATATCATGGGCGCTGTGGAGCTCATTTTCCAGTGCTGGTGTAGTACTGCCATGGCATGCTCTGCATCCTGCGGCGAAGGGGCAATTGTGGAGGCCTTCTCAAGGTAAGGGAACATTTTTTTCCTTACCACAGGATTGCATTGACGCTGCATCAGTGCTAGAATGTTTTTTTTTTTTTAAAGATGATTTTATTGATTTTATAATTATAAAGATACAGGAAAAGGATAGTCAATAACATAGGATGGGTATACATAGGGTCAAACAATAGGAAGTGAGGCAGTACGAGAGTAACATATAAATGCAAAAATTAGTAATTTCCATTATCATATATTCCATCTGAAAGGACACAATCATTATGATTCACAAAACTACGTCAATTTTCGTTATTCATTCAAATCTTCAATAATTTCCACACTTAGCAAACTCAAGCAAGAAAAGTCAACTATACCTACAATTATCCGTCTCCAATTTATAGTAAAGGTCAATGAAATAATAAACTAAAAGGGAAGAACCTACTATATAAAGCACAGAAATGGAATAAACATAGATGAAGCTGGGAAGTCAAACTATTTAAACTAGCACTCTGTTAATCTCTTCATCTCTATTCATATTGCTTATATTATTTTTCAATCTTAATCTTTAATTAATCTTTGTTACAAAACTTATTCTATTAGAATTAAAACAGCCCATCTCAGAAAAGAAAAAGAAAAATACGCCATAAAAATAAGGAGCATAAAGATATAACATGACATCCATCACTTCACAATCATCATTAGGCCTTAATAACATTTTTTTTTCTAAAATCATATCTTAATGTAAGCTTGAGTTATCACGTACCTTTATTAAAAAAAAGAAAGAAAATAATCGCTTAGTTATATAATCTGACGCAAAATTACAAGCCTACAATTATCGCTTTTCAGATCAAGGCTCAATGCTAACCATTTCTTTCTATCACAAATCTCACAGGAAGGAATGAACTTTGTCACCTTTTAATCCTCATTTCTATTTATACCATTAATTCAATTTTTAAATCATAAATTTCATTAGTGCTAGAATGTTGAATAGTATCGGGCCCAAGACTGTTCATCCTTTGCTACTGATTTATGATGCACTTTTCCCATTAACAGAAAAGACTGCTGTGCAAGTGAATTCCTTTTTAACATAAACCTTATTTTTAGACTTGCAAATCAGGTGAATAGTCCATCTTTCTCTGCACGTAGCATGAGTCAGATCCAGGCACCGCTGAAACTTCTCATTCGTGTAAAGAGACTATCAATCATCCGAGTCCCTCAAGTGTTTAAAAAGGTTGACAGCCCTTTATGCATATGGTTGGTATAGGATACAGCTTTCATAGACTAATTTGAAGACATGCATCTTCAGTGCAAGGACAAATCAAACTACACATGATGTTCTGTCACATAAAGTTGTCTACAAGTGAACTCACAATTGCTCTTAACCCAACAGGAGGAAAGATACAAGGAAGACGTAATCCTAGGTCTTTCAATGGTACACGAGTACAATCTCTACCATTGCTACATAGACAGCTGTCAATCTGACTGCCCCCCAGTCTCACTGTGCATGATCCACAATGATCCACTTATATCCACAATGTGTCCTCAATGGCAGTGAAGGATGGGGTGGCATTTGACAGAATGTGACACACAGTAGGCAAAAGGTTAAGAGGCTCTCCCCCCACCAACCCTCAGCAGTCATTGCAACTTTTGTGGCTTCTTCTTGTAAGCACTGTAAGCACTATACCACGTGACTGAGCATCCCATGTAGGTTAGCCTTGACCGTCCATACCAAGTTGGTTGGAACCAAAGAAAGGAGCCTTCTTTATTTGTTGAAGTGAGGGATAAGGAAAAGAGGAAGTTCACTGTGAGCACAATCCTAACCTGGATTTAGGCTGGCACAGTTAGGCCAGCAAAGTTTGGCCGGCACAAGGGCCACTGTAAAGTATGTTCGGACCACTCTCGGAGTCTTGGACAGATGTGTGCCAGCCTCCCTGACTCCCAGAGTGGTCCGAACGTGCTTTATGATGGCCCTTGTGCTGGCCAAACTTTGCTGGCCTAACTGTGCCAGCCTAACTCCTAACTCCAGGTTAGGATTGCGCCCTGTGACTGATCCTGCCTCTTGATTGTTGGCAAAGACCAGAAGCCCTTGACTAGCTAATTATAAATTTGAAGCATATTTGTATTAACTTCTTTGTGTTAAAAGCCGCACTTCACAACACTAATAAGCCTATGCTCATGCACTTTTGAACATTTCTTTCGTAATTAAAGACCTTGAAATTAGAACATCCGTAAATGGGGTCTGAACTGAGACATGAAGAGTGAGAGTGTCATTAGTACTGGATTGTTAGTGCTTTAAGTGAAATAACCTCCCTTCCGCTCCTACAGTACTCTTTCTCAGAGTAAATCCTAATTTTGGAACATATAAGTGGGTATCAGTCCATTATTCATGCTTTCCTATGGCTCATAGGGAACACATAATCTCAAGCACTTTGTGAAGAGCATTGGTTGAGAACAGAACATGCTGGAGTGCATGTAAAATCACTCCAAAGATTTTGGAGAGAGGGTAAATCCAAAAGGAACATATTGCACTTGGCTTGGGTTAAATGTGCATCTCTGCCCTATGAATTTGGAACCCCCAAATGGCGCTTTATTCTATTAAAATAGAAAACATGAACCAGCTACCAAGATTGAAGAAAGTACCCAGAAAATGGTTATGGTATGATTAACACTGGATGAAAATAATGTTACACTTAACATGAAAATGGCAGCCTTATGTTGAGTTCTTCTGACTCAACACACAACAACACTCTCGTCACATTAGTGAGGGAAGAAAAATATGATGTCTCAATACAGGTGCCTAAATATATTAGGAAGTCTGTTTATGGAAATAGATTGTGATTTGCAAAATATATATGATGAAGTAACCATGACTGGGGAAGGAACTTCCTAGTAAGTGGACTTAGCTATATTGCCCAAGGATGCAGTACTATTAGTCATTTGGGAGTAAGGCCACTAATGGTGCAATCCTATGCATAACATAAAATAATGCATAATCCTATGCATAACATATTACTTACACAGAAGTAAGTCCCATTTAGTTTAATTAGATGTACTCCTAGGCAGGGATGTACTCCAGTCACTGAGTCTGAGTCACGCAACAAGTCAGAAATCCCTTGACTTAACTCGCGAGTCATAGGATGCACCATCATAATTCGACTCATGGAAATTTTGAGTCAGTTTGACTCAAGTCCTGAGTTATTTCAAAAAAGAAGTCTTTGAGAAAAAAAATTAACCCTAAGTCTTCCCCTCAATCCTTCCTCCTGGAACCACTTAACTTCTTCTCACTATGTCTTCTGTTGCCATTGGCTTCTGGACTGCCCACCAAGACTTTCAAGGCAATGCAGAAGTGACAGGAAAAAAGTAAACATGTGCACACGCACACATGCATGCGCATGCACACGCACACACACACTAAAGAGAGTCTAGTCTTGAGTCAAATTTGAGTCATAACTCTTTTCCAAATCACTGGCCCTGAGACTCGAGTTGGGCCCAAGTCAGTGGCAGCATGATTTGAGTTAACACAGGTCACAAAAAAAGCATTCTAGCGACTCAACTCGAGTCACAACGACTGGAGTTCCCATCCCTGCTCCTAGGTAAATACGTAAAAGATTACAATTTAAGTACTGTGGGATTCCACTGTACAACATACACAAGCACATTTATTAGTCCTCTAATTTGTTGAGGCACATTCTTCCTTTGATCCATTCTTCTATCTAAGCCATATTAATGCTAAATTGAACCTCATGTTATTATGTTTGGCCCTGTCAATGCTTGTTTGTTGCTTGGTAAATAGCAGGTGGGGAGTCCTCAAATGCTTTGACACTGTAGTCCCAGTCTGGATTGTGCTGCCACAGCTGCTGTTTCCCTCAGAAGATGGTGCTTCCTTCCTGAGGCAAATAGCAGCTGAGATGATCTGCCTCAAGACCAAGGGTTAAAGGTTCCCCACGCTGTGGTCCCAGACCTTGTCAACCACTCTGGCCATTCTTATTTAACAATGAAATCCAAGCATGCTCACACCAAAAATGATATAAATGTCATGTGTGACTTGATCCTAAAATGAACTAAGGGTGCATAACCTGGAGTTAACCTGGAGTTATGCCAGCACAGTTAAGCGGGCAAAGTTTGGCTGGTACAAGGGCCACCATAAAGCATGTTTGGGCCAGTCTTGGAATCAGGGAGGATGACGCACACACATGTGCTATCCTCCCTGACTCTGAGACTGGTCTAAAAGTACTTTACAGTGGCCCCTGCACCAGCCAAACTTTGCTGACCTAACAGTACTGGCCTAACTCCAGGTTAGGATTTCCCCCTAAGTCTCTCCAGCTAGTTAGGATGGGCCACCCTTCTTGTTTGGCCTTAGCTTGTAAACAAATTTGATACCATATATTACTGGAAACAGAACACATGGTTAGCAAAACGTGTATCCAATAAAGTCCACCTCTGAAGAAGTTTTAGAAAGGCAACAAATTCTGTGAAGAACTGGTGACGTTTTCTGACACAATAGAAGAAACAATAGCACGCTCCAGGGAGCCCCACTGCCAGTCTGCCAAACCAGTTTGTATTGTGTGGGTTGCAGGAGATGGGAGTAACAGAGGACTCATTTCTTATGCTGACTGCTAAAGTTACCTTTGGTTTGGATTAAAGTGTCGGAGACAACTATTTAAAGTATGCTTTTTAAGAAACTAAAAATAGAAGACCACTCCTGAGTTCAAGAATTCTGTTCTCAAGGACAATGCAAAGTTCATGGAGGTAGAAGTAAAGGCTAATCTAACATCCAAGGGGTGAAAGCATCATTAACATATTAATCTACAAGATAAAAAGCTTCCATATTCACAACACTGAATGAATTATTGCTCAATCTGTTCATTTTATTCCTCTGACCCATCACTAAGCTTTAAAATTTGTTTTTAATGAAACGGAAATAATTGTAATTATTTTTTCCTGATTCTTAACTCTCTCTCTCTCTCTCTCTCTCTCTCTCTCTCTCTCTCTCTCTCTC
>JAJKFI010000032.1:6064054-6077540 GCA_029204185.1 Lerista edwardsae
CTCTCTCTCTCTCTCTCTCTCTCTCTCTCTCTCTCTCTCTCTCTCTCTCTCTCTCTCTCTCTCTCTCCCTGCATTTTATTTGCCTTTGTATAATGCCAGGGACATGATGGCGCTGTGGGTTAAACTGCTGTGCTGAGCTTGTTGACCAGAAGGTTGGCAGTCCGAGACCATGCAATGGAGTGAGCTCCCATTGCTTGTCCCAGCTCCTGCCAACTTAGCAGTTCAAAAGCACCTAAAGATGCGAGTAGATAAATAGGTACCACTTCAGTGGGAAGGTAATGGTGTTCTGTGCGCTACGGCGTATAGTCATGCTGGCCACATGGCCACGGAAGCTTGTCCTTGGACAAACACCGGCTCTACAGGCTTAGAAACGGAGATGAGAACACCCCCTACAATCGGTCACGACTAGACCATTTGGTCGTGGGGAAATCTTTTATAATGCAAATACCCAGTGCAAATACAGGTGGGTCCTTGTATCCATGGATTTAGTTTCTGCAGATCCAGGTATCTGCGGATCTGAGACACACACAAACCCTCATCTATGGCATTACCTTTGTTGTATAGTAGAAGAACTAGCAGTGCAGGTGCTTTTGTTCAACAAACTTGCTTAACTGCAGAGCACAACGTGCAGGCAACCAACCTGTCCACTAGAGGGCAACTAACAGGAAGGAGTCAAATATATGTCTCCTTATCCTGAGTAGACCTCCAGTCTCTCCTAACATGTGCTGAACCCAAAAGAGGCCATGCGGTCCAGCTGTACCAGCGCAGATGAGGATTGGACTGTAATTCCCATGCCACAGAATACACATTTTCTTCTAGTATTTACCTTATTATGTTTGAGCTTCAACAGGTTTCAGGACAATTGCTTCAAGAGACTCATTTAAATCAATGGACAGTTGTATATTCCTAGATGGAACTCAAGGCAGGGCTCATTGGGTGGAAAGAACACACCATCATTCAATTAGCATTTATGTTAGAATATGTGCACACCCCTTTTCCAAACACAAAAAGTTCTCAAAGCAGCTTACACAGCAAAAATGGAAAAAGAAGACAATTCCGGTCCCAGATTGACTTACAACAACAACAACAGTCACTGGGGAAGTTGCTATGCTTGGCTGAATAGGTAAGCTGCCATTCTCCTGCAAGACATACAGCAGAACCATCGCTAATAAAAAGGTAAGTGAAGAAGCTGCATTCCAAGATCCCTACCAGAACTTCTGTTCATGTTTGTGCTGTTCAAGTGCCCCTAGCTTTTAGTTTGGATCATATGGTAGTCAATTAGTGGGCAGAGAAAATGAGGCTCAATTTGAAAGAAGTCTTCTGCTATTTGCTACATTGCGTTACATTATTTGCTAATGAAAGCATGGAGATTCTTGAAACTGAGTAGAGATTTGTGAAAATGAAGCAGTATTTTCATTTTCTTTAATGTATATTTTAATGTAAAACCCTCCGTTCCCAATTAGGTATAGTGTCCATTGGAATATGTCCATATTAATATTTAAGCTGTGGAAAATAAGCATCACAGCCTGTAGCTATAGAGCCAGAATGGTGAAGAGAAACCATTGACCTGGGGAAGACTAATTTCAGCTTTGTTACAGCTTCATTACAGCTTCGTTACATGACATGCAGTGGAGACAATACAAAAAAATATACTTGTAGCTAGGAAACCTTACTCTAATAATAGAATTGTTATGGAACACTGATTATTCTGTGCTTAGTAGATGCATATTAGTGTGCGGCCAGATTGGAGCTGATTTTTTTAAAAGCATGTTTTCTTTTTAAAAAAAAAATAAAATGAAAAAATTCTGTGTCACATTAGCTTTCTCCCCTGTAAGTATTGAAATATTGTAAAATCAATCAAAGCCATTACCATGGGAGGGGGAAAGAGAGTTATTATGTCCCCTAGCTTTGCACCGGACAATAGGGCCCAATCCTGAAGGCCATAACGCTAGCGATATGTCCGTATCGCTGGCTAAGTCGTGTATGTGTCATAAAGCATGGTCGTGAGTGACACTGCGGAGGAGGGAGTGCTGGCACTGGGCTAGCACGAATCAGCGCTCAGCACCGAGCAGGAGGCTGGCAGGTGCTCCAGCAGCACCTATGACGGGTAAGAAGTTCCGGGGTAGGGGGAGGTGGGGAAGGGGTTGAACTTGGTGGAGGAGGGGTGGGCCCAGGAGGGGAGGAGCAGCCCCGGGAGGTTGTGTCAGGCTTAGATGCCTGATAGGAGGGGTGGGGGGCTGAGGCTTTCCTTGGGAGAAGGGGATGAATTGGAGACTCCAGTGGCTGATGTGACACCTGCAGGATGCCATGATAGCCATTTGGGTACTGCTGCTCCTCCAGTAGCCAGGCAGCTCACAACTGGGCTGCCAGTGATTCTATGACTTCTGTGAATTTTGACTAAAATCTCCCCCCCCCCCAGTCTAGATCAGGGACTGATGTCTCTCGATGGAGTCACTTAAGATACGTTGTAAAGGCCCAGCTCTTATGTTCTCTGAATTTAGCTTGCTAAGTATATTCCAGGTAATTGCACATAATACAGACTTCATTGTCACGGTACGACAGCAACTACCTCTGAAGCTGTCATTAAAAGGATTTGCATGCATCTCTGCTTTGTTCTAGCTTTGTTCAATTAGTTAATAGAGGTGAGCATTGCCAATAATTTTGCTGTGATCTATTTGAACAGATTTGTATGCAGAATTCTTTGTATGCTATTATGGATTTCAGGTTTAAAAACAACTGACCCACAAAAGATGAAGCATCCCTTAATGGTGCACAAAAATACGTCATAAAATTATCTTTGTCCCTCTTCACTCCAGCACAGTGTCTTTCTCGTGGCTGTTGCTGGTGGTGTCCTCCATTCTTTTAGATTGTGAGCCCTTTTGGGACAGGGAGCCATTTAACTTTAATGTTATTATTTGCCTGTAAACCGCTTTGTGAACTTTGTGTTGAAAAGCGGTATATAAATACTAGTGATTGATTGATTGATTGATTGATTGATTGATCTTGGTTTCTCAAATGTATCATGAAAGCACATATTATTAGATTTTTACATAATATTATTAGTATCTATTATTATAGATACTTGGGTGCCACGGGGCAGAAAGGCGGGGTATAAATTAAATAAAAATAAATAAAATATAGACCTATTCAAAGCATCTGGAGGAATCAACACTTTCATAAGGATTTTAAGTAGATTAAAGAAATGTTAGATGACTACTGATTAAAGACTCTGGATTAAAGAAATATTAGATGACTAATTGTATGAACTTTAATTGATTAATAGATCAGTGAATCAAGTTTGCACGTATGGAGAAAACAGCTCCAAAGCAAAACAATGTTCCTTTGGTTTTTAGATGGTGTGTGCAGGAAGGTATTACAGCAAACATTATTGTAGAAAAATCAATGAACTTGGGGCAGGTTCAGGATTTGGGACCAGGGCATTGCAGCAACACTGCGCGCTCTCTCTCCCTCTCATAGGAGCTTGGGAGAAAGCCCTTTGGATGCTGTGAAGGGAGGGCCAAGAAGCTGATACTGCTCAAGAAAACATGCAGCTCTTGCCTGTACATACAACCCATCATTACATGAACACATTTTCTTATACACACACCTCACAGCAGTGGTGTCATTCAAATGATTTAGGAATAGGAACTCACTTTTGATTGGCACTTGTTGGGAACCCGGAACCAGCCACGGAGCCTGTTAGGATCCGGAACGCCCGTTCTGGTCCGTTCCCCCTGAATGGCATCCCTGCTCACAGGGCAGCCCCCGGGAATGGTCCCATGTGCACCAAGGCACAGCATCACTGCTCCTTTCTCCATCCATCATGCCACATACTCAGTAGTAGCTGTTTCACAAGTGCCTACGCCAGGTAGTAGGGGACCCTGAGGTAATCATGCCCTGCACCAGACCCCTGCCACATGGTGCCCGCTGCCAGCCCTGATGGCATATCAGACACCCACTCAGGGTTTATAAGGCAACCTAGCCCAGTGGGCCCCAAACTGTGTGCCGTGGGGAGCTGCGGAAAACAGCCAGGGGAGCTGCAGAATCTTCCTTCCCAAAAAATAAACTCCACCACCCTATACAATGTATACTAGGATTGTCTCCCTAAAGGGGAGCAGTGGCCAATGGCCCAGTAGGTCACGGGAGCAGCCAGTTGAAAAGGTTTGAGAACTACTGGCCTAGCCAGATGGGCCCTCTGAGAGGTGTGGGCCCCCAGCCAGTGCCCTGCCTAGTCCCCAATGCCACTCCTTTGACAAGCATAGGCCTCACCACACACAGTGCTATTCTTCTGGCAAATGTCAGGTGCATAAAGCTTGGGATTCTGTATTCCCCATAGAAAACAGGACAGTACTCGAAACAAACCACCGAGAAAAAGAAGTAATCACCCCCAAACAAACTCTGGTTCACTTCAGCCACAACAGAGGAAACGTTTGTAGGCATTTGAAAGAAATGTGTTATCAAGAAGCCAAGAAGGGACCTCAATATATTATCAATCGTTTTAATTGTATGCTTGTAGGCCAACTGTTAGCAGACTGTTAAGACCACAGTTGAACGTAGGATGGAACAGAATGCATTACAGGCCTGCCCCAGTATCTGCTAGGGTTCCGTTCCAGACCCCAACGTGGATACCTGAAACCATGGATACTGGGGATGCCTTTTTAAAGATAGGGGAACGTCAGTGGTTTTGCTGCAACAAGGTAAAAAAGAGATTCGTTTAATGTTCCCCTATCTTTTTAATAGGCATCCCCAAATCAATGGAATTTGTGGATAACTAAATCAGTGGATACTGGGGCAGGCCTGTACTATATTTGTTGCATCCCATGTTGATCATCTGCCAGCCATGTGGTTGCTTAAGGCACAGAGCATCTCTTGGGAAAATAACTGCAGAGGTGCCTAATGAACTTATTCAGCAACCACTGACCTGGGATCAATGTGGCCAGGGCCAACTTTAAGCCAGTGTGACCAATGTCATCATATTGGGCCCCGCGCTTTGGGGGTCCCGCACCAGTGCAGTGAGCATATTGCTTGCTGCTGCAGTCAGGATCTCTTAGGATTGTATGTAGGTCAGTGAAGCAAGCAGAGCAGCTTTACCTTGGGCCCTCTCAGCTGCCCCAGCTTCTGAGGTGCCCAAAATGGGCCTCCTGGAAGCAATTGGCAGTGACATCATCCTGTCACCACCAACTATTTCCAGGTGCTACATTCTGTGTATGGCACCACAAGTGCTTTTCTTGGTGAGTGGAGGCCCTGTGGGGAGTGTGGGGGGCCTCACAGGAATGCCCCGCATTGGGCCCAACCACTCCTAGAGCCGGCCCTGAATGTGGCAGTAAGTCTCTATTGCAAACTCAAACCAAACCAGAGAAGTAGCATTGTCTCTATTTGGGCCCTAATGCAATTCATTTAATAAGACATGCGTCAAGTTTAGATGATGAAATAAGCCACAGATTTGCATTTGGGACATTGCTTAGGAAATGCATAGGAAAGCATGATTATGCAAATTCAATTTATTTCCTCCCAGGAGATAACAGAAGACTATTAGATAGTTAAGTAATTTAATTGTTCAGTCTCCACCACCTGTGCAAGCTGCAGTCAGTTAGCTGGTTTATTCCCTCTGTAAACTTTCCATTTGGAATTTGCTTCCTGGCACTTTTCCCCCTTCATTATTCCCCCTTCTTCTTATCAACTAACTTTGCTAAAGTTTAACTGTAAAGAATTCCAGGAGGTGGTGGGAATGAGTTTGATGAGAAAACCTTTTGCAGAATCAATATACAATGTAAAAGAGATCTGGAACAGGGGCTCAGAAATGCCAAAAAAACAACAACAACAACCCAACAAAAATAACAAAAACCCAAGAGTTTATTTGAGAGGAGAGAATCGATGTTCAAGAGCTGAAATAGCCTCTTGAAAAGATGCAGTGTTAATCTGAAGCTTAAAAATCCCATGCTGTTCACAGTAGAACAGCGATGTATTAAATATGGAAGAAAATGTGAATTTTTTTCACCCTAGGGGCCATAAACTGTTTACACTGCGGCACTTCAGGAGCCAAATAGCCCAATTCACCATCCTGCTAAATGGACGTTCTTGTGCTAAGTCAATTTATTCCACTTTATTTCAACGGGACTCTACTGACTAACAACAGCAGTTGGCTTAATTGGGTTGTGGATCAGATGAAAAACACTAGCAGTCAAACCACATACTTAGGTCCTGCCTCTCTGTGCTGTTTGCAAAGATCTCAACCCTGCTCTTGATAAAAATCCCCCCAAATGTGGCCTGTCACTCTCACATTAACCAGCAGAAGGCCATATGCCTTCTGAAAGAACATGTTGCAAGCCTTTTGTACGAGAGAACCAGCATGTTTGCCAGCTGTTCAGCATCATCCAGCCATTATTCGGACTGCACCAGACGTTCTCCGACATTGACTGTCAACAGAGGATTATGAATAGTCCTCTCACCAATGTTTGCATTTTTTGTATCCAGTTTGCTGCCATTTCTCTTCCGTAGCAGCACCACCACTACAACTAGCCCTCCCTGTTAAGAGTGCAATCCTAACTTGGAGTTAGGCCAGCACAGTTTGGCCGGCACAAGGGACACCGTAAAGTATGTTTGGACCACTCTCAGAGTCAGAGAGGCCAGCACACAGACGTGTACCATCCTCCCTGGATTCATTCAACTCCTGTATGGATATATTTCTTATATGGTGGCCAAGTGCAAAAAGAGGACCAAACTTCTGATAGGGCGAAGGAGAGGAATTTGAGTAGGTGTCATTTTCATTATAATTGCTTCAAACCCTCTTGAATTCTATCTTCTGCGCAATTATTATTAAGGTTCAGGAGCCCTTTTCTCCTTAGTATCTGATCTCCCTAATGTTTTCTTCATTGTGGAAAGACTAGAAGCAAGCAATGTGCTTCTGTCTCCCTTCCTGAACAGCGTATTCTTACTTGGCGCATTCATGATTTGAATGCAAAGGTACGTGAACAAAAAGTGGGGTCAGAGGAGGTATTATTTTGTCCTACTTGTGGTTAATCAGAATAATAAAATCACACCCTGTTTCTCTGGCAGCCTCCATCTCTACAGCACCACCCTTCATAACCTTCACAAGATGAGGCTGCATACGAGAACGGTCCCATTCACTGTTTGATTGACATGGTACCAAGGACAATTCTAGGCTGGCTCTACAGATGATATCAATCTGAAACTCTTGTAGGAAAGAATCAGGTTTTTTTCTTTCCTTCAAGAGTTTCAGATTGATATTGTCAGAAATAAAAGAACCATTTCTCTACCTTAGAACAAAGAAACGTCAAGGGCATAATCAAACATAGTTAAGCTTGCTTTCTGCTAACAGAGATGGGATGGGAATGACAGGAGCCACTCATTGCTGTTGTGCAAAATTATGAAGAGCGACTCCAGCTAATGTGCTTGTCATCCATAATTTTGAGCAATACCAGGATCACATTACAGCCAAAGGGGTGGGCCTGTATTTTCTTTTTAATTAATGTGGACAGACATGTGAAGCGAAGCTATTTCAGGGGGTGATGGCAAGTGTGCACCCCATTTAGTGTTTAATTTGTTACACGCTTCAGGGCGCAATCCTAACCCAGAGTTTGCTGGCACAGTTAGGCCAGCAAAGTTTGGCCGGCACAAGGGACACCATAAAGTATGTTTGGACCACTCTCAGAGTCAGAGAGGCCAGCACACAGACGTGAGCCATCCGCCCTGACTCCGAGTGGTCCAAATGCAATTTACAGTGGCCCTTGTGCCGGCCAAACCTTGATGTGCCAGCCTAACTCCAGGTTTGGATTGCGCTCTCAGTTAAAACAATAATTAAAAAAACTGAAACTAGTACATGGGGCATACAGTTCAATATGCAGCAGGGGCTGCTAAAGCCCTCTGTCATCACTTCAGGTCAGTTTGCGTTCCCTCCCCCCACTATTTGTTTAAAAAGAAGAAAGATTTTTGTCTTTTCAACATGTACAGATATGCATACTGTTCTAGTTTGACAAACAGACATTCCCCAAATTGTGTCATTTATGGTACAATCCTAATCTGGAATTAGGCTGGCACAAGTCACTTGTGCCGGCCTAGGATTGGTATAGTACGAACATGCCATAAAACGAGTTTGCACCAGGGCGCAATCTTAACCTCGAGTTAGGCCGGCAAAGTTTGGCTGGCAAAAGGGCCATTGTAAAGTGGTTTGGACCACTCTCGGAGTCAGGGAGGATGGAGCACGCCTGTGTGCTGGCCTCTCTGACTCTGAGAGTGGTCCAAACATTCTTTACTCTGGCCCTTGTGCTGGCCAAACTTTGCTGGCCTAACTGTGCCGGCCTAACTCCAGGTTAGGATTGCATTCTCAATCAGGGAGGCCAGTGGACAGACATATGCTGGCCTCACTGACTCCGAGAGTGGTCCAAACTAACTTTACTGTGTGTTTGCGACACTCCTGGGCCGGCACAAGTGACCTGTGCCAAACTAACTCCAGGTTAGGATTTCCCCCTAAGAGACATATTTAAATCCAGAAGCTTCTCTTGTTTAATATAAAGTCGCTGCAGGGAGACAGGGTTGATCCACATCGGATCACAACACTCAGGTTGAAGGGGTTGACTCTCTACCTTCATGCTTTCATATCTCCACAGAAATTTGCCCTAGCCAGAGCTTCTATACGTCATGAAAAGGCTGTTTGCTTTGGCCTGCCTAGTATTAGAGGAGTAAAGTCATTATTGCCAGCAGAATTATTTGTTAACCACCACCACCAACAACAACAACAACAACAAAAATGAAGTAAGAATACACCATTTCCGCTGCTCTGGGCAGATTGATTTTATTTATTCAGTTACAAGATTTAGATGCCGCCTTTCCTATGCTTAAGGGAGTGTACAATTAAATAATAAAATACAACAAGTAAAATACATGAATAAGGGCCCAACTCCATATTCCCCTGGTGCCATGCGGTACAGTGGTGCCAAAATGGTCGCCGCTGTATCCTGTGGGGCCAGAGCAGCAGCTGGAGGTCTTCTCAGGGTAAGGAAACACTGGGACTGAAAAGATCTGTGCTGGGCTCCAAGGCCCAGGAGCAAGAATAAGATCCAGTGGTAGCCGCTGCCACTGCTCCGTCCCTCCCAGTCCTAATCCACCCTCCAGCCCACTCACTCTCTGCCCAGTTTTGCCCTTTTCCCACCTTTCTCCTACCCAGAAAATGCCTCCCCACCACACAGCAAGGTGCTTACTGTTAGCCGCTACCACTGCTTGTGGGGAAGGCCAGCTCTACTCATTTGGCAGCCACTACATCATGTCCTGCGGCATGCTTGCGATGGCTGTTGTGCAGGCAGTATGTGAGCGAGCGCGCATATGGGGAGAGAGAACGCATATGGCGGTATTCACATACCTGTCTGATCCACAGTTGAATATAGCATGGAGTCATCAGCACAGTTATTATCATCCCGTCACATGACTCCCTCTTACTGGAATACAGGCAGGATTCACACTATGAGAGCCTCACCTCGCCTTGTGTGCTTCAAGTGTTATATATTTTCTTTATTGCCATCATCTCACATCCTCGATCAACATATGTTGAACAGAACGCACATGGTCTTTCATCACATTATTTCTCACAAGAACATCTTTACCACCAGCTTTACCATTTCGATGGCAATTCGAGATGCAACGCACTGGCTTTTGCCAACACAATGAGCCCAGCTGAAGGAATCTGAGCAGACTGTGTGTTTGATAGATCAATGTTATTCAATCTGTGGGTTGGGACCCACTTGGTGGTTGCGACCTGATGTCAGGAGGGTCGTGGAAAGCTGCAAGCAGCCATCTTGGAAACGGCAGACTTTCTTCTTGTTATATTCCTTTTGTGAATTTGAATTTTCAAGTGAGGGTTTTTTTTTTTAATTTTGTTTTTAGTTCAGTGCTTTTGAGAGCGGTGCTTCTGTGCTTTTGTGTATTGTGACTAAAGACAATATATCTGTTCAGCTCTGTATTTGCTCAGGAACCATGTCCCTTGTCCTTTGTCACCCCCTCCTCCTTCTCCCCCAGTGAGCTTTGCACATAGAGAGCTTTGCACATAGAATGAAAATTTTAAACTGCTGACTGAACAAATGACCTTTTGCTAGAGGAAGTTAAATCGTAAACCACATACCCAGCTAAAATTGATCAAGGCTTTGCTGAAGCAGTAAACAAGTGTGATCTATGTATTGCAAAATGCTAAACTGTTCTGTACTTTGCTAAGTACGGTAAAATGCTAAAGGTACTCATTACTCATGGGAGGCGCAGCTCCGATATAAAAAAGGAACTACTCAACTGTAAAGTTGTGTCTGTAAGCTTTGGAGAATATTCCCTTCAGGCACCCAGCAAATGCGCATGCTGAAATAAAAGCTCTTGACTTTTGCTTAAAAGATCCGAGTCTTTTCATAGATGGGGGTGCCTAACTCAGGTGTCTAACACTTTTACATCATATTTTGTCCTAATCTTGCTTTCTGTCAGGGATGTTTCATGGTTGTGCAATTACTGCAATCCAAGAATGCCAATTTGCATTTCAGGAGTGTCATTTTATTATGTTACAATGACAGCACATCGTGCTTGATGCTGTCACTTCCTGCTACAACATCACTTCCAGCTGAATGACATAATTTCCGGTGGGTCCTGACACATGTGATAGATGATTTAAGAAGTCATTGTTGCACAAAAGACACATATCTGAGTTTAGTGAGAAAAGATTACACTGACTGATGGTTCTACTCCAGGCAGCTCCCCAGCCTGCCTAATATATTGATAGCTGGATGATGATGATTTATAGTAGTTCATAAAGCAGTTTACATAGCAACATAAATCAGTTAATGGTTCCATGACCCCACAGGCTCACAAACTTCTTGGGTTACATATTTTGGTTTCATTTTTAATGTGGAAATGCCATGATTTCCTTTTGTGAAATCAGGCTATTTATAAGAAGCCGGCGTTTTTGAAGAGCTGTTTGTAAATGCAGAGCCCAGGACAAGGAACTCCTAGTTACATCTCCTACAGGACTGTTGGGGCAGCCCCTTCCCCACCTTAGCCGGGATCACCTAACATCTGCATGTCCTGAGGTATATGGCAGAACAGGCAGCCAAGTCTGGGAGTTCATGACATGGGCTCCAGTAAAGACCAGACCTGAAAAGACAATTGCAGCAGGCTTTCTCCAACCTTCCCATGTGCAGCAAAGGGATGGTGCAAGAAGGGACACCCAGGCTAGTATGGCTCATACCATCAGCTCCAACTCTCAGTCAGAATCCTGACCTACATCATGATGTGGCCTGATGGGGAGACCTTTCATGCTCCTACACCTTCAAAAAACAGGTTTTTTTGTTTTCAATGGAGTTGGTTTGAACATTGATCTTCCCCACTTAATAATTAGTTGTGATACCCAGTGGTGACACACACGTTTTCATGGATGGATTAAATGTTGGTGTAAATGTCCATCATTTATTACAGTTATAATGGCTATAGCTGAGTTTCATATATACCTCCCTCCTTCAACAATTCTCCAAGATTCTATAAATTCACCTGTCCACTAAATACCTATTCTTTTCTGTGTGCGGGGGGACGGGACATCATTGTAAAATATTTTGGATCAAAGAGAACTCCTTCATAGATGTAACTTTTACATTGGGTTCATAGATGTAACTTTTACATTGGGTTCATAGATGTAACTTCATAGATGTAACTTTTATAAGAGAACGTTTACATTGGGTTCTAGTAAAAGGCTCTTGCTTTGGCAGCTGCAATTATTTCTCTGACTCTACAGAGAACAAGATATACATTTATGTGCCTTAATTTTGTGTTTATCCTTCAGCCCAAGATTTCTCGTCATTCTAACAGAAGATACAGATGCTGCTTAGCAGCTGATGAATCCATTTCGACAGTGAGTCCTTCTGCTTGGCTAATTGCTGCTGTAATTGAAACATGCAGTGCACAGTTGCATTGTGAAACAAATACTGGCTGAGGATGAAGTCTTTGGAACCCATCATTATAACTAATCATTATCTGAGTGTGTGTGTGAGGGAGTGAGATGAGACGACTGTTTCCAAAGTAGTTTGATGAGCACTTTAACATCATCCACTGTTTTTCAAAGGAAATCCTAGGTCATTCAGATGCTGAGTTCTGAAGGCATATGACGCAATTCAACTCCTGAAACTAATCAGTAGCTGGACTGGGCATCTGGGAATCTGAAAGCAATCTGCAAGCTCTAAGCTTCTAAACTTTTCCAAGGATGTGTGGGATATAAATATTACAAACAACAGTTTGGTTAAGGAGAGAAATGTACTCATTTCTCTCCTTAACCAAATGTAAGGAGGAAATGTAAGAAGGAAGCCAATTTATTTTTGCCCATATTTTAGGTCGTACAGAGCGCAATACAAACCCTGAGCTGTAATAGGCAGGCCGACACACCTGCCCCATATCCAGCCTGGGGTTGGGACTGTGCGCAGCACAACCCGGGGCAAAGGGAAAACATTCCCCTTCCCCTTGGTAATGCACAGTGATTCAAATGAGGCTACTTAGAGTTATGCCAGGGAAATTGCTGGAACAATTCCAAGTGCACAGATCGGGGCCAACTGGGCTGGGGCTAGGATCCGGCCCAAGTCTCCACTCCCTCCCTGGGCTGATTTGCCCACAGGCCCACCCATCTCCTGCCTTTTCCCTGCCCCATTCCACCTCCCCCACCCCTGCATCAAGCAAGCTCAGCACCCTTACCTTTTTGCTAGGGTAGTTTGCGCTCGGATTCCAGCATATGTCCGTGCACTACCCTATCTCCTCCTACGTTGTCACAAACATGCTTTTTGGTGCATTTGCAACAAGACTGGGATGGTACAAGGGACTTGTGCTGGCCCAGTCAAGAACTTGGATTGCACCCACAGTCCATAACCTTGTTCTGGTCCTCAACAGGGTAGCACAGTCCCCTTATTAACTTTTATCCTTACAACTAAAATGGGAAATATCTTTGGACAGGAGCTGAAATTACTTTGGTAGATGCATTTGGACATAACCTATCTTATGACCAGTCAGTCTAGCCCAGTAGTTCCTGCTTTGTTTTTGCTGTTATCTTACATATGTATGTGACACATTTGTATACAAGTGTACATGGCACTGGGTGCCTGCCAGGAGAGCATGACACAGGCCAGTGACTTTGGATTTGGACGGCTGGCAAGTGGCTGTCGCTCTCTCACTCACACACTTTGTCACTCATTCACCCGTCTTCCTTTCTGCCACTGCATTCAGATGTATATCTGACCCTGTGGTGCGGCATGAGCACCCCCATTTGTGCCACCCCCTAAGAACCACTGAGCCAAGCTGGAAGAACTCAGGATTGGTAAGTGGCTATTCTCTTTCCTTTCCAGAACCCCTTCTTCCTCTCTAACTTGCCTGAGCACAACTGAGAAATGGCTGCTCCGGCACCCACTGACAGGCACCCTTAATAATAATAATAATAATAATAATAATAATAATAATAATAATAATA
>JAJKFI010000032.1:6077550-6127574 GCA_029204185.1 Lerista edwardsae
TAATAATAATAATAATAATAATAATAATAATAATAATAATAATAATATAATGATTTGGTATTTATATACCGCCTTTCTTGATCATCAGATTGCTCCTTTGACTTTAATTCAACACGGTTTACATAGGCAGGCATTTTCTAAACCGCAAGGGTTTTTACAAATCACAAATAAAGTTCTAATCTTTCAAGAACAACTACATGCAGATGACACTTTTATCGTCCAGTCCTCCTTTCTCGCCGCATGATTGCCTTCCACTGGCTGATAATCTGCTTCTTTGCTCTCACCAAAGAGCAGCTGGCCGTCTAGCACAACTCCCCCTCTCACAGGCAGCTTAAGCGTAAGTCATGGTTTCACTGCCCATGTGATGCACGCTCATGCCCCAGAAAGCAGCCTCAGCTCCCAGGACCTGCTTCCTCCTTAGCACCAGCGACAGCTCCGCCTCTGGGCTTGCTTTCAAGTGCCTCTTTCCCTCTCCTCCTGTGTGTGTAGGACTCAGTCAATTTTTAACTGGCTTGATGGGGAGGCCTCAGGTCAGCCCTAGACCTTCTTTCAGTTGGGCACTTTTAACCATCACTTCAACTACTCAAACAGCTAGACTGCCCGTTTACATAAAAGAACCCCTTTGAGCAGCTGCAGTGGCCAGCTAAGAGAGATTGCATGGCAGGAATGTGCAGTGTGGGGGTGGCAGGTGAGGCAGACCCATCCCACCAGAATAGTGCTGCTGTGGTGGCTGTGATCCTGCAACCACAACCTTGGGCTCCAGCTGCTCAGTCTGTGGGTTGTGTTTGCATAATCATAACGGTGGTGGCACTTTTCAAGGAACTCCAGTGGGGCAGTTCTGCCTCACCTGCCACCCCCACACCACTGCTGCATGGTAAGATTCACCCTTCTGCTGCAAGTGAGAGACAGGACAGCCCTTAGTGGGACTCACTCCTTCCTTTCCTGAACTCTGTCACCAGACAACAGAAAACCACAACTCAGCCACTATCTTTCACCATGAACCTCTCGACTTTTCTCCTCCAGTTCAGCTCCTCTCCCTTTTCCTTCCTTCTACCTCCATTTTCCAGCCCGATATCCCTGAGTAACCATCCTGATTTCCCTATGTCCTAAAATATACTGGTTTTACCCAGCATGTAATTAATCTGTGTAACTCCTTGCCATAGGAAGTGGTGATGGCGCCTCGCGTTGGTGCCTTTGAAAGGAGATTGGACAGATTTCTGGAGGAAAAAATGGACATTTTTTCTTACCTGTGAATGTCCTGTTCTTGGAAGAGGGAGAAGGGCATTCTTTCACCGCATGGGAAGCCCCTCCCACTCAGGGAGGCAGAGGCAGACCTGCTTGAAGACTCCCTGAGTGCTCCCTGAGGCATCTGGTGGGCCACTGTCAGATACAGGAAACTAGTCTGGATGGCCCGATCCAGCGGGGTTGTTCTTATGTTCTCCCCTTTGTTCCTCTCTTTCTTTGCACCAATATATACCCCCTTTCCCTTCTATGGATTTTCTCTTCTTTCCTTCATTTACTTAGGAACATCTTACATTTAGGACTTAGTTGTATGAATGACTAGAATAATTGTATTGCTTTTTATTTTTGAGACCACCACCACCCCCGCTATCTTATTATTCCCACAGTAAACTTGCACCTTTACCGCCATGTATTTATCATAGTTAATGGAAAATCTGAAATGAAGAAATAGATTTAACAAGGAAGTGGGAAAATCTAAGGAGTTCAAAGCTTATAATTATAATTATACTGATATAATTATATCAGTAGTCAGAACACTGGGGCACAGATGTCAAAACCATTAGAAAGTTTCCAAAAACTAAATGTAAATGCAGTTTAGATGCAAAAAGAGTCTTACCTTGAATTACAGAAGAATTTAGTTGCCAGCAATAGTGGATACCAGTGGCATCCCTGGGTGTGTATGCGCAAAATGTGCCAAGTGATACCATCGCGGGGAGGTGACTCCATGTTCAGGACTGGATTTATCTCAGGTGGGCAGCGGGTCTGCTCCCCGCATCAGCATCTGTGCTCAGCTCAATGTGGAGGCTCAACATATAGACGTATAGTGCAAACCATGCAGCCAGGGGCCAATCAGCCATGGAGCATGCCGGGCATTACCTCCCTGGACCAGCTGTTGGTGTGGTGGAATGAAACAAGGTACAGTGCCACAGGTGATGAGCAGTGGACCCCACCCCCTCCTGGTGGCGCAGCAGAGCCCAGGGTTAGACTGTTACTTATACTGAAATGCACCTGCAATTTTGCTGCCCATTCTTCTGGAGCTCATGACAATCCCTTCTAGTTTCACTACCTGGAAAAGTTGAGTGTCATCCACAAACTTGGCCACCTCACTGCTTGTCCCTAGCTCTACGTTTTTCTTTTCAAATGAATATCAGTGCTCACAGGTACAGTACATGCAGTTGCAGGTAATGTGTAATTAGTCCCACAGAATTTAAGCTGTAGCTGGAAGCCGCTTTAACTTGTAGGAAGGCAAGTTCTCCCTTGAGCTTGTATCCTTAGCATACAATATCATCAGTATTGTAGGCTAGCACAGAATACCGCAACTGCAACTTTTTAAAGGAACTGAAAACTTTAAACAAATGCTATTTTCTAAATATTTGCTGGCAAAGTATATGTTCTATGTGGAAAAACTTAACTTTAAAAAGGTTACACAAATATGAACAAAACCTTTATTTAAGCACAAATAACAACTGACATAAAATCCATAAAAATACAGCATTTCTGTGCTATAATCATAAAAGACCACCCCCACTTTCTGATTCTTTAATTTTATAGTGCCCTCCCCTAATTAATGGTCCACTTTAACAAATATAAAACAAAATCAGAGTTTTTTCAGCTCTCCTCATCTCAGCTCTCGCTAACCAAGTTTCAGAGGAAACAGACAAATGCTATATCCTTTCTCATACCAGTATTTTAGTATATGGTTCTCTATTCCATGTCAAATTATTATTCCTTTTACAGAATATACTACTCTTAATCATAAAACTATGACTGAGAACAGAAGCTGAAATTAAGCAGATAGCTAAACAAACAGTTTTCCAAATTAGTCCCCATCTAGATAACTTACAAGGTTCTTCAGAAACTGTCACATATATAGAACTCATAGTAGTATAAGATTATTATTTTTTTGCTAACTATAGCTCTGTTCTATGAAACAGAAACAGGGTTTTTGTTATTTACTATGGAAGTGTTTTGAAATCACCTGGGTAGTCAGAACTAATAAATTTTCACATACAAATTTTTAGCAAGGTACTGTTTTGTGAAAAATATTTTTATTGCTTGTGTCTTAACACAGTAATAGATAAAAACATTTTTTAAGTTCCTTGTAGAACATTTTTTTGTTCACTTGAAATATAAGATGTATCCTATTAGAACAATGTAAAAAATATTAAAGAAGTTCTTATTTTTGTTAATCCATCTTAGAATTAATTTGTGCAACTGAGAAATATAACATCAGTATTATTTTGTCTATTCATACAACCCTTATTTGAGTTCTGGCCCTCAGATTATACTGATAACACAAAACTCACTTTCAGATAATTCACTTTTACTGCAAAGGAGTTACAGTGGTCTAGTTTTCTAATGTATCATTACCTAAGCATTAAAATAGGAGACTATGCAAAATGCCAGATTTCAACATCAGTGCAATTGAAGAGGACAGTGATTTTCCTAGCAATGTTAATGTATCTTTAAAACCCCATGAGCTAGGAATTAACCCATAAGGTACAGTGTCTAAGAGTTCTTTTCTTCATAGCTATATAGTGCTACCTCCCAGCAAGCTTGTCATATTGCACTTTTTATGACTATGTACATTTTGGTGATCATTTTCACAATCCAATGTAGGTGCAAGTGGGTATTATTTTGAAACAAAAGTCACTGATTTTTTTTTTTTTGCTATTTTAGAACTAAGTTGTATGTTTATGATTTTGTTCTATGTGAACATTATTTTGAATAATTGTTTAATGTTCTAGATGGAATGTGTATTCTTTGCTACAGCCATATCTGCTCACTTTTTGGATCAGTATTTAGTAAAAAGTGTTTGAGCACAAACATTTGCATAGCAAATTTTAACAAACTGACCCAGAAATGGAAATGTCTGAAATTGAGAAATATTTTAAAATAGAATATATACACATTTTCTATTTTAAAAGTGTGGTATTTCATTCACCATTTAATAGTGTGTATACACTAGCGCTTCAATTGTAAATGTATGTATTCAAAAGTCTCAGATACAAATACATGAATATTCTGATTCTCATTTATTTCAGTGGAACGCAAGGCTACCCCACTGCTAAATGTGGAAGAGGGATGCAGCCTATGTATATATGGTGCTTCAGTTAACACAACTGATGGAAGAAGCTTTTGAGCATACGGTGCCCTGGAATGAAACCAAAGTATAATGGTGCAACCTGTAACAAGTTTAATTCATAGTCAAAATTGTTAATTTTAATGAGCCATATTTTCAACAGTTTTAAAAAATATTTGGTAGTATAAAAACTATACTACTGGTAATCAGAAATGTGTTGCATTGAAGAGTCATTCCCTGGTAACTTCTAATACTTTGAACAGACTGTTGCTAAATACAGTTCTGAAGTACGGCCTTGGATCTTTGCTCATTAGGATGCATAGAGGTGTTTTCCCAGCATTGGCAAGATCTTCTATATCCCAGATTTCTGGCAAGCTGCAACCAGGACTAGAAAACATTTAAATATGAACAGATATACACCATTTTTAGGGAATGAAATACAAGCAAACGTAATTCTGCATTAATTGTTTCGAAGATAATTAGATGATTGTTTCATTCAAAATAGTGAGACGGGTTGCATTATGTTTCACATCAAAACTTAAGCTGCAGTCTGCCACCAAATTCAATATTAACTTAGTGTTAAGTACCTTAAGCACCACTGATTTCAATTGGGCTTAGTAATGAATAGTTTTCTTAGACAACAATCCAGTGAAAAGTTGCATCCTGGGCTTTAAATCAGCGGTCTCCAAAGCGGAGACCAAACTGGAAACCACTGCATCGATTAAAAGCATCCCTGGCATGAACAGCTTCTGCTGTCCTGCCCAGGATGCGTGCAAAGACCCTGACTACAGCCCCCAGGGTCACTGCGCCAAACTGCTTACTGGGGTCTGCCGCCCAGCATGCCTCACGCATGGGGTTCTGTGCAGACATGGCTTGTCGCGAAGACCCCTGGGGGCTGTAGTAGGGGTCTTTGTGATCCCCCGAGAGGAATGACAGAAGCCTTTGACTTAGGGGAAGGATTCGGGGGGACTAGATCTGGCCCATTGGCAGGAGTTTGAAGCCCCCTGCTTTAAAAGTTGCAAAAAGTGCATTCTGAATCTATCATTCATTACAGTAATAAGACTAAAAGGACAAGGAAATACATTTAAATCATACAGAAGGCTTTCCCAGCACAAATGATGCTTACCGTTCCACCTGGGAGCTGCTGCAAAGCCCCATCGTGTGCCCTGATAGTCATGCTGGCCAGCCACTTCCAGGTTTCACAAACCCAGCATGATTTGTGCCTGGATTTCCAGCCAGACAAGGCTGGCCAGCACAATTATCAGGGGAACACAAAGGGGCTTTTGCAAAGGCTCTAGTGGAACGATAAGCAGCATTCATACCAGAGAAGCCTTCGCTGGCAGCAGCGGTCTCTGGTTTGGAGACCACTGATCTAAAGGTTCTGAAACCCTTATCGTTCAGATAGAACTGATGGATAAAAACAGCAGAAAGCTTATGGGATGGGGCATCCTCCAAGAATACAGATGTCACTTACAGACATCAGCAGCATTCACCACTGTGGATATTGCTAGGGATGTACCCAATGCATAGAAGTGGCTGAAAATAGTGGGTGGGTTCTTTTTGTTTGGAAAATTTGTTGAATTAAAATGCAAAATATTGTGTTTTGTGTTTTTATTTAGTTATTAACAAAAACAAACACCTCTACTGATGTGTCATAGTCAGAACCACTAGAAGTACATAGTTCACATGCTAACAGGGAATTACTAACGTTAGGTATATCACAACCTCAGCTGCTTCACATTATTAGACATCAAGCACATAATTCATTATATTTGGGGAGAAAATGTAGAGAAATTACTTACCTAGTCCTCCTCAAACACCAGGAATCTTCTAAGATAAAATAGTTGACTCCTAATTTTAGCAATTCGTTTTTAACTTCTCTGGCTGGTTTTCGACTAAACATAGAATAAACTATTTTTGTTCTTGCCCTTTAAAGAAGAGAGAGTCACAAGTACAGTTACTAACCAAACTGGGGAAAAAAGAAGAATTTCTTGAGCCAAGTATATGCATGTCATCATCGGAGCTAAATAACAAGGGCTGTTTGTTCCAGCACACGTTGGAGACAGTTTATTCCAGCATACATTTTTATAGTCAACTGTTCATCAGATGCATGCCGGTGACTTTTATGGGGAAGTAATTAGATTTATTATTTGGTGTAAAATGAAAACCAAATATATTGGAAATGGAACACATCCCTACTGAGAGCTGGGGTTCTAAACATACACAACCTATCTAGTTTTCAAATATGGATCTGAAACTTTACCGTAAATCTGCATCTTCGTAATGTGGATGATTCACAACAGGTCGAAGTGCAGACAATTTTACACTTGCCATTGTTGGCATTGCACCAGCAAAAACAGCATCTGAAAGGTATAAAAGAAAACCTAAATATATAGAAATTATTGGAAAACATATTGTAAAAATACCTAGTAAGGTTTTGATGGTATTTCTTTTCTACAAATCAGATGAAACATAAGCAGAGATCCAGAATGTCACTCATGGCTAGGAGTGGTATTTTTGGTGACTAACACAGAACACTAAATAATGAGAATTTCTACTCAAAACGCTACATATGTGAAATAACACCGCTTTTGCTTGCTTTTGACACAGTTTTGAGGACTCCACCAATAGTTTTCAGTAATGGATCAGAAGGAGAAGGGGCAGAAACAGGAAGAAGCTTGCAGTGCATGCTGGGGAGACTTTAATGGAATGTGGAAGTAGTGACCGGCAGTTTCTTGACGCTCCAAGCAGCAATCAGAGTGTTGTGTGAGAACTTTTGAGCAGGTCATTTTGGGCTGGGGTGTGTGTGACAGTGACTGTTTGCCTTTGTAGGGCCATTCACCTTTATTTATTTATTTCAGCCTGGGTTTATATCTCCTACCCTATGTTGATTCTCCATCTTCCACGTTTCTTGGCAGGGAGAGTACGTTTCTTGGCACGTTTCTTGATAGGGACATCACACACATTTTTTAAAAGTAGTGCAGTTGCTGGTTCCACTTGGGTCTTTTATCTCCCTGGCTATGAGTGCCACTGGTGGCATTTACCTTTGAAACTAGAATATGCCAATTTGCTAGCAACTGTGAGCAAAATGTGAGTAGATAAATAGGTACCACTTCGGTGGGAAGGTAACGGCGTTCTGTGTGCTAAAGTGTATAGCCATGCTGGCCACATGACCACAGAAGCTTGTCCTAGGACAAACACCGGCTCTGCGGCTTAGAAACTGAGATGAGCACCACCCCCTATAGTCAGTCACAACTAGACCATTCAGTCATGGGAAAACTTTTACCTTTATACTGTTCTAAGGTAAAATAAAGTTAATGGGCGTGTTTATACTGTTTTATAAAGTTTTATATTATGCGTGTTTATACTTTATACTGTTCTAAGGTAAAATAAAGTTAAATTATAGTTAATTTACTATACCAGCTGATCCCATCCCTAGTGATGCCACTGGTGGGAAGTTTGGGTGTTGTTGGTCACTGGTTTAGATTACCTTTGAAGTGAATTCTAAATATTCATAGTGTATATCAGTGGTTATTAACCAGGATGGCTACACTGAACCTCCACATTTAGGGGCAGTATGTCTCTGAGTACTATGTGCAGGGGAGCAATAGCAGAGGAAGGCACCATTCATCCATTGTTTGTGAGGAAATATTCACTGTATTTTCTGGCCATTATTATTATTATTATTCACTTCATGTCATGACTATTACTATCTCTCAGCCTCATTTACATCACAGGGTTATTGTGAGGAAAAAAGAAGGGGAGGAACCATGCACACCATCCTAGGTTCCTTGGAGGAAGAGTGGTATAAAAATCTGAATATAAATAACCAATTTTGTCATATGGGGGGAATGTCAAAAATATATGGGCCTCAGGTGTCACATGACCTAGCTATGCTACTGCATGGCATTTTTCTGGTCTGTCACCTAAGGAGAGGTAGGTAGGAAGTAGCATACATCAACCACACCTAGTCTCTTCCACATCAAGCTCCTCTCTCCTTTCCATTTTGGCCTCTCTGCCAGTGGAGTTGCATTGGCATCCAAGCTATGTACAAGTTGCAACAGTATGACCATTTTTCCAATGCTGTGCCAGTGTTCATGGCATGTCTATTGGTGGGGGAAAATCTACACCAAGAGGGCTGTCATTGGACTAGCATATGTGGAGATACAATTGTGTATCTCTAGAACAGGTTTGGGCTATGAGACACCTGAAAAAACTTCAAAATTTCAATTGCATAGAACACAAAATTTCTGCTTGCAAGGTATCAGCTTTTGTCAAAGATATTGTGAAAGGAGTGCTGTAGGTTTTTGTTTTTTTTACCTTTTTTGGTGTGTGCTTTTATCCACAATAATAGTTCTTCCTGTGGCAAGTTGCTAAATTCTCCCACAATGTTCCATTCTTTTTGAATATTTGCTGTTCCTTCATATGCCATAAGTGCTAAAATGGCAATGGCAAGTGTTCCAGGTGATACTTTGCAAAAGACCCATCCAAACAGCTGACACAAAAAAATTGACAGTTACATTACAGACCACTCAAGCTCTAATAATTTCTATTTTTCAAGACTATATTAACACGCTACACTATAAACTTCAGTATCACTATGAATATTCACATCATTTGATGGTTGTATAGATTCAGTTTCATGCAATTCCTCCTTACACTAAGGGGTTGGAGTAACAAAATGAATTCTGACAAAACACCATTGAAATTGGTGAAATTGACTTCCCACCAATTTCAATGGTACTTAATCAACATTAATTTCCAGAAAATAATATTAATGTTAACACAATCCAAGATAAAGTTATTAAGAGGTTCACCAAAGCATATATTATAAACCCTTAAAAGCTGGAGCCCAGTGAAATAGCTTTCTCTCTTATCTCAAAAAGCTTTTTCAGAAATACCATCTGGGCTCTCTTGACCATCTCTACACCAATTTGGCACATAAAGCTATTGTGGAAAAATATTCTTGCTGAACTCCCCCCCCCCCCAGCTCCCTCTTTCAAAGTTCAAACCACGCTCTCCAGGGCAGTTAGGATGTTATTAGAATTACCCAAGTGTGATCAGATTTGTCTGATCACCTGTGGAATCAGTGCAATTGGGGGGGGGAATGTATAAAGCAAGCTCAGGGAGCCAAGGGGACATCGCCAAAGAATTGCCAAGAAAAAAAACCTAAAAACATTTGCTGCTTAACCCCCTCAGTGAGGGAGTGAACAACGAACATGACCACTACACCAGTGAGGTAGGGATAGTCTGGAAATGCAACTCCTCTACATGGGAGATAATGAGCTGTTTTTTCAAGCAACCCTGCTTCCTGGTGCAAGGGGCAAACCCATTCTGTAGGAGAGTCCCCTTCCTCTGACAGAGAACATTGATAAACTAATGGAGAATGCGTTTGCCAACCACCACCATGAACAGGCCGCTGTATCCTTGAAGAAAACTACTTTTGCGCATAGAATATATTCAGAGGTTGAAACAACAATGTGGTTTATATAGTTCAATATCACAGCACATGGAAAATCTTCATTAGTCACCCAGCAAAATATATTCTGTTAACTACTACATCAGTAGAAGTGTAATAAGTAAACAACAACTTACTTGCTTTGAACATATCAAGGATGCCATGATACACATATGAGGTGTCAGAAACAGCTTTAGTCTCATAATTAAAATAGCAAGAACTGTAAATAATATAAGCTGTACTGCGTGGTATACCATCTGCAAGAAAATAAAAAAGCGTCAGAAAACATTCACTGCTGCTATTTTCAAATTGAATTTCTCTTACAGAAGAAAACTAAATCTATATAAAAAGAATGTGTGTGTGTGTGTGTGTGTGTGTGTGTGTGTGTGTGTGTGTGTGTTCGTTCGTTCGTTCGTTCCGCATAGGCTCTGCAACGCCTGGACCAATTGACACCAAACTTGGCATGCAGACACCTTGCGGCCTGGCGACAAACACTGTGGGGGTCAGGCCCCCCTCGCGGGTGGGGGTATGGGGGGATCCCCACGTGAAAGTGGTCACCGGAGTGGGGAGTGTCAGCTAAGGTATGACATGGTAATAATGGTGTGATGGTAACTGATGACAAAACAGTGCTTGCTGGCCAGGAGGAGTTAGCTGTTCTAGGGTGTATCTAAGTAAACGCCTAGCTTTCAGGATGGTGGTGGGTGCATCACACCATCCTGAAATACAACCACAGCACCACCAGAGAGCGGTGACGCTCCCCATGCCACTGGAGTCCAGGTTCGGGCCCCATTCAACATGGGGGGCGAGAAAGGGTGCGAAACAAAATGTCCACCATGCCCCGCTGGAATGCCTGGAACGATTGGCTGAGCTGATTGGTACAATTCATTCCTTTTCGTGTCTAATAGAATCTTGGGATAAATAATTACCCGGGCAACACCGGGTACTGAAAAGCTAGTAAATTGCTAATTAAAAGAAGCATCAAAAAACAGAACAGTAAAAGAAGGGTGACACGTTTGCATTCTGCAAAGCTAGCATATTTTTAAAAGAACATTACACTTAATGTGGGGGGCAGAGCAAAAGTGGCTACAAGTGGCAGTAAGGGAGGAGACATTTCAGAAGATTGCATAGCCCTATGGAAAGGGTAGCTGTGAAAGAGTGAACTGAAGCTCTGTTATAACGGCTACATTTTTCTACAGAGGTTATCCTTTATTATTTTTCTGAATATAAAGGTGTTCTATCCTTGCTTTATCTCACATCACCTTTGATCAAGCAACTACTTGCATACAAAGGAGTTCTGTGGTAGAAACAGTTTTCAGAAGTGCAATGATTTATTCATTTTTTCAAAAAGATCATGCCTGATTCCATGCATGGTTCTATGCAGTTCTCCCTACATGAAAGTGAGTGGCATATTCTGGTGCAGGACTCTCTCTTGTTGCACTTTAGCCTCACCTCTTTCCTTTTTTCATGCCACATTCCACTGAGCGGCACTTTCACCACAGCAACGGCAACAGATTTCCCTCATGTGCAATGTTATATGTGTCTTAAAAGCAGGCCTGATATCAATAGGCCCTCAGCCAGGGCTCAACCTTTGATACCTGACTACTTAAACAATGAACTCATGAAATTGGATGTATGGGAATGCAAGATTTTGACTCCATCAAAGTTCCCAAGAGAGAGAGAAAAAAATTTCTTCATAAATTTTGGGGATGCAATGCAACATTCATGTTCTATTAGTGAAATACGAGAAAAGCCATATATTCAGCTTTTCAGCAAGAGTTATGTATTATGGCAGCTCCTAGCCTCTGGGATATTTTGCTGACATAGATTTCTGGATGAATAACATGATCTACAAAGCATAAATTGAACTCTGCCTTTTCCTTTAGAACTACAAAATTGAGAAGAATGGTTTAGTGTGATTATGCACCAGAAGTGGAAATGTGACCAGAATACTTAAACAGTACAGAATCACTTAGGCATATCAGCACATCAAATTAAATGCACATCAAATTAACAGTTCCTGTTTACTGAAAACTACACAACAAAACTTATACTTTCATTTATGACATTCAGGATGCAATCCTAACCTGGAGTTTGGCCGGTACAGTTAGGCCAGCAAAGGTTGGCTGGAGCAAGGGCCACCGTAAAGTGCAATTGGACTACTCTCCGAGTCAGGAAGCATGGCTCATATCTCTGTGCTGGCCTCTCTGAATAAGAGTGTGGTCCAAACATACTTTTATTTACAGTGTCCCTTGTGCCAGCCAAACTTTGCTGGCCTAACTCCAGGTTAGGACTGTGCTGTTTAAAAAGTCTCCGTGATGAGCACCATCAATTTAATTAAAATTTGTGCTATTTCCTCATTACTTTCCATTATTCATTTTAAAATCTGTCCATTTTTCTAGCTCTTACAGACAACACGTTTTCTAGTTCAGTGCTTCCCAGTCTGTGGGTCACAACCCACCATGGGGAAGCAAAACTGGGTCATTTCCCCTTAAGGGGGGTGGCCCAGTTTCAGGTGTCCCGACAGAGCTGCAGTGATTGTAGCGCTGCAAACATGTGTGTCCGTGTTTGCACTCAAAAGGGGACTCTTTTTGCCTTCAGGTAGACCCGCGGAGGAGGCTGCGTGCCTCCCCAACCCTTCCAAAGCCCCCCAATCCACCAGGTAAAATGGCATTGGGTGCCCGCAGCGCTGCAATCACTGCGTCATTGTCGGGACACCTTCCTCAGCCCCAATCCCTGCCCCTGCAAATACTTACAGAGGTCCCAAAGAAGACTTTGGGAACTGCTATTCTAGTTTATTTTGGGAATCATTTAAGCAAGCAGTTCTGAAAGGAATCATGGAGGATGGGATTCTTACCTCTCCTTGCTTAAAAGGAGCCACCTGTCTAAACAACAACAAAAACACTATTTGTTCATAGTACAGAATTAATATTCTATAAACTAGTCATTTATGAAATACATCCTCCATTTCAAACACATGCAGAATATCACAATATTTTGAATTTACAGTCTCAGTACTGCTAACAACTATCATTTATAGTTTATAAATTGAATTGCACCAATTCAGACGTTACACAGATGCTTTGATGCACAAGCAAGGGGCTTCATTAACTTCTATTTTTATCCTCTTAGTTTATATCTTTGCGAAATGTTGTTATAGGGAAAGCACAGCTCTAAAAGAACACTCTGAAATTACTATTACTGTACTATTGTCATTTGGAGATCCATATGCAACCCTTTGCATACAGAGGCTCAAGACCATTTACATGTGCAGAAGGCATAGTAAACTTTACACATTTCAGAAGTGTTGTGAAGGCATTCTTTACCTCAGCACTGATCTAGAACAGAAGCAAGAATCATTTTGAAGAATTACCCAGAGACAAGAAGCTCCCAGGTGCATATGGCAACTCTAAGAACAAATCTACTTGGCACTTGGTAGCCATGAACTAAGAGAAAAAACACTAAATGAAATACTATGGAAGAATATATCCATAAATGATATATGGAATGGACATCCATAAGAACTGCCCAAACTAAAAGGTTTTGTAGATAAGTGAATCAAGAATTTTCTCCTCGAGGAAAAGGCTACTACTATACTCTTGGAGTTTCTAGATTGTTTTGCTTGCCACTGGTTGGAATGAAAGATTTCTACTCCCTGTGACTTTTAATTCTAGGGTGAAAAGACAGCTGCACACTTTCTTCCTATACCTATATAAAGAAAATTAAAGAATAATTGCCCAAAAATTGAATGGCTCTCAGTTCTCAGACTGACTTTGAGACATTTATTATTATTTGCTGAATACTGGGGAAATTATAAGAATATTGTCAAAGGATGAGAAGGAGAGTGCAAAATCAAGAACCACGATTCAACTACATAGCCCAGGATAGTAGGCTGAATAATAATTCATAAACTACATTCTTTATTTCAAATACATTTACCTTTGAGTGCTTTTCTTGGATGATACAACATATCGAAATGCCTATAGATGAATGAAAAATTAAAGGATTTATTTATTTGAAGAATTTATACCCCGCCTTTCCCATGCCAAAACAAAGGCGGCTTACAGAGCTACATAATAAAATTACAATGTAACATAACAAAAGTGAAAACATCAAAAAACAAAACCATTAAAACATTAACTTAAACATTAAGCAGACACAGACACAAAACATTTAAAACAGGGGAAATCTTGTCAGGCCATGGGGGGTGGGAACAAATTTTCCAAGGGAACAGTCAAGCTACAGCACTATTCCAGAGGCACAGAGGGCAAACATCCATCCATCATCCAAATAGGTATGTTTTGAGCCCTTTCCAAAAAGCCATGAAGGTTTTTCTTAAGTCCTTTAAAGGGAATCCATATTTGTGGTGAAACTACAGAGAAGGCTTGCCTTTGAGCTGCCATCCCTTTAACTTGGGATAGAGGTGACACTTGAGGGAGAGCCCCTTCAGATGACCTAAGGGGAAGGGGACTAGAATGTATGGGAGAAAGCAGTCCCTTAGATAGCTTGGACCCAAGTCATGAAGGGCCTTAAAGTTCTATTCCATCATCTCAAATCAAGATCGGAAATTAATGGGCAGCCTCAATGAGTAGCTGCTCGAGCAGTGGTCCAACCGTCTAGCCCCTGCAACCTTTTTGGTTCACTGTGTTTTGCATTAATTGTAGCTTCTGAACCATTCTCAAGAGTAGTCCCACATACAGCATGTTATACTTGTTCAGTCTTGAACTCACACTTGAAGTCTTGATGATTGGAGAGAGATTGGCCTCTCTTTAAAGATTATTTAATCATTGCAGATGATAAATAGGTCAGATGTACCTGAATAGGTATAATTCTGCTTTTTTCATCATGATGTAAGAGAGCCAAATAATTTCTTTATATTGTGCTCTCCTTTGTTAGTTATGTTTATAGTGCCAAAACATGTGGCTGAGCATATCTCCATGTTGCATATGAGAATTATTGCATCCCAAAGGCCCACAAACAAAATTCCCAATATTCTTCAATTATTTTTGAATACTTGCTATTTGTAATAGGATTCATTTTATCAAGTGCAATCCTTCATATACATGTACTCAGAAATGCATGCTCATTAATAAGTTAAATCGACTTCAACTGGATTTACTCCCAGATAAGTGTGTATAGGATCACAGTTTTAAGTGGGTTTAAATGTTTACCTTTTTGTCATTAACATGAGTGTCCTTGAGGTGCAAACAGAGGCAAATCTTTGACACACAGAGTACACATATCTGTCTTTGGAAATACATGAACTATAACTGCATGCAGTGTATTCTAAGTGTATTAATTGTCCCCTTTAACATATCATATATGCTAAATACAAACAAAAAACAAACGAACAATAACCTACCATCACAACAATTGTTACAAAAATGAAAAAAACTAATGGAAGCAGGAGTGTCTTCATATATCTTATTGGAGTCTGAAATAGAAAGTTATAACTGCTGATTAATTTACACACTTTTATTTTCAAATAAAGGCACCAAGAATTTCTTCCGTTGGAAGAAGATGAATATCTAAGACAAGGTACTTTCTCATCCTAATTGGTCTAGCATGTTTTACTATCAGCGTGTTTCTCTTTTCCACTTGTTTGCAAGATTTCTGTAATAAAACTCAACAACATTGTAATGGTTTTCCCAATTTGTCTGAAGAATATATACATACATATATACATACATATATATATGAATATATATACATATATGCAATACCTGTATGAATATGATACTGCAACTTAAACTCAGCAGAGCACAGAGCACTGTGGTCCAGTGTCTCAAAATAAGACATGTATGCATTCATTATTTATACAAGCTTTTATTTATATTAAAATGTATATTGAGCTCTTCTCAGGGTAACTCACAAATACATAATTAGCAGCCCAATCCTAACCCCCAGCATATATTGCATGCTTTAATGGGGGTATGCAATCAGATGGCCAGCAAGTGATAAATAAATCTTACTTTAGGTAAGTAAATCTAAAAAACCTTTTTGACTTACCTCCTAGTAGTTCACCTGATTCCCTATGGGTTTCCTGGGACTCATGCCAGCAATAGCTGGCAGAAGTCCAAGGAAAGGAGGGGGACAGGGCAGGTTGTAAAATTGTGGGTAGAATCTGGCATGCACCTTTGCTGCTGAGATCCCCTCTCTCCAGCCTACTGTCTGCCCTCCAACTCCACAGCCTTATCTGATCCAATGAAGTGTCTGCGTGAGTCTAGCACACTTTTGGATCTGCTGACCCTTTTTGCCAGCAGCACCATCACAGGGCCAATTACAATCAATAGATCCACGATCATAAAAGGCCCATAGAATTGGGTTGTACACCATAAATTGTCAATTTGCAAAGATATAAACCAAGAGGATAAAAACAGGAAAAGGGTCTATTACAGGTACTACAAAGTCTTGTCAAAACAGAGAGACATCTTCAAGAGAAGACCAGCAGATGGAGCCTGCTGCACCTCACAGGGCAAGGAATTCCAGAAAGCGAGATCAATCACAGAGAACATCTTCTCACAGGTCATTGTTATCTGCACCTCAGAATTCACCTAGCTGTTAAAAAGGCTCATAGTAGCAAAACGGCTGGTATACCCAGTGATACCAAAAGTGAAGTGCATCCAACCTGGGTGACCTCTGTATTTGCTAAATACATTAAAGAGAAAGAGGAAGCACTAAACCTGAATACAGTGAACCTTCCAGTTAACAGACTAGTGTGGTAGGAAGGGGTAACTGGATTTAATAGATCTTTGGCATTAACAAATACCCTCTTTGCCCCATTAGTCCATATAATGGGATTCTGGGTATCATTGCTCTGATCTTAAACGATTCTGGTTCCTGGTCAAATTCCCCCACTGAATCAGAAATGTAGGTTCCTGATTAGTTCTTCTGTATCCCACCACCTCAAGAGTCCTTACACAAGAGAGGGCAGGGAATAGTTCCCAGGCAAATAAGCCATCACTGAGTCTTCTGCCTGACTGGCCTGACACACCAAACAGATGGGCGCATGAATCCTCATGGCAGACTGAACTCCAGTAGATGCCAGCCCCACCTCTTCTAGACAGCCAGTCCTCCAACCAAAGGGAAGCTAGTCCTATGGGTTAACTCCTCAGCTCTTACAAGCACTGAGATCCTCAAACTTCAGGAACTCAAGCCACAAGGCTCTGATTCGTTCCAATAGCAACTGAGTAGCCTAGCCTGGATTCAGAGGAATCCAGTTCCTTTGTATTCACACAGGCATAAGCCTGCAATACAGGTTGAATATCTCTTATCTTGACTGATTGGGATGGGAAGGTGCCTGGATTTCAGAAGAATTGCATAAATAAAAAGAAAAGTGTTCTTGTTCTTTTCACTGTTACCCATATAAATGTCTGCTTGCCTCTGACATTTTTTCACGATGTCTGTACAGGTACACACCACAGAGCAGCCTGTACCTTGACTGTACATGGAAATGAGAACAAGACCATCTACAGAAAACAAGTCTTGGAGAAAAATATCTGGATTTAGGAATACAGGCACGCCTTGGTATCCTGTAGGGTTCTGTTATGAACACTACTGTAGATACCTGAAATTGTAGATACTGGGGACGCCTTTTTAAAGATATGAGAATACCAGTGATTTTGCTGCTACAAGGTAAAAAAAGAGACTCAAGGGATAATCTCCCTGTAATAGAATGGCTTATTTAAAGAACAGAATTAAGATTACATTTACTTGGAAAAGCATATAGGTCTTTCAGAGAAAAAAAATACACAAATTCAATTATCTTATTCTGCCAATTGTTACTCAATTTCTTTAAGAAGTCTTAAGAATCCTACAGCTTAGCAGGAAAGCATCATCAACATTATCAAAATTATTTTCTGATGTTAGTAAAATTTAGGAGAGAATGCAAAGAGAATGCAAAACATACAACTATTCAGTTCTGAATTACCTCTTTTTCCATGAAATCAAACTCCACAGCACAGAGGTACATTGATGTATCAAAATCTCTATAACCCGTAAGTTTTGCCTTTAACAAGTTGCTTATATGAGCCTGATAGGAGACAACAATGAAGATATTTGTTGACCAAATCTTCTCAGGAATTTAAAATATTTTTCATTCATATTTTGTAAGAAAGATATAAATTCTTGGACTATATGTTATACTAAGAAAAATGCTATGGAAATATACAAGACCAACAACTGCAGTAAATATGAAGTTTTAAAAACACCATAATTTGTACACTGAAATCTGTGAATACTTGCCTGGAAGTAATGCCCCTAGATTAGTATGTCCTTCACTACTAAGCAAATGTGTGTAAGATTGGTGTGTTTCTGCTTTTTTGTAGTTCTGAAATGAAACTGCTGAATAATAAAACTAACAAAATGTCATTGCTTCCAGTTTTCACTACTTTATGAGGAAAGAAAAACTAAATACAGTAAAAGCTGTGTTAGCCAGCAAGCATGGGGGACACCAGTTACTTGAATGAGCTGATTAACAAAGCTTTCACCACACTCAGGGCTCCCTCTTCTCCACGCTTACTTGATGGTGCTTCTTCCACTGTTCTTCTCCTTCCTTCTTCATGAGGGTCCTATAGAAATGGGGACATTCCACTTCCTTTCACATGAGGCCTCATAAGGAAGAAAGGAGAAATCACAGTTCCTAGGAACACAGCCTTCATGAAGGAACAAGGAGGACAGAGGGGCACTACAGAGGGAACCACATCAGGTAAGTGAGAGGGAGCTGCAGCATGGCTTTGTTAACTGGCAGTTTGTTAACCTGAAAATCTAGTTAACTGGTGTCTTTCCCCAACTGAGGTGACAAGCGAAGAATCCAGTTAGCTGAATTTTCTGCTTAACCAAGTGCCAAATAATGCTGCTTTTACTGTAAGTGGGGTGTATGTGTATATTAGGAGGAAAGAGAGGGTATGAGGAACCTTTACAGGCATGAAAGTGAAACTGACATGGCCATTAATTTTTCCAAGTCATTTATCAACATGCATGGGCAAGAAGTTTTAATATTGCACACTATTATTTACAGGTTGTATAACAGTGAAAGAATATGTGAAACAGCAAGTTGTTACTTACATCATCAGATATTCCAAATATTAGACACAATAAGGACTTCAAGATAATTGTCCCCAAGAGAAAAGAAACTCCTTCAATTGCCTATAAAATGAAAGTCACAATTAGAACAGAAGAATAATGTGGCATTTAATACAAGAGGCATCTATAAAAGCAAAGATGTTGAAAATTTTATAAAGATATATTAAATGCAAATGTATGTTAATCACTAGCAAAACATCCACCTTTGATAGGTAGGTGGATGGTAGGACCTTTCCTAAGCAGCTACAAGCCCCCTGCCCAGTTCCCCTGGATCTAAGAAGGAAGCCTGTGTGATGTAATTACTATGAACTTCCATTTTTATTACATTTGCACCCTTCTTTGGCGGCTGCTAGAGGCTGTTCAAGTTAAAATAAAGATGTCCCCCTGTATGTGCAGATTCAGTTATCTGCAGTTTTCTATCTTCCCCTCCGCCCCCTGTGGCTATTAGCTTCATTTTTATTCTTATCAGTGGGGCCAAGCAAGTATGTTTCTTCCTTGAAGAGAATGGTATAAGCAAGTAAGCTTATAGAAAGACATGCAGGCAGGCAGCCTGAACACTAGAGGGACACAGGCTTCCTGTTTCCTGTTAATTTTCTGACTGTGTTTCTCTAATATTCAGACTGCCTGCCAGCTTTTCTTTTTACAAGCTTGCCTGCTTATACCATTCTGTTCAAGGAAGAGACATGCTTGGTTGGCACCACAGGAAAAAAAATGTAAGGAAATGAGTGCACAGAGATAGGGTTCCTTCTGCAGTTTCTGTATCCCCCCTCCCCTCTCTCTCTGTGGAATGTAGCCCTTGCAGACACAGGGCGACATCTGAAATCAAGTAACTCTAAAACAGCAATTAATACAAATACAGCAGCTGGCAAATACCCCAAAGTCTACTTTATTTTGAAAAATTTATATTCCTCCCCATCAGAAAGTAGCCAAGATAGCTCACAACGGTGTTTCCCCAACTGTGGGTCAGGACACACTGGTGGGTTGCGACCTGATTTCTGGTGGGTCTCAAAGCACTGAGCTGAGCCTCCAATTTAAACACAGGGGATGGCAAGAACAGATAAATAATTGCCTCAAGCCTGGAGGCTATTCAAACATCAGATAGCTGCTCTGCAAATAAGCTCAGCTCCTGGAGTTTGCATGGTAGCTACTAAAACCCAGAAGATTATATATTTTTGAATTTTCTTGAAAGAAAAGGGAAAAAGACAGTTCATTAGGACTGCCTCATTAAGAAAAATGGATTATTTTTTATTGTAAATAAATAAAAACTATTACTTGTAAATCAGTATCTTCTAGGGGTTTTTTTATTCTTGTAAACCTAGGTGGGTCCTGAGAGTGTCATTTTAAAAAGTGGATCTTGATGCCTGAAGGTTTGGGAACCACTGGCTTACAGCATTTTTTTTCTCTATTAGAACACAAAAGTAAGATATGGAAATGCATCTCTGGCTTCTATTCCTCCTCCCACTCAAAAGGCAGGTGGTGTTCCTCTGTGAGAGGGGCACAGTTCAGTATAAAAAGTTGAAAGTTCTCAGCAGAACAAAAATATTTTCACTTAGTAAAATGGGCAGAAGAATTGGGATGATTACATTTAACCACAATTTTTTCTTCAAAATGACTCAATTTTGTAAAAAAAAAAAGTCATTTACATATTATCTTTTTGACAGTTATCTTGTAATATTAGTAACATACGAAATGTCAATCCTTACCCATAAAGAAATATCGTTTCTACACATTTTCAGGTATTTAGGACACACTTCAAGGGTAGCCTAAAATAATGAGATTGTAATTACAGTATTACTTCATTTTCACTAATTTGTTTATTACTTCATCCTTCTGTACTAAAGTTCAGATAAATATTTTATAAATGTGAAAGTATCAAGGATTATCTTGAGACAGCAGTGTAAAACAAAATCAATATACATGTACAAAATAAGCCAATTAATAGCTGTATTGCATAACATACGTATAGAATATCAAAACTTATCATTATTGCAGTTTCAACATGCAGAAATTGAGCCAGTCTACTGTCAGCCATGTAAGAGTTTATTGTATGTGAATGTGAACTACTTGCATGTCACACAATAAATAATTGGCAATCCCAGTATAGAGAAATTTTCAAAATGTGTAAAAGATGTTTCAACAATGGAAAACAATTGAAAATAGAACTACCACCCACAAGAACAAAATTGAGAATTTCAAAATACTAGTGTCATTCTGCTATCTGCATTTATCTTCTTGATATTATTCCATCTGCATTCTTCAGTTCACCATATTTGCCTTTCATAAGCAATGAAACACGATATAGGTCTAATTTTTTTTTAAAAAAACCATTTTTCACGAATACATGGCAGTTAAGATTCAACCTGAATATAGCTGCTTACACTGCCTGAAATTTGTCTCCACTTACTGAAATGATCAAGAAAAAGGAATTTTAACATACAAAATTACTTTGACAGCACAATTTTCCCCCTTGCTTATTATAATAAAGGGCACTAAGGCCTGTCGTTTCTTCTAGGACTGCAGTAAATGAGATGCTCATAAAGGAGATACATGTATGACTAGAGGACATTCAATGTTTTGGTTATTTCTCAAGTTGAAAAACCCTGCCATTCCCATAAAGAACCAGTAATTTTTTCCTACCTTTTATGGATTTTTTTTTGTCTAGATATCATGTGAATCAATCTGGTAACCCAACACAAATCCCAACAAAAAGTGCAGGGGCTTTATTGCGTTCCTGGTACACCATACGCTGTCATGATGTCTCTTAAAGGAGAATGGGGGCTCCAGCAGCAGCAGTCAGTCAGTCAGTCAGTCAACAGGTACTTATATACCGCTTTTCAACACGAAGTTCACAAAGCGGTTTACAGGCAAATAGTAATAATAAAGTTAAATGGCTCCCTGTCCCAAAAGGGCTCACAATCTTAAAAAAAGAAAAGAAAAAAGGGCAGACCGCCCACAACAGCCACTAGAAAGACTGTGCAGGGGTGAAGAGGGACAATTACTCTCCCCCTGCTAAATATAAGAGGAACACCACTGGAAAAAGTGCCTCTTGCCCAGTTAGCAGGGGTAACTGGTCCACTGCCTGCATCTATGGTCTTTGGGGCATATCATTCATATTGGCTCTCTGTTGACCTCTGGTGAGAATCTTCTTCAGTGATTTTGCTTCAGCTACCTCTGCAGGTTTTTCAGCAGCCGGCAAAGCTTGGGAAACGAAGGAATGGTGAACAGGCTCTTGCAGGGGCTATTTTGCCAGAGCCACGGCTGCAGGATACTGCATGCATAGAAGGGTCAGCTGCTGCAGCTGGGGCAATTTTGCCCAAGCCACAGTGGCAGGTCCTTCCGTAGACTTCCCAACTTGGAAAGCCAAGGGGGCATGCAGGGTCGTGCAGCTGCAGCAGGGGCAAAATTGCCTGAGCTGCGGGTGAGAGGGCACATGCACACCAATTGCTTCGCCAGTCAGGGAAGCAATTGGAGAGTACACACTTGCACTCCCAGGACGGCGCCAATGGCAGGTGCTATATCATGCCCCAGGGCAGATATGGTACTGCCATGGGCCAAGGGAGTGTTTGCTCCCTTACTCCTGCTAACGCTGGTAAAGTGCCACTAGGTCTCCTTGGCTCTGCGGCCACTATTGAGCGGGTGCGGAGTCAAGGAGGCCCATGTTGGTCTGCCCAACCTGGGTGGGAGGATAGGATACGGCAGCATAGGCTGCCACCATCTCTGCCCCCTCCCAGACCCAATTCTCCCCCCCCCAGCCCAGTTCCACCTATTTCCCACCCCAAGAATACTTCCTGCAAGCTGGTACTGACACAGCGCCAGCCGGTTGAATTTGTGGTGCTGCACCTGCATCCATTTATGCTGGCCTGCATGCTCCCTCCTTGCCGGTTGCTGAAAACATGCTTTAGGACACATTCGTGACACCCAGAAACAGCAGTATGCAAGTACTGAAGAGCTCAGTATTGGGCTCATAGTGAAATAAAAGCAAGCAGCGTTTCTCAACACTGCTCCCCTGGCATACGGCTTTGCTCCAATGCTCTTCTTGGAAGTATGTACAGAAGTAACAGGCGATGATGTCACTGTCAGTTACTTCTATGCTCAGAGACCATGATGGGAGTTTCAAACAGTGGTAAGATGCTCAGGGCTGGTGGTAAGAGCACTTCAAAACTGGTGCTGGAGCTCTTCACACCAGCAGGAGTCTACCACCACCATTTGAAGCTCCAGCCACAGTCTTGCTGCTGTGCAAACCACTGAACACTCCGCCTGGCTTTCCACTGGTTGATAACTCTTGCAATAAAACATTTTAAATACTTCTTTATTAACTTACCCAACAAACTGCCAAAGAGGCAGCATAATAGGATGTCAGCAACATAGCGTTTCCAAACATTAGGACAAAACATACTGCAAGTGATGCCTATAAAGATAGAAATATATCTAAATAATGATAATATACTGATGCAGTGCTTGAGCTAACGAGAGCATTTGCAGTTGTTGCATCTCTCTGAAGCCACTGAGTTTCATCAAAGCAAGTTACAACATAAAGGTGTAAGCTTAATGTACATTTTATTTCACCAATGAATATTGGTCTTCACCAATAGTCTAGGTTCCAATGGGATTTCAACAAAAGCACTCAGAACATGCAAAATATACTTCCACTGTACTACATTAGAGCTTATTCGTAGTCCTTATTTCACTTCCCATAGCATCACATTTATTTTTTAATATTAACATATCTGAAAATAAAACTTGCTTTTTTCAAATTCTTTATAATCTTAAATTATTCTTTAATCTATCTTCAAATTTAATTCATGACAAAAAAATTAAAAATTTATATAAAACATAAAATCGAGAGGGTAGTGGTCCGTCTGTCCCTCTGCTAGGGAGTTACTCTTTGGACGTTTGCACCCGTTAATCTCATTACAAGACATTCTGGGCATCTTATTAAAATAAAATATCCTCCCAGAACTGCATCAGCCACTGACTGCTATAAAAAGGGGCTTTAGTTGCCATTTAATCTCACTCCTGATATCATCTGAAGGAAGCAGACAGAATCGGCAGGAAGTTGTAAGAGGCACACTGCAGAAGGCCCATGAGGGATATGAGCTTCTATCTCTTCTCCCACTGGTCTGTTCATTTTGTCTCTGTATCCAAAAAGAATCCTTGCCTTCTGTCAAAACAGTGGGAGAGAATTAAAAAAAATTCAGCCCAATCCTAACCAACTTTCTAGTGCTGATGCAGCTGCAATGCAGCCTCAATGGAACAAAGGTTCCTTTACCTTGAGGAGGCTTTGATGAGTTCCCCCTCCCACAGTGTAGGATGTAGCACATGCCCCATTGACACAGTTGCATCACCACTGGAAAATTAATTAGGATTGGGATGTAAGTCAGTGATTTGGAACAGTCTGATAATACAGTGCAAGATGTCTCTATGATACCTTTTATTCTGCTTTTTTTAAAAACAATCTGCTATTCACTGTATGCATGATTGATAGTATGTGTATAAAATTACAAATATTGGTTCCATCATCCCCATATTTAAGAAAATTTTTTAAAAAGTATTACCATATGAGCATAAAGTATCTTCTGTAGTTTACATGCATCAATGAAGCCTACAACATATATAGCAAAAACTGACATCACCTGCAAATGAAAATAATAAAGTAATTGAAAACATAGGTTGAGCCTAGAAATACATTAAGGTGACCATAAAAATATAGAACATATTTCATGTGACATCAAGGAGGCTCTAAATTTGTTATTTCAAAACAGCAGCAGCACATACAGCATGGAAACCTGCTCTGAACCCTGAGGGTAGTTTTGAACATAGCTTGTTATACAGTGTTGGGGCTTACATTCTTTTAGAGTGCAATCCCAACCTGGAGTTAGGCCAGCACAAGGGACACTGTAAAGTATGTTTGGACCACTCACGGAGTCAGAGAGGCCAATACATAGACATGCGCCATCCTCCCTGACTCTGAGAGTGGTCCAAACATACTTTACTGTGTCCCTTAGGTTGGTCAAACTTTGCTGGCCTAATTATGCCGTCCTAACTCCAGGTTAGGTTTGCACCATTGATGTATGCCAATGTGCAATACAGATTACATACAAATTCATTTGCACAACCACACATTTCTTGTAATGTTTATGTCCAGCCACCATCTTAGGCCTAGGAAAGTTAGTTAGAAAAGAGTGCTCTGATGAGGGAATAAATGAAGAAGTTCTTTAGCAGCAGCAGGCCTTTACCTCACCTGGACCTGCTCCCCGCCCCCCCCCAAACTACTTTGGCTCAACAACGAACAAATTACTTTTATACTGCCTTGGGAGCAGAAAAGCAGAATGTAAACATTTTAACAAACATGTTGGGTTGAAGATATTTTAGGAGTTCCTGAGTACTCTTAACAATTGCTTGCTAAATGTCTGATATTTTAGGTAACTGCATTCAGTTTTGATTTACACAATTGTTTACATAACTGTTTGAATTAGGAACAATTATTTAGAACAGCATAAATGGATAACTAATTGGAGTCAAGTCAGATTCATCAAAATGATCTTACCTGTGTTAGAAGAACAAACTGAGCAAACTGCCACGGAAGCATGAAAAAAACATTAGAAACAGACAGTGCAATCAGGCTTCTTCTATTAACATTCTGAGCCCTTGGGAGGGGGAAAAAACAAACACCAGTAAGTTTTCAACAATATCAAGACTACTTGTTAATACAAAGAACAGCAGAGAATGAAACATTTTTAACACACTTGAAATTTGACTGAAAATAACTTGAAGCTATAAAATACAGCTTAAGCTAATGACAATTCAGCTAATGCCAATTCAAGCCCTCTTTAGATGTTATTTTGTCAATCCACTGTAAGAGTGAGCGAGTTACTTGCTACCCATGGTTAAAGGTAACTTCTGATTCAGTCAATTATGTTTAGTGGATTCAGGATCACCCTACAATGAAACAGGAAACAGTGCAATTTCAAGAAAATTCTATGTGCAGATAAATGTGACATTTGACCAATACGCAATCCTAAACTGCGCTGGATTGGTGAGGCTGGTGGGCCTGCGCCAAAACTAGTGCACCTTAGGTGCACTGGGAAACTTCCCAGGCGCAAGGGCACATTCGTCCCCCAGGGGAGGCTCCGGCCGCCCCATGGGGTTACTTGGATCTATGCCTGCTGCATAGCAGGTGCAGATCCGAGGAAGCCACGCAGCCTGAATCAGGGCTGTGTGGCCTCCCAACGGGGCGTTGGATGTGACCTAACAGCCACATCCTGGCCCTGCACCCTCACCAGGCCGGCACACCTGCTGGCCCGCCCATTCCCCATCTACCCTTGCCCAGTACCGCGTCCTCCCTGCACTCCCTCCTCCCAGAACCACCCCTGCACCACTGAGCTTGGTTGGCGCAGAGGCGGCTCTCCATTTGCGCTCCCAGGCTGTCGCTACAGTTAGCATCAACCTGGGAGCCTTAGCACCAATATGCTGACACAAGCACATTGCATTGCGCTACGTGTGCCCACGTAGAATTGTGCCCCAAGTGAGATATGTCTTCCCACCTACCCCCCAACAGAAAAAGGGGAGGGAATGCTATGGAAAAATAGCAGAATAGTTTCTTCCGTTGACATGAATGCAGAAATAAGAAGCAAGCATTGACTGAAGGGGACACTTCCCACCTACCATAAGTTCTGAGAACAACAGAACCCTGGGAGGCAAATGCATCCCCTAATTATGCATTTCTTTGATTAGTCCTTCTCCTTCCACTCAAGCCAAAAGAGCTGTATCATATATAATATGGAATCTTATAGAGAAAGGTAAGAAACTGTAATCAGAAGAACCATTAATGAATGTAAATTTGCACTTACCACATATGCATGTGCACCCTCAAGTGAAAACACAGCTAGAAACAGTTTCAGCTGATACAAGTGTTTCCTCAAAACTGTTTTCAAATTCCTACTTCTAAGTTAGTACCATTCACTGGTCCCATATTTTTAAAAGGTAGAGATGCCAAAATCTTTCAGTATAGGCTGTCTTACTACTACCACTACCACTACCACTACCACTACCACTAATAATAATAATAATAATAATAATAATAATAAGTTGGGCATCAAAATGCTTGGGACATTCTGGATATCAAATTTTTCTGTATTTTGGAATACTTGCATATACCGAATGAGATATCTTCGGGATGAGACCCATGTCTAAATCCAAAGTTCATTTACAGGTCTGACCTCCCGATCTGCGGATTTGGGACCCATGGATTTAACTCACCATGGGTTCCGAATCAGTGGTGGAAAGCTGGATCTGACCTCCTGATTGTGTCCCAGAGTCTTTCTGAGACCAGCAGAGGCCATATGCAGCCTCTGTGGGCCTCAGAAACCCCACTGGAAGTATTTAAAGAACACTTCTGGTTTTTGACAAAAACTGGAAGTGCCCTTCCAGGGGGCTTTCTGAGGCCCATAGAGGCCTTGCACAGTCTCTACAGGACTCAGAAAAGTTCCAGATGCAACCACAAAAAGTTGCAGTCGTGTTTGGAGGCCCTATTGGTTGCAACACGTGGAATTAATTATTCACGGGTTTCAGTATCCACGGGTGGGGAGGGGTCCAAAAACAAATACATGACCTGCATTTTAATACACATGTGCACACCTTATACACATAGCCCGATGTGTACTGTATTGAACTTTATCTTGAATAATTTTGTGCAACCCATCACATGGGATCAGGGGTAAATTTTCCATTTGTCATATTATGTTTTCAGAATACTTTTGATTTCAGAATTCTGGATAAGGGATGCCCAACCTGTGCCATGTTTTTCATCAGACAGGATATATATACATCAACATCTTGCTGATAATTTTAATTATTTATATTTAAATGGCAATAAGAGTAGAAACTACCTGAGAATGTAGGTTAGTAATAGCATCTGAACCACAAGAAATGGATATGAGAAACTTTCCCGAAGAGGAGGAGTCCACATCACACGAGTACTCTGGAAATAAGAACTAGGTTAATGTTCCAATATGTATTTTAAAAACTTAAAACAATGCATTTGTGATTGAAGTTCGCAGACAATAATGCTGACATTGTGAAATTTCTACAAGCAGCTCTCTCAAAAATTTTTTCTAAAAACTTGTCTTGTTGCACACTGTAAGAACACAAGGATATATGTTTGAAAAGTAGGATATTTTGAAAGCTGCTAGAAAAACAGTTCTGTTTTAGTTGACTTAGTGAAGAATGGTTAATTTGAAATCTAATCTGAAATTAGATATGAAGTAAGAAAAGCAAAAATCTGTCATTCACAGAGGATATTAAAATGGAAAAGATTCCCTACTCTCCTTTAATTTTTTGACCAAATATTAAAGGCACAGCTTTCTTTTTAGTCCCACATTTTCTCACTAATGCAAATAATCTCTTCAAGTCTGAACAGAGCACATTATGCACAAAGGCCAACAAAACAGAGATTAACATAGATAAGTCACTTCAAGTGGCATACAAAAAGGGTGGCTGGGGAGCAGCGCCAAGCTATAAAGAGTGGTCCAAGAGGCCACCCCAAGATGGCTAGTGCTGGCTGCAGCCATCTGTAAGAGAAGTATGTTTATTAATAGGATTACTGTATATATACACAGTTACAAAGAAGTGCTTTCTTAAAACTATACATCCTGAATACTATTTTCCTTCATACCTGTACCATCAACAATGCACAAATGTAACTAACTGGAACCTAGAAGTCTATTAAGCACATAAGAAGAGCCCTGCTGGATCAGGCCAAAGGCCCATCTAGGCCAGCTTCCCATATCTCACAGTGGCCTACCAGAACACATGAGACATCCTGGAGATTGCAGAGAAATTAAATGAGTTCTTTGCATCAGTCTTCACAGCAGAAGACATTGGACAGGTACAGCTGCCCAAATGGCCCCTCCTGACTAAGGAATTAAGTCAGATAGAGGTTAAAAAAGAAGAGGTTTTAGACCTATTCGACAAATTAAAGGTCAATAAGTCACCAGGCCCAGATGGCATTCACCCAAGAGTTATTAAGGAACTGAAAAAGAAATTGCCAATCTCTTAACTATAATATGCAACTTGTCCCTTAAAACTGCCATAGTGTCAGAGGATTGGAGGATAGCAAATGTCACACCAATAAATAAGGAAGGAGAGGGGACCTGGGAAACTACAGGCCCATCAGCCTTATGTCTGTTCTGGGTAAGATGATAGAAAGCCTCATCAAAGACAAAATCTTAAATCACGTAGAAGAACAAGTGCTGCTGAAGGAAAGTCAGCATGGCTTCTATAAAGGTAAGTCTTGCCTCACAAACCTTTTAGAATTCTTTGAAAAGGTTAACCGGCATGTGGATGCTGGTGAACCCGTGGATATTATATATCAGGATTTTCAGATGGCATTTGACATGGTAGCCAAAGGCTACTGGGAAAACTAGGAATAAGAGGGCAGGTCCTCTTATGGATTAAAAACTGGTTGGGGAGCTGGAGCAAAGAGTGGGGATCAATGGAAAATTTTTACAATGGTGAGAGGTGAAAAACGGAGTGTCCCAAGGATCCGTCTTGGGTCCCATGCTTTTCAACTTGTTTATAAGTGACCTGTAGACAGGCATAAGCAACGAGGTGGCCAAGTTTGCGGATGACACAAAACTTTTCCAGGTGGTAAAAACCAGATAGGATTGTGAAGATCTCTCCAAACTGGGGGAATGGGCAGCAAAATGGCAGATGCACTTCAATGTAGACAAGTGTAAAGTGATGCACATTGGGGCAAAAAATCAAAACGTCACATATAGGCTACTGGGTTCTGAGCTTTCTGTGACGGATCAAGAGAAAGATCTTGAAGTGCTAGTGGACAACTCAATGAAAATGTCGACCCAATGTGCAGCTGCGGTAAAGAAAGCCAATTCCATGCTTGGGATAATTAAAAAAGGGATTGAGAATAAAATGGCCAGTATTATTATGCCACTGTACAAATCAAAGGTAAGGCCACATTTGGAGTACTGTGTACAGTTCTGGTCACCAGACTTCAAAAACGTTATAGGGGAACTAGAGAAGGTGCAGAAGAGAGTGAACAAAATGATTACAGGGCTGGGGCAACTCTCATATGAGGAAAGGCTACAGCGTTTGGGGCTCTTCAGACTAGAAAAAAGGCACCTGAGGGGGAACTTGATTGAGACATACAAAATTATGCATGGGATGGATAAAGTGGATAGAGGAAGGTTCTTTTCCCTCTCTCACAATACCAAAACCAAGGGACAGTCATTAAAATTTAGTGTTGGGAGAGTGAAAACAGATAAGATACTTTTTTACCTAGCAGGTAATTAATCCATGGAACTCCTTGCCACAGGAGGTGGTGATGGCATCTGGCCTAGATACCTTTAAAAAGGGACTGGACAGATTTCTGGAGGAAAAGTCCATTGCAGGCTACAGGCCATGATGGTTAGTGCAACCTCCTTACTTTAGAGGTAGGCTACCTTGGAGTGCCAGATGCAGAGAAGTGGCAACGAGATGCACGTATCTAGTTGTCTCATGTATTCCCTGAGGCATCTGGTGGGCTGCTGTGAGATGCAGGAAGCTGGACTAGATGGGCCTTTGGCCTGATCCAGTGGGGCTCTTCTTATGTTCTGTTGCCACTCCCTTGCACATGTTATTCTGAAGTAAGTATTAGTTTGATTATATATAAGATAGTCATTTTCACTCTCTCATAGTTGGCTTGATAATGTTTTAGCCCAAAACATCAAACTGGTACTTGAATCAATGAAATTGTATAACTTATACATAGCTGAATATCAAAGAACCAGCTATGGAAGGGGGGAAAGCAAGCCTGCAAAATCTGGAATAAAAAAGACACTATAGGATCAGTGACAGAAAATATTTATTGTTTTTCTATTAGGTTCATGAAAAGCCACGTGCGCATACCCAGGATGCAATACTGCTGCAGGAGGTTGTCTTTTCTTTTCTTGCAACAAAACTAGGCAGTATAGAGAAAAAAATCCTAGTCCAATGAAGGTGAAAAATTGGAAGAAAACTCCCCTAATCCCATAAACTTCTTTCAAAACAAATGAAAATTAACTCTGAGTACTGAAATAATTTAAAAAGTAAAGGTTTCCCCACGACCGAACGGTCTAGTCGTGACCGACTGCAGGGGGCGGTGCTCATCTCCGTTTCTAAGCCTGTAGAGCTGGCGTTTGTCCAAGGACAAGCTTCCGTGATCATGTGGCCGGCATGACTATACGCCGTAGCGCATGCAACGCCATTCTCTTCCCACCGAAGTGGTCCCTATTTATCTACATGCATTTAGGTGATTTCGAACTGCTAGGTTGGCAGGAGCTGGGACAAGCAACGGGAGCTCACTCCATCGTGCAGTCTTGAACTCCCAACCTTCCGGTCAGAAAGCCCAGCAGCAGCAGATTAACCTGCTGCGCCACCACGTCACTGAAATAATTTATTCTCCTATAAATCCTGTTTTTAAGATTTTCAAGGAAAGCTCTGCTCAGATGCTCCCTCCTTCATAGACTAAGCAGGATGGTAAATGTCAGGCACAGTAGAATCTAAGCAACTTCAAGTAGCTATTGCCAAATTTCTAGTTGGCTTTCAGAGGTGAGACTGATGGCAAAGAGAGAGCTTTAAGGGTCCAATCCTGAAGGCCCTATTGCTGGCAGTATGCATTACCGCCAGCTAAACGTGTTGTGAACATGCTGTATGGCACATTTGGGACACGTTACTGGTCGCACTAGGGCTACGCTCACTCAGCACCAGGCCACAACGCAAGTAGGCGGCTAGCCACTGCTCCAGCAGTGCTGGCTGTGGGAAACCCGTTTGGGGTGGGGGGGAGGTGGAGAAACTGGGCGGGGGAGGAGAAAAGGGAGTGGAACTTAGCAGTGGCTTCCACTGCCATATCTTATCCACAGTAGTGGCTCAGGTAGCTGCTCAATTCACGGTTGGAAAAATAGCCAGCAGTTAGCCAAGGAACCCCATTGTGGGCGATGGATGGGGGGAAGGGGATGAACATCCCCTTCTCTCAAGGAGCATTCAGAGGCTGCCCAACTCCCACAGGATGCAGCGGTCATCATTTCGGTACCACTGCTCTTGTGGGAGCCGCTCAGTTCAGGATTGGGCTCTTACAGAGTATGCCTTCTCAGTAGTAAGCCCCATTGTGTTCAATGGTGCTTACTTCCAAGAAAGCATCTATAGCAGTGGTTCTCAAACTTCCCCTAGTCTTGGTGCCCTTAGCATTGCAGGAATTCTTTTGTGGCAAAGCCATGCCACAGGAGGAAGAAACAGCTGCCAGCACTCCCTCAAGATTGCATGATCTCAGCCCGGCGGTGATGACACTGCCTGGGAGTGCCAGTGCCTCTGCAAGTTCACAGCACACAGCTTGGAAACTACTGGTGTATAGGATTGCAGCCTTACTGTAGTATTGCCCTCTCTTCAGAGCTGTCAATTTAAGAGGCCATCTGAGGCAAGTTTAAATGACTTTTACTTACCTATCCCAGGCCGTCTGGTTGTCTCCCCATAGCATGCAGAATTGGCGCTGCTGCACTTTGCAGACTGGTGGAAGCTAAAATTGGGCTGCTTGAAACTTACAACACAATTCTATGCAGAAGTAAGGTCCATTGAATTCAGTGGGTCTTACTCACCGGTAACTTAGGTTTGCAACCTAAGATGCTTCCAATCCTCAGCCTTTTTTAAATAGCATACGTTCTGCTTAACCAGTATCACTTTTCTTTATGGGTTATCAACATTATCAGGTTTAATAGCAAGTAGTTGAGAGTTTGTATTACACATCTTAAAATTATGCAACACTTACCTCCCCATGGTTGAAAAAGAAGCATGCCACTGTAAGCATTCCTCCAAATCTGCTCCCACTATAAAAAAAGAAAGAAATTAAAGACAGCATAAGTCGTTAGAGACTGAACCACATTTCAAAGGTTAGATTATAACATAAATATTGTTCAATTTATGAATAAGAGAATCATACAAATGCCAAATAAGTTAAAAGCAGGATTCTCACTGTTTTCTACTGACCCCATTTTAGATATTAGCCCCCCTCACCACACATACCTCTTACTACATGTGGTGAGATCAGGAACATTACTCAGGACCAGTGGTGCAATTCAAATGAATTAACAACTGGTTCTATGATGTCATAGCTGGAGCAAAAAAAAACCCAAAGCCAGCTGAGGTAAGTGGGTGGGCGGGGCCCAGCCGTTTAACAACCGGTTCTATAGAACCTGGGCAAACCCCCTGAATTTCACTACTGCTCAGGACCATGTGCTTCCTCCCCACTTTGGCCTCAAGTGCAGAAACGTAACAGAGCAAACCAGAATATCTTGCACTTATACAATTGCCTCCCTGGACGTTGAATCAGTGTGGACATAATATCCAATATAAGAAAGATCCTCTGTATTCAAATCACCGTAAGTTCTACTGGTTTGTACACTGAAGTGCCCAGAGCTTGAAGCAGTGGCAACATGTCACCCGTGTGCAAGGTTATCATGAATTTTTATTTTTTAAAGAGATCAACTGATGACGTGAGAAAGATACAAATGCTTTTCATGTAATGTTACATTTCCTCTACCTCACAGTTCCTTTACAGTACATAACAGCAATCTTTGGATACTGCATAGTCTTTAGTTTTTCAAAACAAGAATAGTTTTGATACATTTCTATGCAACGTTAAAATAATGTAACATAACTGCTGCAACAGAATCTTGGTCCTTTTGTCTTATAAGTGAAATAGAACTACCCAGCCCTTTTTTTGCTTGAGAAGAAATTTCCATTTGCCATAGCTGCTGTTATACGTGACTAATGCAGGTTTGGGCATCAATTCCTATGGACCCACTGCTGCACTACTTCAGGAATGCATTGGTCAGTTTCTATTCTATAAAGATACAACTCTTTTAAATGTCTGGTTCCAATATTGATGTGTCCTCTACTCAAGAAATATTCATGGTCAACATTTCTGTCCTCAAAGGTCAAATGCTACAAATAAGTGTAGAAATAATGCATGAGAAAATGCTAAGAACCCCCTCCCCATTCTCCCCGTCTGATGACCTGCTGAAGCCTCCCCCAACATTCTTCCAGCGGAGTGCATTTGTCTCCAACAATACATACTCTCCAAACATAGTAAGCCAATGTGGTTTTGTGTCATCGTCATCCTCCAATCTGTTTATTCTGTGCTCTATGATCTGGCAAGAGCGTACAACTCCATAGAAATCTACCAGAGAAGCTTACAGGTTTTTTTAATACTAACACTATTTGAAGCTATAAGGAGCACAAGAAAGACAGCAAACATGTATGAGGATGCAGCTGCATCCAGACTTTCTGCACAAAGTTAGAATGGAGAATTGTATTGTGCAGTTCAGTGCAAGAGATAAGTTGTATGTGTTCATCTTATTTTTTTCCCTCCTGCTCTTTTCTCTTTGAAAAAATAAGTTGTTTTATCTCTGTAGTTTGTGGCAGCTGCTAGATTTTACCTTTAGCACAGCAGGTCTGTTCAGTAGCTGCAGAACCTAAGCAGCTCTGGGTATGAATTTTGTCCTTCGCAGTGCTTGCTACTAACATATGGGGCATCTTTCCTGTAAGATGCTGAAAAGCCACCTAAAATCTGTTTAGGCAAAATGTTGAAATAGTCTGTGTTAAGGGTTTATTCTTGGTCAAATTTATAGATTTCTTTACAGTCATGTCATTATGTCACATTATTATGTCAATAACGTAACAATAACTTCATGACCAAGGGTCATGACCAACAGCTCCCTTTTGGCGAGTATGTTACAGCTGTTCCTGTTTAATTTTTATGCAGCCAGCCTGAGTATTGGTTCTGTTTATGTCACATACTAGTTTGTTTAAAAAAAAAAGTACTTTCTCAACCACTCAGTTTTAACAGAATTGAGATAATTTTTTGTGGCCAGTGCATATGTAGGAAGGAGGGAGATGGGTAGGAGGGTAATAGGTAGAAGGATTACAATGTGAATTGTGGAGGGAATTGAGACTTTTTCACACAACTCATAAATAGAAAAAATGTTCACTGTGTTTTATTTTCAGGCCACTATTACTATTATGAGAGCCAAGAGGGTATAGTGGTTCTTGTGTTAGACTAGATCCAGATCCCAAACCCCACTCAGCCATGGAGTTTCGTGTGTGACCTTGGACCAGTCATTATCTCTCAGCCTCACCTACCTCACAGAGTTGTTGTGAGGACAAAAGGAGGGGAGGAACCATGTGCACCACCAGGAACTCCTTGAAGGAAGGGTGGCATAAAAATGTGAAAACCATAAAATTATTCATTTCATGCCATGACTACGACTGAGAATAATTTTTTTGTATGGGGGAGTGTAAAAATGTATGGGCCCCAGGTGTCAAATGGATAGCTACAACACTGCTTGTGCAGGTTCTTAATGTTGGAAACAAAGTATCGAAGAGACTATTGGTAGCATAGTCCATCTTTGCTTAATATGAACTCTGCTTCGTGGCATTGACTAGCATTGTCTTGTTATCAGTAAGAATTAAAACTACTTAAACGAGTAAGAATTCAACTTTTTAATCTATGACATGCAAAAGGAAAATTAAAGCAGTAAATAGTTCAATGGGATTTAACACTTCTGAAGCTGTGAATAAAACACTTCCTACAAGACACTAACAGTTGTATTCACATTTATTGGCAATGCAAAACCTTCTTTTGAATTTCTGTTTTCCAAGTTTATATTTCTGCCTATCTAGAAAAGACCAGGAACATGATAAATGTAGTGCATTGCATCTGAAACTGTGATAGCTTAAAAATTATTGCAGAAACCAACAGAGCAGCAATACAATAGCAAAAGGAAGCAATAAGCAATAAAACCATAAAAGGCAATAAAAGCAACAGTAAAAAGCTCATAAAAGAAAACATTAATAAAAAGTGGCAAAAAACTGGTAAAAACAGGACACCCAATCATAACAACTCCACCCATGACAAATGAAACAAGAACGTTTTCACACCTTGCTGAAACACCTCAATGGATGGGACAGTTCTTAAAACAGAAGGAATTGAGTCCCACAACTTTGGTGCCACCACACAGAAGGCCCTATTTCTCACTGCCTTCCGACAGGAAAGGACAAAAAGAAGGTCCCTCTTTTCACATACAGTGAGGGGGAAAACTATTTGATCCCCTGCTAATTTTGTATGTTTGCCCACTGACAAATAAATGATCAGTCCATTATTGTAATGGTAGGTCTACTGTAACCGTGAGAGACAAAATAACAACAAAACAATCCAGAAAAACATATTTCAGAAAAGTTATACATTGATGTGCATTTCAATTCGATCCCCTAGCTTCTGGCTCCCAGGTGTCTTTTACTGTATACAGATAACGAGCTGAGATTAGGAGCGCCCTCTTAAAGGGAGTGCCCCTAATCTCAGTTTGTTACCTGTATAAAGGACACCTGTCCACAGAAGCAATCAATCAGATATCAACCTCTCCACCATGAACAAGACCAAAGAGCTGTCCAAGGATGTCAGGGACAAGATTGTAGACCTACACAACGCTCGAATGGACTACAAAACAGAAGGATCTTGTCAATAATCTCAAGGCAGCTGGGACCATAGTAACCAAGAAAATAATAGGCAACGCACTATACCGTGAAGGACTGAAATCCTGTAGTGCCCACAAGTCCCCCTTGTGCTCAAAAAGTAAATGTACAGGCCTGTCTGAAGATCACCAATGAACATCTGAACGATTCAGAGGAGAACTGGGTGAAAGTGTTGTGGTCAGATGAGACCAAAATCAGGCTCTTTGGCATCAACTCAATTCACTGTGTTTGGAGGAGGAGGAGGAATGCTGCCTATGACCCCAAGAACACCAACTCCACTGTCAAACATGGAGGTGGAAACATTATGGTTTGGGGTTGTTTAAGGGGACAGGACAACTTCACCACATCAAAGGGACAATAGACGGAACCATGTACCATCAAATCTTGGGTGAGAACCTCCTTCCCTCAGCCGGGGCATTGAAAATTGGTCGTGGATGGATATTCCAGAATGAAAATGACCCAAAACACACGGCCAAGGCAACAAAGGAGTGGCTCAAGAAGAAGCACATTAAGGTCCTGGAGTGGCCTAGCCAGTCTCCAGACCTGAATCCTATAGAAAATCTGTGGAGGAAGCTGAAGGTTCGAGCTGCCAAACATCAGCCTCGAAACCTTAATGACTTGGAGAGGATCTGCAAAGAGGAGTGGGCCAAAATCCCTCCTGAGATGTGTACAAACTGGGTGGCCAACTACTAGAAACGTCTGAACTCTGTGATTGCCAACAAGGGTTTTGCCACCAAGTTATTTAAGTCATGTTTTGCGAAGGGGTCAAATACTTATTTCACTCATTAAAATGCACATCAATTTATAACTTTTCTGAAATGCGTTTTTCTGGATTGTTTTGTTGTTATTCTGTCTCTCACTGTTACATTAAACCTACCATTACAATTATGGACTGATCATGCCTTTGTCAGTGGGCAAATGTACAAATCAGCAGGGGATCAAATAGTTTTTTCCCTCACTGTACCTGGTCCCAAGACATACAGTAAAGGACTTTTAAGGTCGTAACCAGCACTGTGAATTGGGCCTGGAAACAAACCAGCAGCCAATACAGCCACTGGAACAGCAGTCCCATAGAATCAAAATGTCATGCCCCAGTTACCACACGTTTAGTTCTTCCAAGATTCTTATTTTAGCATTACATAATCAGTCGCACTTTACGTTTACCTTGTTTAAATCAAGGCCATTAAGTTTACAAACATTTTGTGACAACACTTGGTACCTCTCAACAAGACTTTCATATAAGGCAGTGTTTATCAAACTGTGGGTCAGGACCCACTTGGTAGGCTGTGGCCTGATGTCAGGTGGGTTGCGGAAAGCTGAGAGTAGAGATCTTGAAACCTGCAGACCTTACTCTGCTATATTCCTTTTGTGAGTTTTAACAGGTTGAATTTTCAAGTGTAGGTTTTATTTAAGTGTTGTTTTTTGTTCAGTGCTTTTAAGAGCACAATCCTAACCGGGAGTTAGGCTCCCTAACCTGAGAGTGTCACAAACATGACAGGTGAATTTGTACCACTCTTGGAGTCAGCATATGGACGTGCACCATGTTCCCTGATTCCAAGAGTGGTCCAGTCGTGCTTTATTGTGCACTGGTGACACTCCTGGGCCTAATTCCAGGTTAGCATTGCACCTGAAATAACATTTTGTTCTAATCTTGCTTTCTGTCAGGGATGTTTCATAGTTGTGCAATTGCTGCAGTCCAAAAATGCCAGTTTGAATTCCAGGAGTATCATTTCATTACGTCACAAGGACGGCACTTCCTGCTTTATGATATCACTTCCGGCCATGACATCATGTCATGACATGAGTGCAATTCTAAAAAGTGGGTGTAAAAAGTTTGAGAACTACTGAATACTGGGATAAAAGCTTGAATAGGGAGAAAGGTGCAATCAATCGATCAATCAATCAAATATACCACTTTTCAACACAACGCTCACAAAGCAGTTTACAGGTAAATAATAATATTAAAATTAAATGGCTCCCTGTCCCAAAAGGGCTTACAATCTAAAAAATACCAATTTTTTGGTATTAATAAATACTAAAAAAAAACCCAACAATACCAATTGAAAGAAGCATATAGAACTAAAGTATTCATAGCTTTATTATTCCTGCACTTGAATCCCTACACTACTGAAACATTCATATATGCCAAACCAATTGATTATAACCAATTAGACAGTTACAAGGGGAACAGAATTGTTAATTACTTTAAATTGCAAATTGCATATGATATAATCTTAACCCAGGAAGCAGCTGCCACTGCTTTTTGCCCCTCACACTGAGAAACACATGCTTCTTAAAACATGCCTTTTCTTCCTGGCAGTGGAATGAAAATTTGCAACTGTTACATCTAGCACATGTACAAAGCCATCCTCAGCGGACTTTTAGAACAAAGCCTTCAAACTTATGTACACTTTCCTGGGAATGGGCCCCAATGAATACAATGAGATTTACTTCTGAATAGACATGCATAGTATGGCACTATAGGAGAATGACAGCTCAAATCTAACCAACTTTCCAGCACTGATGCATCCACAATGCAGCCCATTGACACAGCTGCATCATGGCTGGAAAGCTGGATTCAGTTGTACTGTACAGCAATTATAATGTTAATATAAGTTTAAAAGAAATTAACTCTTATCTATTGAAACAAAACAAAACACATTATTTGACTTTTGGGCCCTAGTCAAGTGTTACCAACGGCTGACTTCCCTTAAATTACAACTCTTAGTAATACTAAATATAATGCTATTGGAAAAATTATGATTTTGCTAATTGTACAAAGAGCACCTCATAAAGGAGTGTCCTCTTATATTTAGCATGGGGAGAGCAACTGCTCCTCTTCATCCCAGCACTGTGCCTCTTCCAGTGACTGTGTCTCTGCAGCATCTTTTTTAGATTGTGAGCTCTTTGGGGACAAGAAACCAGTTACTAATTTATTTCGCTATGTAAACTAGTTTTTGTAAATTACTTTTGGTTGAAAAACAATACAAAATATTCTTAATAAATAAAGAGAGCAATACTAAATAAATCTTAGTCATATTGGGGTTCTCATCCATAATTAAAAGAACATAAGAATCATCCTGCTGGATCAGGCCAATTATGAACTGCTGAAGTCAATAACACTGTCTTATGTCAACACTCCTAGATTCCATCTTCGCTCTGGTTCCATGCACACCCTTAACCTAGTGGTTCTGATACATTTCAGCACCACAACCAACCCCCTCCCCTGCAACACTCCTCCTGGTGCTGGAACCCATAATCAGGAGAACCCAGAGGCCTCTCCCAGATTGCGCCAGGCTGGCAAGCCACTCTACTGCCCTCCGTTGACCTCAGAATGGCTATCAAAAGCATCTGGAAATCATTTCTGGAAATAGCAGAAGTTGTGATCAAAAACTGGAAGTGATTTCCAGATGCTTCTGAAGGCCGTTCAGAGAGGGCAGTATAGTGGATGTACTGCCCAGCACAACCTTGGAGAGGCCCTCATTGAGAGGCCCCAAAGGATTTCAGCCAGTGCATCACCCACCTCCTTCTAGCATGGCTTTAATTTGGGTACAAGATGGGATGGGCAGGTCAAACTCACGACCCCGCCACACATGGGCTCATGATATATTAGTGAGTCATGAACCACACTTTGGGAAACACTGCCTTATATTAGCCTATATAAGGGCTGCTTTGGACGTTGATTTTCAAAAGACACAGATAGGCATGTATACATGTTCTCCTGACCAACTCTGGGAGCTCTGCTTACAGGAAGCATCCCATTTTAAAGATTAACAAACTATTTGCATAATTAACTCACAATATGAAATAAGCCTACACCTTGCTGCCCTGTGCATGCACACACTGCTATTGACATGCATGGAAGCCTTGTGCTACAATTTAAACATATGTTTAAGACACTTGTAGTAACTTTGTAACTTATTCTTATCTAGGCTTAAAAATTGGAGCAATTCTTACCACCAAGTGTTTACAATCTTATAGTGTGTAGGATTGTCTTTTTAGAGTTGTTTATTACAAAGTACCCTGGTAACAAGTTTATGACACACCTAATATAGTATTTCCTGTCTTTGTATCTTATGGAACCCCTAACTTACTACAAACTCTACATGGAAATGATTTTCTATTTACATAATGCAAAAGTTTTGTAAAACGTGAAGATCAAATAAACCACAGTTTTTGTATGCGATGATTGGAAGCCAGAGTAATGTGAAAACTTAATTTGGCAAATGAAGGCACCAATCACTGAATCCAATTACTTTAAAATGTTGCAAGATGTTACCAAAACATTCTTGCATTTTACCTGTCTTGGTAATATCCAACTAAGACCTCAAACGGTTTTGCAAGAATTAATTTTAAAAATTATAAACAATTACATTTTAATTCATGTCCCTGAGAATTGATATCCCCAGATAATAGGAACCTTAGTGCAAGAAACTTCACTTAAAATGCAGGATGCATGTTTCATATGTGGTTTAAGAATTGATAAACCATAGCAGCTATCAATTTATCACACCAACGTTCCCTTATATGCATCTTACCTTAGGTATGTGCCATATAGAAACAACGCTGACACCATTAATCCATTCAGAAAAAATATCATTGCTACGTAAAAAGAAGCAGGGTCTCCCAATCCTATTAAATAGCAATTAAAATTCAAATAAAATCACTGCTATATCATTTAACATTTAAAAGAATATGTATCGTAATCTTAAGAAATGCTATTTGCTACATACTTTTACTAAATGCCGATTATGTTTGAAATCATTAAATTTTCTAGAGATCTAGAGAGAAGCACTGGGTACCCTCAAAAAGTGTGTTTTGTTGAAGAAATCAGTCAGGAAAATAAATTGCTTTCTTTTTCTTGCTGTAGAAGGACTGTACTTTCAGTCTTACAACCATTGCAAGTTTTCAATTCAGCCATGAAGACAACGAACAAGCCATGAAGACAAATCCCAGAAACTAACCAATTTTCTTCACAGTCATTTTTTACAGGGAAAGGACACAAGCAGAATGCGATGCACAGACGCTACAGTTAATGCACCACTAATTCGCCAGATTGAAAATAAACGGGTGAGTTGGTAAAGACCAAGATTCCACAATATTTGGCTTGGTTGCCAAGCCAAACTGATTGCTTTCCAGTTGCATAGCTAGAGGTGGGTCACAACAGTAAGTATTTAAGACATTGATGGTGTAATCAGACCCTCCCCCTCACAGACATATCAGGCCACAAGACCAAAGTGGAGGCATCTGTTGTGGCCCCCCTCTAGTTATGCAACTCTTGCCTTCTCTCTGCCCTGATTCTGGCCACCTTAACCAAGTAGAAGCCAAGGGAGGTACTCCTTTCAGAGAAAGGAAGGCACACACCTTGCCATCACTTGGACAAGGTGCACCAAGCACATGGCTAAGGAGAAGAAATGGGCCCCCCGCCACATTTTCCTGATGCTTGGGTGGGTGAGAAGGGTGCTGAGGCCTATGTGCCAGCAAGTTGTGAGAAGCACAAGAACCAAAGTCCCTGGTATCCTTTCAAGCTGGGGAAAAGGTGCTGGGATTTTGGCAACTGTACTGCACCTTACTAGCACGGTGTCAAGACAGCTAGTTCATGGCACCCTTGGGAAAGGGCACCTTGGCAGCATACTAATCAAAGTCCTAGGCACCCTTTCAGGCTATGAAGCCAAAAAAGGCGACACGATTTGCCAGCTTGATCCTGAACCAGGAAGGTGCTTGGCAATATAGCTGCTAAATCAATCCCAGTCCCTCTCTCATCCTTGGAGCTGAGAAAAAACAAAGACGACTTTGCAGCTGCAAGATAATCCCCACCAACTGTCACAGCTCTGAGACTGGAAGTAACTAGTGTTTGCTTGTCTTGCTTACCAGCCGTTTTCTCATCATGACGATAGGTGCGAGCAAAAAAAAAAACTTACCTTTAGAAGGGAGATTTACATTCCTACAGAACATAAAGCAACCTTGCAAGGAACAGGCTTTTTTGCCAGACCACCTTTCCTTCCTCAATTGTTAGCCTATTTCTGAGGTACAGGCATGCCCCAGTATCCACTGATTCGGTATCCACCATTTCAGTTATCCACTCATACCATGGATACTGGGACACCTATTAAAAAGATAGGAGAACATTACACACATCTCTTTTTTTAACCTTATTGCAAAACCACTGATGTTCCCATATCTTTAAAAAAGCATCCCAGGATCCAAGGTTTCAGGTATCCACGGTGGGGTCTGGAATGGAATCTCAGCAGATACCGGGGCATGCCTGCACAGCTGCCAGTTAGACCATTCTGGCTTGAGTGAGACACACGGATTTGTGCTTCAACAGATCAGGGAATAATTATTCAACAACGTATCCATGTGCATCTTCTCCAAGCACAGCAGATATTATCAAATCAGTCCACATTATTTGGCCACAGCATTTTATGCCAAGGATTCTGAGGCAATAAAGGAGATATCCCCAACACACAAAAGCTCTCTCCTGCAACTTATGTAATTGCAATGAACATGAAGTCCAGAGGCATATTTTGGGTGCTGCATGGGGGGGGGGCAACAGCAATGGATGCCATTTGTCAGAGGTGCCATTTGCATCTCGCCCCCATCACAGTGCCCAAGAGGCAATGTGCCTCTTGCCTCCAAATCACTCAAAAATAGGGCAATTCTGGAAGCAGGGGGCGCAGCCCCGCCCCAGGCAAGAGAGGCCATGACTTCCTGACACAGGATGCCAAGGGGGCTTGCGGCTTCTTGTCACGTTGCCCGGCCTAGAGGAGTCACGCACCCCCTGGCTTACTGAGCCAGCGAGGTGCGTGGCTTTGCTGGGCCCCCACTTGGGCAAAATTGCCCAACCCGCAGCCCAGAGAACCTCCATGCTCCCCCACAGCTTACCAAGCCAGGAAGGCACACGGCTTCTCTGGGCCGCTGCTCAGGACAAGCTGCCTGAGCCACGACCAAGAAAGGCTGCACCCCTCAACATAATGATGTTGTGACGTCATGACGTTGACTGCCATAAGCGCAGTTTCGCTCAGGTATGCCTCTGATGAGGGCCATCTGCATATTTTCACACATCTCTTGGCCAGACAGAGCATGACCAAGAAAACGTGTTGTATTTTTATGATTCCAAGTTTCCAAATTATTGAGAAATAAAATATTAAGGATTGCTTTTCCTTCTAACGAATGACAGCATTTACTTACATCATTTAAAAGAAAGCATGCTTTTCCTTCAGTATCTTCCAAAAGGCAAACCAAAAGGTTCATATAGTATGCACAATATAATCAGTTAACTAACTGCAAGCCACATTATTGTTCAACTAAAAGGATTTAATCAGTCCACAGCCAAAAGAAAATCCTCAATTTTTAACCTATTCTATACAAAGGGAATCAGTCACACCTGTCATGACATATTTCATCTTGTGCAACATCCAAAATGAACAAAGAAAAAGCAACACTTGCCTTCACAGCTTTCAACAGGACTGAGTCCCTCTCCTCGATTCACTGTCCAACATGCCTTTGCCTGAATACCAAAAACGTCCATTGTTCCTTTGCAAAAGCGGTACCAACTGGCTAGTACAACCTGTGCAGAAAACAGGATTTAAAATTTCCAAAGAAGAATTTGATTAAAGCATCTCTCTATGATTAAAATAGGCTTATCTGTAGCTATTCATAGAAGTCTGACTGGTTTATTATCTTCCAAGATGCTACACTTTACAACACTGTTGAACTTTTGCAAAAATGTGTTCTAAAATGTTACTGTTTCTAGATGTTCCAATTTTCCTAATCTCTGCCAGCAGCCGCAACCAATGTGTGATAGGTAAATGCAGAATACATTGTAAAAAGGGACATGCGATCAGAGGAGCCAGAGCTTCAGCTGACCTCCCTGACACAATTGCAGATGTTATCCTGTTGCATCCGGGAGCCTGAGGCCAAAAACCAGAAGTGCTTTTACAATAACTTTAGGGGGGGTTTATGAAGCCTGCAGAGGCTGCATGGAGTCTCTGTGGGCTTCAGAAAGGCACTGGACACGACTGGAACAAGGGTTTCAGTCATATTTGGAGGCCCAGTGACCCGCAAGTGTTACATCATCAGCACAGAATATATGAGATGGCTCATCCTAGATGGCAAATTATGCTAACCAGAACAGAGGGGGACTTTTTTTCTTTAGCAATAGTTGTACATTAAACAAAATAAAACCCATGCTACCATTATTCTGATGTCATCTTTAGCTCTGCATCCTGAATTGCATTTTAACTTCTACTAGATACTAGGGCAGAGGAAATAATGTATGATACCAATGTTTTTTTTCAAAAGCAGCCACATATTAATAAACATAATATCTAGTTTGGTCCCAGCTTCTCACATAATTTAAGCAATAAACAAGACCAAGTTCCCTTAATTTAACACAAGAGGCTATCATACAAAAATATACTATAACATTTTTCCTACATCTTCCTGGTATTCAAATCAATATTAAACAAGAGAAACTCAGGCACTATCATTTATTTTTCAAAACTTATTTTGGAAATAGGACAAGGGATAGCTATGGAACTCTAAGAAAAATAATTATCAAACAAGGCAGCCCAGTAAACACTGCAATCTAGTCTTGTTAACAAATATACTGGGGAAGCAAATAACTTCACAAACATTATTTTTATAGTATAAATATACAAACACATATAGAGCAGTAAGTACGGTTGAAATAGTTACTAAAATTAAGTTTAAAATGAAAAAAAGCACAACAATGACTAAATTACCTCTGGATAGAGATTAAATCTTTTCAGTGTGTTGATCACAAGAGGATATTCAGTTAGCCTGTCATTCATAATCATACACAGTCCCTTCCAAAAAGATGGCGCCTCAACAATGGTCTTGAAATAGGAATAATAAAGACCCTAAAAAGATGAAATCAATCAGAAGGAATCTTCCACAATTGTGCCATAAATGGGTCTTTATTGTACTTTTTCTCAGCACCAGAGGTCAATAAGTTAAATTAATAGCTTCGACTCGCACTGAGCTTTCTAATCCTTTCTGGATGATAGCCAAATGCATGACTAAATGAAAACAGAACTAGCATCACAACCAAACCCCTGGTATGCCGTGGAAAGTGAAGTTCCCAATTATTCCCAAGCAATCTCATGCAATAGCAACCTATGTAGATTGTAGCAATCTTGTGGATAACAGTCATTCTATTCAGAATTATCCAAATCTCTAGCAGCAATCAAAGACAAAAGTGCATTGCATTTTAATTTAATATGTATTTCACTGGCAGGTAATACAACTTGTTGCATACATTTCAAATGACTTCAGTTACTAATTCCACAACAATAGAATTTATTCCAACATCAGAAATATAATTTTGTGCCCACTTTGAAAAAAAAAACTGAAGACTGTAAGCAAGGGCCAGTATGTTTATAGTATCTGTTTGACTCAGAAAAGTTACTTTAATAGTAGTATGAATTAACAATTCCTCCTATCAAAATACCGGGTTTGCAAAATACTATTCGGCAATTGATACGTATTCATGCTTAGCTCACAACAACAGCTTCTAAAAGAATAGTTTCACTTAAACCATAATTCTAACCATTTCAGTTCGAAATGACATTTCTCTCTCCAGAGTTGAAAGATGAGAAAAGTGTCGATCATTTTCAAAGAGGGATGTTATATAGTACCTATAAAGACAAAATAACATAATTTCAAAAGGAAATCGGAAAATGAATGATACAATTGTTTTGTACTGCTTTGAACAAAACCATATTACATGGTTTTGTACTGCTAGAGGGGTGGGGCTTCAAACATTACACACTTTCTACATAGAAAGAACTTCTCAAGTCAAGTCAAGTTTATTGCATTAACCATAGGTCATCACAATACAACATAGATAGACAAAAAACAAATGGGGTGAACATGCCTATGGAAAATCATACATCATAAAAACAGAACCTCAACACAACGCAGATTTAGCACAGATTTTCATAGTCGCAAGGGCAAAGCTAGCCACTTTGGAAGTAATCTCGGTGTCTATATCTGCTAGAAGCCAGCAAACCTGGGCTATAGTAGGTCTATCCTGTAGCATATGAATAAAACAGAAAGAACTTCTGTATAGGAAAACACAAGACATGAAACCTACACACAGCCGCTGCCGCCGCCGCCGCCCTCCCTCCCCTTACCTGCAGGCCTGATATCCATAGATTTTAGCATCTGCAAATGCTGTCCAATCTAAGCCTGACCGGAGCGGAGTTCTAGTTGGGTCTAGAACATTTTGAAGCCTGCCAAGGCTGCAGTTTTCCTCATACGGTCTCAGCAGGCCTCAGAAAGCCATCTGGACCCATTTAAAGACAACTTCTGGTTTTCACGAAAACAAGAAGTCACCTTAAATGAACTCCAGGCTTCATTCTGAAGACTGCAGAGCCTGTAGGCAGATGCCTGTGACCTATGTCAGCCCCCGAACACCTCCAGACCCAGTCGGGTTCAGAGGCTGAGTGGTTAGAGCCTCAGAAAACCATGGATTTGAATATCCACAATTTTCCTTATCTGCAGGACGGTCCTGGAACAGAACCCCCATGGATAATGAGGGCCCACTGTATAAGTGTAACGGTACTCCGTTCCGCTAGTTCCGCGGAGGGTCCGGGCCGCGCCGCCTCTCCGGAGGACGGGCGAGCAGCTGCTGGGCCCGCCTGCCCTCCCTCGCGTCCAGAATCGCTCTAAAATGGAGCGATTCCAGCGCAGTGAGGCTTGGGGAGGCCATAGGGGCAGAAGGCTGTCAATCATCCGAGCGTCCCAGTACTTCGCGCGCTCGGATGACATCACTGGGTGTATGGGAAAATGCAGAAGATTACCCAGAGGAGGTAGTGGATGGTGCCGACAGTGGCCCTTGGTGCAGGAAAGTGCAGGATTAACACCAGGGAAGTAGCAGAGGCTGGGCTGCACAGTTGCAGCCCCTTAGGAGCTTGTAGCAGGGATATAAGGAGCACCTGGAGGAAGAAGAAGCTGTGGGTTGTAGTTGTGGAGGTTTTGCTGACGTATCAGACTGAACTACTGGCTTGACTAACTGACTGACTGGCTGGCTGACTGGACAATGGACTGGTGTGGTGAACTGATATATGGACTGACTTACTGGCTTGACTGATTGACAATTGGACTGAGGACTGGTGATTATTGAAGGACACCTGCTCTGAAGCTCCAGGAGGAGACCTGTGGCCTACAGGCAAGCCACTGGGTGGGGCGAGCTCTCTGTTGGTGCTGAGGTCCAGTAGTTTGTAGATATTGCCAGGACTGTCTGTATCTGGGTGACTAAATAGCTTAAGCGGGCACAGCATTAGTAGCCTTCTGGAGGCTTTTGAGAGGGACTGATGATGTTTGTTCCCTTCCCCCAAGTGAAGCCCCAGCCCCTGCAATGGGGCTACTCCACTCTCAGCCAGCCTTTTTGCTGGCGAGACTAGAGTAACCCCATGTCAGGTGTTGGAGCCCGACATGGGGTTCAGGATGCAGTGACAAGTGCTGCCCACTCCATCCTAAAACACTGGGTGCCATAAAAGTGCTTTACGGTATGTTTACATGCCAGCACTGGCACTACAAACTCATAAGATTGGGCTCTATATTAGTTTTCAACAAAGAGAGGCAGAAACTAAATCAATCAGCAAAAACTTATCTGTAAGCCATATAGAGGCAACAATTTTCATTCCTTTTCCAAAATCTGTGATCCTATGCTACAGATAAACTTACCAGTGAAGGAGTCCTGCAACAGCAGCTGTATAAAAAAAATCCAGACACATGACTTCAATCTCAAACATTAAAAGAAGAATTCAGTTCTTAGAAGCTCTGCATGCAATAACTCTAGAAACCTGTCCCAAACACAAAGCTCTGCACAAGGCTTACTGATATTTTAGTGAACTGTGGATATATTCCTGCAGATGACAGAATGCAATCAAGATCAAGACACCTAAATTTTCAGTGAGGGAAAAAACTATTTGATCCCTTGCTGATTTTGTACGTTTGCCCCCCTGACAAAGAAATGATCAGTCCATAATTATAATGGTAGGTTTATTGTAACAGTGAGAGACAGAATAACAAAACAATCCAGAAAAACACATTTCAAAAAAGTTATGAATTGATGTACTGCTGAGTCTATTCACATTAAGTTACCGATATGGAGTTAAAAATCTGAAATTTTTTCTATGGAACTCACAGTGTATGAGTATTTGCTGTAACTATATGGCATTTGCTGTAACAATTTGCACAACTATGCAGTCAAGTAGCCTACTCATATTTGTGCACTCAGAGCATGTCAACATTTCAGATGTAGAAAATGAGGATTTTAAACAGACTGCTTCTTATCTCACCTATTACAAGTGTAAGCCATATCTTGCTGTCTGCTCTTGCCATAAAAAATCCTGTTTCCTTCAAAGTGGCTGTTAAAAGAAAAATGTCATTTCATTAGATTTCTTTTTGCTCAAGCTTGTATTCTAATTTGCTGCAAATATAAAAATGACCTTTAAAAATTCCTTAAAGCACAAAAGCACAAAAATGAGTTACCATATTACAAATCAGACTAATGACAGCAATTCCTTTAATTTCAGTAGGATCATTAGTATTGATAACAGTAGTATTATTATTTTAAATTCACAACTAAATATTGCTAGTTAAAGTTATAAAGCCTGAAATGGTTGAAATTCTTTAGGCCCTAGGGCACGCAAACTCATTCTGAGCACAATCCTAACCTGGAGTTAGGCCGGCACAGTTAGGCCAGCAAAGTTTGGCCGGCACAAGGGCTACTATAAAGCGTATTTGGACCACTCTCAGAGTGGGGGAGGATGGTGCATGAGAGTGGTCCAAAAATACAGTGGTCCCTGCGCTGGTCAAACTTTGCTTGCCTAACTCCAGGTTAGGACTGCACTCTCTATGGATGTTTACTCCAAAAGTTCCACAGAAAGCAGTGGTGCTTTCTCCCTAGAAAGCATGCATAGAATTTGAAAGCTAATGTGTAGCACTTGGCTCAAGGACTCTGCATTAATGGCAATCCAGTTTTATCACAGCAAATTAAAAGCACATTTAGCACTATTAAGATAAGATAAACATCCTTAAATTCCACCATTCAAAACTGAGAAGGTGATTTAAGAGAACACAGTGTACATACAGATAGAAAAGTGCTATTATACAAATACCGTTAAAATTATTTGCACAGAAAAAAAACATTCTTGTTGGAGGAATAAGAATGATACAAAGCAACTATCCAAAGCAACTGCGCATATTTTATAAAAGTGATTCAGTACCACTGAAACTGATCCTTGTCACAGTCTCATAGCTGAGAAACATGAAGGAAAAACCCTTGTCAGTTGGTTACAGGTATCCAGATTTGGTATCCATTGTTGTGTTATAGGAAGAATGGTTTTTCTCTAAGGATTGTGGGATTGGGGCAAGAGCAAGATGGGAGATCGCTGTAGCCAGCTGACCCCTTGCAACATCATAGGAAACCGCGTAATTGGCTTGCCCCTTGCAACACAGAGCGAGAAAGATCGGAAATTAAGCATCCTGCTTTGAGCAACAGGGAGATAGTGGAGCCACGAGCCCGCTAATCTTGTTACTAGTTAAGCTTGTTAGCTTGTTTGCCGAGAC
>JAJKFI010000032.1:6137574-6160231 GCA_029204185.1 Lerista edwardsae
GGCCAACGGCAGCAAACAGAACACGGCGCCCCCGCTGCGTTCTGTTCGCTGCTGCTGGCCTTAAAGGGCCGGCGGCAGCGAACAGAACGCGCCTCTTAGAAGGGGTGGGGCGCTATGTCATGACGTCATGATGTGACATCATGACGTTGCGTGCCCCTAGGGGCGCATTTTCATTGGGCGCCATGGGCGCCCTTTCAAATAGATTCACCCCTGCATGTAAAAATCACTGGCTTAGATAACTTTTAAAGTTGATAAAAGAAAGGGAGGAACCATGCACACTTGACTGAGTTCCTTGCACGAAGGGTAGTATCAAAATGTTAAAAATATAAATGAATGAATAATTTTGTCATATGAGGGATGTTAAAAAATGTATGGGTCCTGAGTGTCAAATGACCTAACTATGTCACTGTTGGCGGGTGACTGTGAGCTTGGGGGCAGCAGGAGAGGGCATGCTGCTGGGAGGAGAATTCAGGTTCCCCCAATTTTCACCTTTTTAAAAAGCCCAGGCATGCTGTCACTTCCTGTTGTGACATCACTTCTGGGGTGTCATTTGCCCTTAGCACCTTGCTACACTTTCATGGGACGTGGTGGCACTGCAGGTTAAACTGCTGTTGCTGAATTTGCTGACTGGAAGGTTGGTAGTTCGAGACCACGCAACGGAGTGAGCTCCTGTTGATTGTCCCAGCTCCTGCCCACCTAGCAGTTCGAAAGCACCGAAAAATGCAAGTAGATAAATAGGGACCACTTCAGTGGGAAGGTAACGGCGTTTTGAGCGCCTTGGTGTATAGTTATGCTGGCCACATGATCACAGAATATTTATTTATTTATTTATTATTAAATTTGTACCCCGCCTTATTGTGCCCGAAGGCACCCAAGGCGGCATTACAATATATATATAAAAACAATATAACAATTCACAATTAAAAACAATTAAAACAGAATTAAACAATACAATCAAAAAATTAAGAACACAATTAAAAACAAATTTTTACAGAAGATTGTCCTCGGACAAATGCCGGTTCTTCGGCTTAGAAATGGAGATGAGCACCGCCCCCTACAGTCAGTCATGACTAGACCATTCTAGGGGAAACCTTTACCTTTTTACACTTTCATTAGCTATGCCACTGATGCTCTTCTAGATGGACTAATTCAAGCAGTATGTATTCACGTATTTATAAATGGACATATCAAATTGTACCTGTAAAGCACAATCTTTGGGAGGGCTCAGTTGTCAAGGTGAACCAGAGCATAATCGTATGCATGTCTTTTCAAAAATAAGTCCCATTGAGTTTAATTGGATTTTGATAACTGTGCATAGATTTGCAGCCCCATTGATTTACTTTCTGTCTACCACTATCCAAAATCAATGTCTTGTTCATGATAATCTATATTTCAGAAATGTAATTTTGCATGCACTAATTCACTATTTTCAGAGTCACAGAGCCTGTACCTTCTTTGCTGTAGAAGCCCATGTACTTAACTGGATTTTCGTTTGAAGTTTGACAATCTCAGTCATGTCTGTCTACGTTCTGGAAGTGTTATGCAGCTTCCTCTGTCCCCCAGCTAAGAATGCTACAAGAGCACTTTCTTTGAACTGCCTAGGCAGTTGTTAGAGTACAAAGTGGCTGCCTTTTCAAACCTGCTTTTAAAGAGTTGATCCTTAGTTGCTTTTGCCTCCACATAGCTCTGCAGAAGTCAATAGATAAACACTGATTTATGCTAGCTGAGCATTTAACCTTGTGTTTTAGCGGTCTCTGGGTTTTGTGATAAAGGATTTCTTTGCAGACAGATTTTACTGAGACATAAGCCTCACTCTTTTTTTAATCTTACTGTCTCATATATTCACATCTTGAGAACACTTTGTGCTTGCACTCTGCTGTACCACAGAAAGATTTAAGAACTTGTTCTCATGTGGGGGAGTTCTGCAATCATTTTCACTTTAGGACAAGCAGCCTCAGACCACACTCCCAAAAATTAATACACAAATCTACACATTGTGTTCTCCATTAAATGATTGACAATAACTACCACCCCCTTTTTGTATGTACAATCAGTTCAGTAAATCAGGCTTAATCTTATGCACACTTAAAAAGGTAAAGTTTCCCCATAACTGAATGGTCAGGTCATGACCGACTATAGGGGGCGGTGCTCATCTCCATTTCAAAGCCTGTAGAGCCGGTGTTTTGTCCGAGGACAAGCTTCCATGGTCATGTGGCCAGCATGACTATACACCGTAGCGCATGGAACGCCGTTACCTTCCCACTGAAGTGGTCCCTATTTATCTACTTGCATTTAGGTGCTTTCAAACTGCTAGGTTGTCAGGAGCTGGGACAAGCAACGGGAGCTCACTTCACTCCGTCACGCAGTCTTGAATACCAACCTTGCGGTTGAAAGCCCAGCAACAGCGGATTAACTCGCTGCGCCACCACGTCCCACTTACATAGTTACACTTACATAGTTTTAAAACCCATTTACTGTAATGGGACTTACTTTTGAATAGACACATAGGATTGGGCTGTCAGACTCCTCTTAGCAACACATGCAAAAATTGAAATAAACACCACAATTCCTGTGCCTAATATTCTGACTACAGTAGGGAAGTTTATTATAAAGGGATCAACATTATCTTAACTATTCAGTCCTGATAGAAGCTCCTCACAAGTGATATTCCTTTCTTACACTGATTCAAAAACAACAAATATCAGATCCATGACACCCTGGAACCTTTCATCTTGCAACCGTCTGAAGTTAATTCCTATTTAAAATGTGTTTATTTTCAATTTAATTTTGTTTTATTGAATTGCACATTGTCTCGGTCTTGCAATGGCATATAACCTGTTAGTAAATACATATTTCCATGATGGCAACACCAATCTGAATGTTTGTTTTATTTGGAAGAGGAATTCTGTTCTTCCTGACTGGACTGATCTTTCTTTGTTATGCTACAGTATGCATTCCTGAGCATACTGGAATTACTGAACACAATAAAGGCCTGTCCTTATTTGGATGCAGTACTTTCAGTCTTATAAATCACAGCAAAAATATGCCTGTGATAAACTTTATCATGATACTACTATCATATTCTACTTCATCATGATACTACTATCATATCATACAAAATATTCACATTATAATAATCAAAATATTCACAAGAAATAATAATCTTTGTCATTCTAAAATTCACCACTTTTAATTGCTGAATGTTATATTATTCTGTTCATTCTGTATTTATATTTTTCATTGCATTATAAAAATTAATTGATGCTTGTGGATCTTCTTAATTTTCTGCATGGTGACTCAATACTAATACAGAGATGTTTTCATAGACAGACAATTGCCAGGAGCTGAATATACAGTACTATATAAAATCAGAATTTGAATTAACATCTAATCTCATCCACTGCCTAGAGGTAGAACCATCCACAGATCAGCTGTGCAGTCCTGTCTATGGAGAGCCACAAGCAGACAGGAGGTAGATGGCTGAAGGTGCCAATCCAGCAAAAATCTGTTGACATATGCATTGCTCTCTGACATATGCATTGCTCAATGAATGCATTGCATTCATATGAACCACTCTGTGGGTCAGCACAGAGGAGAAAAAATACTTTTAGCCTGAGTTAAGATGACATTCCTTCCCAGTTCCCAATAGTCCAAGTAACCCCCAAGCAAGAGCACACTCATCCAGAGATACTTCCCTATAAAAATGTTTTTTCCAATTAATTGCGTCTTTATTAAGTGCAGTCTTTATGGCTCAATCATGAGACCTTCTGTGTTAGCTGTCATGCTATCACAACCCATGAAGCACAATGCCATTCCAATACTTCCACAACAAGACTCCTCCATTGCAAGCAAATGAGAGTACTAAGGCAAACTACAAATCATTTGTAGGGACAAATCATAGTACTTGGCTGCTACCGCATAATCCACTCATTTCAAGATAATGTATTTATTTTATGTATGTATTTCCATGGGTATGCCTACTTTATCGCTTTGTAAAGAGGCCTTAAAACATATTTTTAATCACATTTGATTAAAGACACAAATCACATCGTTCAGCTTAAAAAGTACAGCAGGTGACAGAAGCAATGGTAGATTTTGATTTTCTTGCTTTCATCCTCCTCCTCTTCCTCCTCCAAGGCAAGTGGTGTTTCTCGTGGAATGGCAAGATTCTGCTCTAAAACTACAGCTGGTAACAGATGCAGTGAACCCACTTTCATTTAAAGGCAATGTTTTCCTTTTTAATAGATAAAAATTTAATAGAGAAAAATCTTTTTTCTTTCTTTTCTTTTCTTTTTTTTTTTGATACCAACATGGTATGTAATTGCATGTGGGGAAATGTTACAGATCTGTACTTTTAACAGGGTACTATGTACAGTATATGCTTTTAACAAGGATAGTCAATGGAGTGAACTCCTGGGTAAGTATAGCTAGGATTGCATCCTTTGGGATGATTGGGGAAATTTCTTAAACAGATCAGCAACTGCTTGTGAAGATTAGGAGAGTTTTTTCTTTTAAATAATTTTTATTGTTAACCTTTAACTTAATTATAGTTGATCAGTGGCGTTTCTACAGGGATGGCAAAGCTCTAAGTTTTGCAAGAAGACTTACCTTGCAATAGAAATCACTCCTCTCCTGCACTGTTTTAGCCAATCCTCACAGGGAACAGCAACATCTTGGCGTTGCTTACTGGCTACAGCAGCAAGGGAGAGGAGGGATTTACATGACAGGGTAAGGCTTCTTGCAACACTTAGAGCTTTGCCATCCCTGTAGAAACACCTCTGTAGTTGATGTTGTCATATTGGAGTGGGTTAAAAATTTTCCTGCTTGATGATGTCATTTCTGGCCATGACATCACTTGCAGGTTAATGACATCACTGCTGATGGGTCCTAACAGACTGTCATTCTAAAATGCGGGTCCCAGTGCTAAAGGATTTGAGAACCACTGGCATAAGGGGATTCAAGCCCTGAAGTTTGGGATTCCTGGTTGCTCTTTGCTTTTGCCCCCTTGCTGCCTGCGTCCACTAGCCCCTACCATAAGAGGTGCAACTGTTTCTCAGGGGCTGCCAGGGCAGGGGGACATTGACTTAGAGATGGTTGCTTCAGGCTCTTCTTGTCTAGGACCTGCCAGGGCTTAGGTTTGTGCCATGTCAATTTAGGACTGCAGCCCTGGTTTCCATTTTCTCTCCATTGCAAAGATAAAACAGGATTTTTTTGTCTAGCTTTAGATGTCTACAGTTGACGGATATTTCTGCCACTAAAACATAATCACTACATGTGAGAATAGCAGCATGTGGTCAGCTTTATTGTGCCTTCTTTGTGAACTTTGTAGGATTGCATGATGTCTGAGACAGTATGCTGGGCTAGATGGAGTTGTTATGTTATGTTATGTTATGTTATGTTCTACTTTTCATTAATTCAGTGCTTTTCAAAGCATGTTTCTAGGAGCCCTGGGACTACCTAAGACCCCTTCAGGGGTTCCATGAACATACCATAAGTGGTTGCCCTATGCCCTATGCCATGCCACTCTGCACATGCACTGTGGGGCTCCCTGAGACTCCTTTGAGATTGAAAATACTCTAGTGATTGAAAAGTCTGAAAACTACGGCAATAATTCATTCTAAACTAGTTGCAAGAAGGGACAACTATTTGGAAGGAAGGAAGATGAAGAAGGCTAGACTGAAGGCTTTCTTTTTGTCTCAGCCGCAGCCCCCAAAGGTGCAACAATGCCATCTTGTGTCCAAATTTAATAAAATCAGCGGGTCTAGCCAAAGCAGTAATATAAAGCTATTTAATTTTTCCTAGAGAAAAATTAAAGGGGGGATAAGGGGAAATCTACTAACCAGAGAAATATTCCTATAAGGATTGCAAATATTGAAAACTTAAGACTTTCTAAGAGACTAGAAGAAAGGAGATGTGTGTGTGCCTGAAGGATCCTGTTCTCATGCATTCTAGTCTCTCTTGTCTCTTTCCTCCACCCCAGACACTACCTGAAAGTGCAGAAAGAACATGGGGTGCTAAAATCTGAGTTCAGTTCAAAGTTGTGTGGTAGAGCTCTCTACCACACGACTTTGACACTGCCATTTGACAGAGATCTCATGGAACTGAGACATCAGTGAACTGGAGAACAGAAAGAAGTATGGACTCTGGGACTAAAAGGATAGGAGGTCACAGCCAGACCTGACAGACACTAGCACCTCTGAAGGAAGGAGAAACCAGTTTTCTGCACCAGTCATTTGACCAAATTGTACAGGTGCCAATAACTACCTGGCACTTGGATTTTTATACACCTTTTCCCCACGATTCACAGACTTAAGGCTACCCACATTTTTGTAGCAGAATTTCCTTAAAATAGCTATATTGAGAAGAAAGTCCAATCCACAGTTGTAAGTGGCATGAAAATAGGTACCACATCATCATCTTATGCTTGACCATCAGGCTCTATATTTTGCCTCAGAAGACAACTACGCCTGCAATTTATGACTGATTTTCTCCATTTCCAAGGGGGTTGAAATCTGAATAGGTGTAACAGACACAATGATGGCACCAGAAATAAATATTAGGGGAGCATGTAAGGGGCAAAAAGTGCATTGCGGGGGGGGAGCAAGGTTTGCCTCCCATTTTAAATTTCTGAAAGAGAAATAACGATATCTTGCAAAGGAATCAATTCTAAACACAAGCAGAATTGAACTGATGGGGAAAATTCTTCATAGACATTGATGACCTTTCTATATAGTGTATTGACTGACAATAAAATAGAGCACTCTGATCATGTTAAAAGTGCCTTTCCTTTGAAAGAGCAAGAGGGCTGAGCTACTTTTCTGGAGTGGCTGCTTGCTCCCCTTGGCACTGCCTTGCAACAAACCATTGCCCAGTTCCCTACTGTTTGCCCTCAATGCCTTCTGTGGCTGGGAGTATTGATGCATAAGAGTGTGAGGTAGCATTTGTGCGCTATGCAAGCAGTAGCGCACAGTGGCACATCAGCGCTGACAGCAGCTCCTTCACTGGGTGATCATTACAGGCCTCTTTCTGGTGTTGATCCATATTTCTAGCTATTTTATTCATTCATTACATTTTTTAATCTTACCTTCCCTCCAAGCTGCTCAGAGTGGCACATAAGGTTCTCTCTTTCTCACAATACCCCGGGGAGGCAGAGAAAGGGTAAGCATGCAACTGGCTCCCCACCACCCAATTTGCTCCATGGGGATTTGAGCCCAGACCCTCCTGGACCTCAGTCAACAGTCTCATCGCTCAAGTAGGGGACAGCATGTTTGAATGTTCCTTCTGTAAAAAGTCCCTGCATATAGAAAATTAGCATCTTCTTAGCAAATTAGGGAAGTCCATTTAAAATTACCTTCCTGGAATGCATACGGCCATAGATAGGGAGCTTTTGATGTGGGGGAATATCTCATCATGTGATCACCTTCCTACAGTCTGTTGCTATCCAAGGAAGTCAGTACCATGCTATTTATAGCTGTAGATAAGGCAGGAGCTTCTCTGAATGTAGCAGGGTTTTCCTCGCCTCTTTTTTGAGATGTACAGAATCATGTAGGGGCTGGATAGGAGGATATTATTTTCCCTTTCAGACAACACCAGAACCAGGGGATAGCCACTAAAATTGAGTGTCAAGGGAGTTTGAACAGACAAAAGAAAATCTTTCTTTACAAGCATTTAATTCATCTGTGGAACTCCTTGCCACAGGATGTGGTGATGGTGTCTGGCCTAGATGCATCTAAAAGGAGATTGAACAGATTTATGGAGTAGAATGTTATTACAGGCCATAATGGTGTGTGCAACCTCTTGGTTTTAGAAGTAGGCTACCTCAGAAAGTCAGGTGTGGCAACAGGAAGCAGGTATCTTGTTGTCCTGTGTGCTCCCTAAGGCAACTGGTGGAACTGAGATACAGGAAGCTGGTCTAGATGAGCCTTTGGCCTGATCCAGTGGGGTGGTTCTTTTGTTCTTTTGAAGGAAGCACCCCATATTCTTTGATGGCAATTCAGGCTAAGACACTACTTTAAGAGCATGTTGGAATCATACAATTAGAATTCCTCCTGTGTTTTGTCATACAAAAAGCAGCTGCAGATTGGTGGCATAAGGGATGGGTTCATGTTTGTCTTCCTGCTATTTCTTCGCCTGAAAATTGCAGCCTTCCACCACCACCTCCAATCAGTGGTGTAGCTAATGAAAACGTAGCGTGGTGCCACGTCCAAAGCGATGCCTCAGAAGTGATGTCACAACAGTAAGTGACAGCACACCTGGGCTTTTAAAAAAAGTGAAAAATGGGGAACTTGCATCCTCCCCCAGCAGAATGCTCTCTCCTGCTGACCCCAAGCCTGCAGTCACCCCACAACAGTGGCATTGTTAGGTCATTTGACATTCAGGGCCCATAAATCTTTCACAACCCCTATATGGCAAAATTATTTATTCATGTTTTTCACATTTTTATACTATCCTTTTTTTAAGGAGCTCAGGGAGATATGCATGCTTCCTCCCTTTCTTTTGTTCACTATAAAAGTTATCTAAGCCAGCGATTTTTACAGGACAGTTGTATTTTTGTTTTCAATCTTTTGCCCATACCCTTGGATAAAATGAAGATATTACACTGTTTTGTTGCATGCTCCATGAAATTCCACATCAGATAGTATATGGCAGTATTAGTCCTAAAAATCACAATTTTAACAAACTGGAATTTTTACATGACAGTTGTATTTTCATTTTCTGGGTTTTGGGCCATAACATTTGATAAGAGTACAGATATTACAGTCTGGTTTGTTTCATTGCATTCTGCGTTAAATTACCTTTCCAATGATATAACACATGATGATATTATTCATAATTACCAAAGTTTTCACAATTTTGGCCACTAGTGTCAAGCTCAGCTTTTTGCCCTGTGCAATTGCACCCCCTTCACCTCGTTAGCTACACCCCGGCCTCCAACAGTTATCTGCCATCTTCAGAGGAGCTGCTTGCAACACAGCACATGTGAAGTCAGGAAGAGTGAATGAACCTCAATAAGTGTTCCTAAAGAACTGTTTGGGTCTTTGCATTAGTTTGCTAGTAGCTGTTCTGTGCTTTGCATCATGTTTCAGGAGAATTTGAAATAATTTTAATTGCATCTACATAATGCCTCCATTTCCCCAAATAAATACATATCATGTTTAAAAATCCCAATAGTTTAATGAAAGAAAATGAATATCCACACATTTGCATTTATGTACAACTTTGTGATATACAGTATATAATCATTTAAAGCTGTTTACAAATCACATTTAGTGCTTCCAATATCACATAAGGTCGATATTATATTTCTGGCAGAAATAAATATATTGCACTTAAAAAGAAACTTCTTTTGTGTTCGATGTCATTTCAAATATATGTACTCAGCTCCTTATTTATAAAACATATTGCCCCCACCTCCCACACACACGTCATTAACTGGTGAATGTGCTCACACAATTTTTAAACACAGCAAACAACAGACTTGTAATACATTCTGTTCAAAGAGATCATCTCCAGTTTTCACTTTTCCTACGTGTAAAGGAACACATTTTCTCATATTTCTGACATTACAGTAAGAAATTAAAATGCTTGTTTTAAATATGCCAGAGCTAAAATACAGTCATCAGTATCTTTTGTCCAAAATCGTTTAAAAACAAGTTACTTTATAAAGAACACATTCATTGAAATAAATTGCTTATTTCTTTTTAAAGAGGGGGGAAAGGAAAAAAATTAAAACCCTGCTGTTTTAAGTCAGGAACTGCCACTGCCAACAGTTTTTCATTACCATCAAAAAAAACTTTATCCCCATGTAGAAATGGGAAATACAGGAACCTTACTTATTGCAACAAATGACAAGGAATAAAGAAGAAAGAACATCCAGTCTTCACAATAAAAGTAGGTGGTAATAATGGAAATGGAAGTATTTCTCAGATCTCCCAATCCTAACTCTAAAACTCATTTGCTCCAGTCCAATAGCTCCAGTGTCTGAGTGGGCATGCAGAACACTGTTGGACAAGGGCTGGCCTATTTGCCTTTTTAATGATGCAGAATGTTCTATACATGCAGTGGGATGTACACATGGCATACTCTGTGGCAGTGAGGAAAAAGAGGTAACTCCGGCTTATATGAAATTCCACACAGCCCCACAAAGGCATGAACTGCAGACGTTACTTTAAATAAATGAGTTCAAATTATGTTTCCACAACATGGGTTCAGACCAGAGGAAACTAAGAGCCCAATCCTATGCATGTCTACTCAGAAATAAGTCCCATTAAAGTCAATGGAGCTTACTCTCAGGTGAGTTTGGCTAGGATTTCAGCCTAAGTACAACTAAGAGCCACTGAAATAAATGGAACTTATGTTTAGCATGAAATATCCACAGGTGGAAGTTCTGAGCTAATGGAGAGCCAATTGCTTTGTCTCTCTGCTGTCATTGGCCAGCATTTACCACCACCATTACTAACCTACTTCCATAGATTTCCTATCAATTATGGTTTTGAAGTAGCCAACAAATAGTAAATCATTTAATTCCACCTCCCCATAGCTTTCTCATTGTGCACAATAGGTTTCAGATTGGTATATAAGCAAACAATGAAAAACATGTTTAGCACAGTGGCTCGCTTCAAAAACAGGAATTCCGTTAATGTGCGTATGTATTAACAGTTGAATGTATTTACTTGGAGTTAAGTCACACTGACTGATCTAAATTACTTGCAAACAAGTGTGCTTAGAATCCTAGTCATAATTTGCAGATCATTTGAATAAACACGGCACATGCCAAACTATAGCTGGTAAACATGTTGAACAATATTCAGCATGTTTTACCATCATCTTATTCTGGAATGATGACCCAACATGCTTCAAAATGACCCAACCATCAACTTACAGCCCAACCCTATGCAGGTCTATTCAGAAGTCCCATTATGGTCAATGAGGCTTAATCCCAAGTAAGTGTGCATAGGATTGCAGCCTGGGGCCCCAATCCTATCCAATTTTCCAGCGCTGATGCAACTAGGCCAATGGTGTATGTACTGCATCCTGTAGTGCTGGGAGCAGTCAAGGAAGCATCTTCCAAGCGAAGGAGTGTTTGTCGCCTTATCTTGGGGCTGCATTGCAGCTGCATTGGATAGGATTGGACCCTAAGTCTTCTTGCAATGGAGTTCAAAATTAGAGTCGAAAACAGAACATACTAGAATTTTGTTTGTTTTCAAGCCTTTAGATTTTTCTACTGTTGGCTGTTTCTAAAGCCATAAGATCTAGAAACTTGCTCCCCACCCAATCTAAATACTAAAATTGCCAGGATTTCAACAAGTGCTTGCAGGTCATAAAATAATACAAGGGATGCACATGGACTAGAAAGTACACATTACGCACCTATATTCTGTGCTGGGTTCCTTCTAGTATTAGGGCAGGCATCGCACCAGCCGGGTTGGGCACTGGCTGAGGAACCATGCTCAATTGACCAGGGCAACTCCTAAACCTCCAGTATTAGTGGATGTGGCTATGGCCCCATCATGACACAGGTGGGGGCACCACGTAGAGCCCAGTGCAGGGACCAGCACTGGCACATTAGGAGTGCTTTGAAAATGCGAACAGTCAACAGAAAGAAATCCTAACCCTTATTATTTGGTCTGCTTTTCATGTCACCAAAATAAAAATCAAATTTTGTAAGATAGTTAAGATCCTGTACCCATTGTTCTTGGTGAAAACAAGTCTGGAAGAATACTTCCATAGAATGCTCCATGAAAATGTATGGATATATGCATGCATGCAGCTGGTTCAATTAAAAACTAAGTGCCCCTCTTCTGTTTTGGTTCTAACATTCTCAGCAGCAATGTGTCCCTAATCTTGCAAGCAAACATGATGTTAACCTTAGAGAGTTGAGGAATATAACCAGTGGTGTCATTCAAATGATTTAGGAACAGGAACTCACTTTTGAGTTCAAATTCAAATGTTGAAAAAAAAAGAAAAGAAAAAAAAAACCCCGGAAGCAGCCACAGAGCCCGTTAGGATCCGGAACGCCCATTCTGGTCTGTTCCCCCTGAATGACATCACTGAATATAACTTCATGTTTAAATCTATGACCTGGGGATGCACAATATTGGATGCTGCCTGAGATGGCTGCCACCTCCGCTGTAGAGCATGGATGGGGAAGCCCCTTACTGTGCGCCTTACATGGTTTTCACAAACCCAGAACTGCGGCACTTCTGGTTTTCAGGGACCTGCCAAATTGAGGAAGAAAGAATGATTGGAAAACCCCCAACAACTTTGCTTTTGTAGTTTGGAACTAAGACACATGGCTACATGTGATTCCTGGTCATAATCCCCTAGGAAAATCATATGCACAAAAATATTGTTTAAAAAGGACATTTTTGTGCAAGAATGCATGCTGCACTTCCATGGCTCCCAATCATTCAAGCTTGTGTAGAAGGACTTCCCAGGGGCTTGTGTTTTATGTTCCTATTGAATTTGCATCAATATTTTAAAATAAAGGAATTAATAGCAAAAGCCTATGTACATCTACTCAGAAGTAAATCCCATTGTGTTCAATGGGGCTTACTCACAGAAAAGTGTTAAAGTGCCCCTAACAGCAGGAAGGGCAGAATGAAGAATGGTCTTTCTCCTCTGTTTCTGTCCTAGTGGTGCTGAAGTAGCCTACACATGCTCAAAGCAACCATTTCTTTTTCATTATTCATAAAGAGCAATGAAGTGATAAGCACAGTATTGCCTCTTTTGCCTCTGTTGGGAAGGGGATTTATACACAATACAACTGTACACTGCTGCATGAACACAGCCTCTTATCTAGTGGTTAAGTGATGCACCTTCAGATCGTTTTGCATTTCGTTACAGACCTTTGGAGTCCCTTTTATTTGGCCATTTCCGACATTGTTCTTCTGAGCCATTCCAAACTGCATACTTCCCTTAATGCTGATCCCGCAGAGGGGGAAATCTAACTCCAGGATGTTTTATGCAAGCTGGTTATCTCAGAAGCTGCTCTGCGGTTTCTTCATGGAGCATTCCAACAGGTCCATAATTGTTTCCATGCCAGGGCCTGGCTCCTTTGCTTAGGTCAGTCATACAAAAGGCGTCATCACCGCAGAGGAGTGGCGCAGTCCCTGGATGGCCGCGTAAGGCCCCTGCTGAAAATAATGGTGGTATCGAGGCATGTGAAAAGAAGGAAACGTTGGACCACTTCCCTGCATTGAGCTGGCAATGGCAGAAGGGGTTAGCGGCATTCCCAGGCGGCTGTAGGGAGGCAGCGATCCTGGGATCGGGTGAGGGATTGGTGTAGCTATGGAGGCAGTGCTGGAACCGAGAGCGGTCAAGGACTGCGGGTGTTGGAATCCGGGAAAACTTGACGTCGATGAGACCCAGGAACTGAGGGACAAGTTATCTGATGTAGTAAAAGCTGAGCCTGCAAATTAAGGCAGTGGAGAAGAACCAGGGCAGGGGGACACAGAATCATTACTGCACAAGCAGCTAAATCCAGAAAGCTGATCAACCCAAGTAATACCCACTACCACAGCAACACTGAGCAAGGCTAAAGGACAAAAAGAAGGGCACTGTCAGGTACACAGTAGGCAGAGTTGATGTTCTTCCGGTGGCTGCTGCATATCAAGCGGGACACAGAGAGAAAATAATGCAGTACAATGTCAGTGAGCAATTCCTATGGGACTAGTCCAAGGTCTATTCCGAGCAGTGCTGTCAGGGACAAGGCAACTTGTTTGGCCAGCCTCCATTTGGAAAGCAATTTAGGATTCCTGTTCCAGGCTACCGACACGAAAGCCAGGCAGATTGGTCGGAAGAGAGTTTTTTTGTTGGTTTATGTCACAAGATTTATATCCTGCCTCTTTCTGTGGTTCACTGAGGCGTACAGCACAATATTAAAATACAATTACAAATGCAATAAAAATCACTGTAAAGAAATCATTGTAAAGAAATGGCAAAGCCAAACAACATTACGCCAAGAAGAGAAGATAAAACAGTACAATCAAAAACAACCAGAGGAGGCCAGCGAAGGGCCCTATCCTGTGGAAGAGAGGTGCTGGTGCAGTGGCTGCTGCACTGGGGTTGGGTGTCGTAAAAACACCAGCAAGTGCTTTTAACAGCGCACAAGTAAGCTACACCAGAGGAAAGGCCTGCATCATTCTACAGGTGCTGTAACCAGTATTGCACCAGGTGGCGGAGGGAGGGAAGGTGGAATGGAAGTGTGGAGAGGGTTTTGTGTGGGAGGATGGGGAGGGGGCAGTTCAGGCTCAGAAGGGTGTGGAGACATCAGAGGACGACTCTGTTGTATCCTAAACCTGACCTGGACCCGAAAGCCTATCTATCTATATAGGGATACGTAATTCTACATAATTAAGAAGGGGCTCACAGGCATCCCCACAAACTGCATCTCAGATGGGTGAGGATGGCTCCCTTACAAGATCTTAGAGCTTGTAGTAAGGGACGTGGTGGCGCAGCGGGTTAAACCGCTGCTGCTGGGCTTTCCGACTGGAAGGTTGGGAGTTCAAGACTGCGTGACGGAATGAGCTCCCGTCGCCTGTCCCAGCTCCTGCCAACCTAGCAGTTCTAAAGCACCTAAATGCAAGTAGATAAATAGGGACCACTTCGGTGGGAAGGTAACTGCGTTCTGTGTGCTGCGGCATATGGTCATGCTGGCCACATGACCACGGAAGCTTGTCCTCAGACAAACGCCGGCTCTACAGACTTTGAAATGGAGATGAGCACCGCCCCCTACAGTCAGTCACGACTAGACCATCCAGTCGGTCGTGGGGAAACTTTTACCTTTTTTACCTTTGTGAGGAAAAAATGATTAACCCCTGCTAACTGGGCAAGAGGCACTTTTCCAAGTGGTGTTCCTCTTATATTTAGCAGGGGAAGAGTACAATAATTGTCTCTCTTCACCCCTGCGCAGGGTCTTTTCTAGTAGCTGTTGCTGGGGGTGTTCTGCATTTTTTTTAGATTGTGAGCCCTTTGGGACAGGGAACCATTTAATTTTTATTACTATTTGCCCGTAAACCGCTTTGTGAACTTTGTGTTGGAAAGTGCTATAGAAATACGATTGATTGATTGATTGATTGATTGATTGATTGATTGATTGATTGATTGATTGATTGGGTATCTGGGTCCCAAATTGTTTAGGGCTTTAAACATCATTACCAGCACCTTGAGTCTTGCCTGGAAATAAACGGACAGCCAGTGCAACCAGAACAAGAAAGGCAAAACACAATCGTACTATTTTGCATCTATTAGTACTTTTGCAACTGTATTCTGTGCCATCTGAAGCTTCGTCAAGGGCAGCCCCGTGTAAGGCCCATGGCAGCAATCCAAACGACAAGTGATCAAGGCACGGATAACCGAAGCCAGGTATGGCTGAGACGGAAACTGGTGCAGTTGGCACACTAGTCAAAGCTAGGCAAAAGTAGCCGGAGCCATAATCCCAGCATCCACTGTCATCATCTTGGCATCCAGGAGTAAGGCTGGGTCCAGGAATCTTAGAATGGCTTCCCAATTTGTGTTTCCTAATTAAGGGAAGTGACCAAAGTCATCAGACTTTAGAAAAGTTGTAAATTTCAGGGAAACGTCTGATACGTGGAACTGGTAAAAAAAACTTGCAGTTTGGAGACCCCTGGTCTAGACCTGGAGTCTCCAAACATTTTATCATAAGAACCACATTGTATATCTGACACAGTGTCGAGGGCCAGAAAATTAATACATATATGGAGAACCAATGTGCTGAGAGTTCGACTACAATCAGTCGTTGGGCTGGAAGGAGGCGGGGAGCAGATGGCAAAATTGACTTGCACAAGAAGTGGGCATAAAGTTTGAAAAAGCATCAAGCAACCTACAATGCAAATCCAACGTTTTTGTCTCAATTCTGTATAAGTTTGATGTAGACACTTAATTTATATTATACTAGCTTTTTGTTACCCGGCGTTGCCCGGGTAACAAAATGATCTTCCACAGTTTATGCATTTTGCACCCCTTCTTGCCTCCCCCCCACGCCGACGGGGGCCGAACCCGGACTCCAACTGCGTCGGGAGCGTCACCGGTCGCCTCGGCGACTCCGGAAACTATGGACTCGATGCCAATTTTGCCCGTTTTCGGCCGTCTTCACTTCAGGCCCCCTATGCACCCCCACCCCCAGGGGCGCTAGGTGGCCTGACCCCCAGAGTGTCTGTCGCCAGGCCGCAAGGCACGCGCATGCCGGGTTTGGTGCGCGTCGCTCCAGGCGTTCCAGCAGGGCATGGCAGACGTTGTGTCTTGCACCCCTTCTCGCATCCCATGCTGAGGGGGGTGAACCGGACTCCGATGGTGTCGGGAGCATCACCGCTCGTCCCGGCAACCCCGGAAACTGGATTCGACGCCGATTTTGGCCATTTTTGACCATTTTCACGTGGGGACCCCCGTGTACCCCCACCCCCGGGGGCGCTAGGGGGTCTGACCCCTGCAGTGTTTGTCGTCAGGCCGCAAGGTGCATGCGTGCCAAGTTTTGTGTCGATCGGTCCAGGCGTTCCAGCAGGGCATGGTGGACGTTTTGTTTCACACCCCTTCTTGCACCCCACGCCAAGGGGGGGGCGAACCCAGACTCCAACGGCATCGGGAGCATCGCCGTTCATCCCGGCGACCCCGGAAACTATGGATTTGACACAGATTTTGGCCATTTTTGACCGTTTTCACGTGGGGACCCCCACGTACCCCCACCCCGGGGCGCTAGGGGGGCCCGACCCCCGCAGTGTTTGTGGCCAGGCCGCTAGGCTTCCGCATGCCGAGTCTGGCGCCAATCGGTCCAGGCGTTCCAGCACGGCATGGCGGACATTGTGTTTTGCACCCCTTCTGGGCCCCCACGTCAAGGGGGGGCCAAACCCAGACTCCCACAGCATCGGGAGCGGCACCGCTCATCTCGGCGACCCCGGAAACTGTGGATTTGACGCCAATTTCGGCCGTTTTTGACCGTTTTCATGTGGGGACCCCCGCGTACCCCCACCCCCGGGGCGCTAGGGGGGCCCGACCCCCGCAGTGTTTGTCGCCCAGCCGCAAGGTGTATGCGTGCCGAGTTTCGTGCCGATCGCTCCAGGCGTTGCGGAGCCTATGCGAGACATACATACATACACACACACATACCCAGGCTCTTCTTTATATATATAGATTTATATTCCAGGTTTCCAACATCAGTATATATCTCATTCAGCCAACAGAGGTGCTGAATGAAATGCAATGTAGTGAAATAATTTGTTTCCTTTGCATTCAGCACCTCTAGTGCTTGGGAAACCCAGAAGTGCATCTTTTGAGCTCTTTTGAGCTCCCAGGTGCTAGGGAACCCCACAGGCCAGAGAAAATCCTCTAGAGGGCCGGATATGGCCCATGGCCCAAGATTTGGAAACTCTGGTCTAAATCATGGCGTTGATGTCATCAGTTCCCAAAAGTTCCCCAAATGCAGCAGCCAGACTGTAATCAGCACTGCTCGGTGAGATGATATTACCTAGATCTGTGAACTGCATTTGCTTCCAATTTGTTTCCAGATTCAATTCAAAGTTGTTGGATATGACTTTTAAAGCCCAAAATATTTTCAGAGAGGGATACCTTAAATACCACGTCCTTTCAAACATGCCTCCTCTTCTTGGGCCTTGCTTGAGCTGCCTTTGCCTTCAGAGGCTTGGTGGGGTTCCATAGGGGACTGGCCTCCTTGGTGGTGGCACTAATCTTGTCACATGCTCGTCACATGGTCCCTCCCCTACACATGGTCCCTTTAGAAAATGCATTAATACCTGTCTATTCAATTCAATCTTCAGAGCGGGATGATGTTCAGCCACGGTGGTGGGGGTTATTTAGTTGTGGTGTTTGGTTTTATGCTACCTTTTTATTCATTTTTGATTATTGTTTTGTTTGTGAGAAGCCTTGACTTACCTTGATGGGCAATGCTTTAAGAGGGGTCTCAGACTTTTCAGTATAAGGGCCACATTGTCTACTTGCGGGCCGGAAAAAAAATGAATGAATGAAATTTAAATGAATATGTTTTACTTGAATCTTTTTTTGTAATCGGCATTTACAAAAGATTTAGAACAAAAGAGAAATGTGACATTTACAAAGAAACAATGTCATGCTTAAACTGGGAAATGATATATAGGTAGAGCCTTTTTATCTATGAGGGTTCCATTCAGGAACTCTTGCTGATGCCAAAAACTGTGTTAAATAAATTCCATTTAAAAAAAAAAGACAGTCAGCTTACCATTGCAATGTGGCTGCAGGCATTCTCCAGGGACTTAACAGTTTAGTATCAATTGCTCTGAGGAAAGACCTTTTCACTTTGCCCTGGAGCAAGGTGAAAAAAATGCAAAATGGAAGTGATTAATTACACTTCCTAAGTTCCAGGGCAGGGAAGGAGGTTTTATCTCAGAGCTAAGATAAGCCCTGGAGAATGCTTGTTGCCATGGAAAATGAAGCTTTAAAAAACACTCTTAATTAAAGGAGCCTGTTTAAGTTTTTAAAAGGGCGCTTCTCTCTTAGTCAAATCAGCAGAAAAGAAAACTGTGGATGAGAAGGCTGTACCTGAATCGTGAGTAAAAATGTCAAATATTTTAAGCTGCTGCAGGCCAGAAAAAAATATTGTGGCAGGCAGGATTTGGCACCTGGGCCATAGTTTGGAAACTTCTGTTTTAAAGTAATGTTTTTTTAAAAATACCCACATGTTTCTGCATGGTGCTTCCCTTCACTGCACTGCAAGTGCTAACCTTTGATCTTTCAATGAGAGATTCTCTTACCTCTGCCTTGTGTTGCTTGGCTCTCATCTCCCAGAACTTCATCTTCTCCTCCATAGGTTCTGATGGGGGATCGTGCATAGGAATGCTTTTGAATAAGGCTCTCCACGCTTTCCCTGTGAAAAGGAACAGACATCATCAGTAACAGCCAGAAAGGCATCAATATACTTACTTACCATCCTCTCTAATCCTTATTTGACTGGTACAACATGGTAGCATAGGCTTAAACCAGGGGTTCCTAAAGTGTGTGTCACAACATCTTAGGGCAGTGGTTCTCAAACTTTTTAGACCAGGACACACTTTTTAGAATGGCACTCGTGTGGGGACCCAGCGGAAGCGATGTCATTAACCTGAATGTGATGTCATAGCCAGAAGTGACAATATCAAGCAGGAAGTGCAGTCACTGCAACATAATCAAATGACACTCCTGGAATGCAAACTGACATTCTTGGATTGCAGCAACTGCACAACCATGAAACTATTAACACTCATAAAAGGAATATAGCAAGAGTAAGGTCTGCAATTTTTAAGATGGCTGCTCCCAGCTTTCTGTGACCCACCTGACATTAGGTTGTGACCCACCAACTGGGTCACAACCCACAGTTTGAATAACAATGCCTTAGTGCATCATGGCACACTCACAATCCCTCTCCAGTGGCCCCTGTTCTCCAAGGCACTGCCATCTTGGATCTCCCAAACCCGCATGAGATCTGATTGCTGTAAGCTCCAAGATGGCAGCATCCTAGGAGAACAGGTAGGAGGAACGTTCTGTAGCATCCCTGTGAGTGGGCAGTGCTGCAGGAAGAAGAGGCTGAGGGGACACTGTGACACTACTTTGGGAACTGACCTAGCCCCTTTGAACTAATAGCTGGCTTAGATCCTTTGATCTACTGGCAGTTTTTGATATCTTATGGAGAATCTTGATGGTAGCCTTGATTTAAGATAACATGGGGGAAGAATGATGTCCTTGGCCATGTTGTTGCTTTTTTGGTGGTAGGTAGGTACATCACAGGGATGTGGTGGCACTGCGGGTTAATCCGCTGAGCTGAGCTTGTTGACCAGAAGGTTGGCAGTTCAAGACCATGCGACAGAGTGAGCTCCTGTTGCTTGTCCCAGCTCCTGCCAACCTAACAGTTTGAAAGCATGTAAAAATGTGAATAGATAAATAAGTACCACTTTGGTGGGAAGGTAATGGCGTTCAGTGCGCTACGGTGTATAGTCATTCTGGCCACATGACCTCGGAAGCTAGTCCTTGGACAAATGCCGGCTCTTCGGCTTAGAAACGGAGATGAGCACTGCCCCCTACAGTCGGTCACAACTAGACCATTCGGTCGTGGGGAACATTTAGGTACATCACACAAATGTAAAAATGTCTGCCAACATCTTACTTAGGTGTATTTCAATGTAAAATACAGGCAGCACACAAATCACAGAACTATGAAAATTAGGTGGGGGGTTTCCTTTTGAACCATGCCTTAAAAATTTCGGAAGATGTAAACAAAACTTTCCACAAAGACAGTTTCATTTTATGCAGACATATTAGCTGTAATTTTTTGCACATTTCCTTAGTGAAACCAGTGGGATTGATTTCCAAGTAAATAGGGGGTTCACTGTCAAACATCTCTATACTGCACCTTTCTTAGTTAGAATCAATAGGCTGTAGCCCCAAGTATCCTTCCTGAAGAGGAAGGAGTTTTCATCTAGAGCACTGGTTCCCAACCAGTGGTCCATGGACCACAGGTGGTCTGCAACACCCTGAGAAGCGGTCCACAAGGATAGTCTTTGATCACTTCCAGAATCTCGCCGAGCAGTGCTGTGTTTCCTCCACAGACTAGCAGAGAGGGCAGAGAACATACAGTCCACAGCTGCCACTGAAGTGTCAGCAGTTTCTGTGGATGGTCTGTTCTCTGCCCTCTCTGGTAGTCCATGAGGAGTGTTCACTCAGGAGACACTTCCCCATAGACCACCAGAGAAGGTGGAGAATGGAGCACCCACAGCTAGCAGCAAAAGCAGCAACCCTCAAATCTTCTCTAGAAATAAATATCTAATACATCTATAATACATCTTCTCTGTTACCAATGTAATTGTATTTTTTGTATCCAGGATGTGTGTGGGTGTAGTCCCCAACACTTCCAATTTGTGTCTCAGTGGTCCGCAGGCTTCTAAAGGTTGGGAACTACTGATCTGAGGAAGAGAACTTTAAGATACAACCAAACGCAGTTCATGCTGACAGAGATATTATCAGTCGTACCTACCTTCCTATAATTTATACTATATATTCTCATTTATGCATACAGACCAGTGGTGTTATTCTGCCGGAATGCTGGGCGGTACGTCCGGGTGATCGACAGCCCGCCTGTCGCGTTCCGCAGTGTTACGCCGTTTGCGTAACGTACGCAAGCGGCGTAATTGGTTACGCAAACGGCGTAACACTGAGGAACGCGACGGGTGGGCTGTCAATCACCCGGATGTCCCGCCCAGCGTTCCAGCAGAATAACACCACTGATACAGACCTATTGTTCAGTTAAGATACATGCCTTTGCTGTTTTAATAAAATCTTTAAAATCTATTCTTTGTGAATTCTTTATTGGGCATAAACAGTCAGGAAAAGAACCGATTAAATTTCTTCCTATCAATGCAGTGGAACAAACTACCAGTAGTAATCTTATTTTAAAAAGCAGAAACATCCAGAAAATGTGTTTAAAAGCTATTGTAGACACTCAAATTACCATTATATATCACTAAAAGCCCTTGTTAAAGGTCTGGAATGCCTTTAACAACCTCAATTTGGGGAGTCCCTTTAGAGGGAGTGTTCCATAACTCTGGGGCCACTACCAGAACGGCTCTCCTTTGAGTCAATTTTGCAGAATGAAGGAGAGGTACCTGAAGCAGCACTCCCCTTCTCCAGCTGATATTAACAAGCTTCTCTGGAGAGAGGTGCTGTCTGAGATAGGTGAGCCTGGGGCCACCAATTGCTTTGGTGTGTTCTTCCTTTCCAAAAGAAATGGGCCCTAGGGAGGTTTCTTTGAATCAGTTGAAGAATGGGATTATTCAGGAATACAGAGTATAAAAAAGCAGAAGCAAGTTGAAGCTACTCAGCAATGTAACCAAGTTATGAACAAAGCCATTTTAGCAGGTGGGATTTCCCCAAGGACTGATCTGACCTGATGCACTCCTGAATCTGCGGCCCATTCCTGCTCTCATAGACAATCCTGTTAATTGCAGCTGTTTAAACCTGCTCTGCTCTGAAGGCAGAGATTCCTTCTGAAATCAGCATTTGGTAAATTCAGATTTACTAACAATGCATTGCACTTCAGCATGCACCATAAACACGAGAAGGGGGAATAATTGCCAAATAGTGCAATAAATCATCACAGTGGTGCATTTTTGCTTGCAAACGGACTGTTGTTTTGTCCTTGGAATAGCAATGGTATCATTACATATGCAAGTCTCTTGAAAAAAAATATGAGGGGGAAGAGGGGGAGAGAATTTTATCGAAGTAATTTACTTGTGGGGACTGGAAGTGGACGGAAAGCAAGGGCAGTTGCTACTGAGAGGATGAGATAATTGAATTATTGCCTTTTAAGTGATTGAAGACAGTGGCCATAGTAGAGTTATCTTCCAGAAGATCTTACAAGGAAAGAAAAGACAGAGACTGCATTGGCTGCATTATGGATTTGATGCCTCTTCCCCAGCCCCCAGCCCCGCCGCCCATTTCTGGCAAAAGGAGAAATGCAAAACAAAAAAATGATTTGTAAAAATGAAGAATGGGAGCAGCAGAGAATGATAAATTGAGATCATCTATACCAAGGGCTTTGGAGCTCATTGCTTGAAGCAGTTTGCAATCCAGCCCAGAGGCGTTTCTACAGGGATGGCAAAGCTCTAAGTTTTGCAAGAAG
>JAJKFI010000032.1:6165231-6227137 GCA_029204185.1 Lerista edwardsae
GCGTGTGTGTGTGTGTGTGTGTGTGTGTGTGTGTGTGTGTGTGTGTGTGTGTACTAACAATTGCCAGCTTTACTAAGGCTTTGTTTTCTTTTTGTGGATATGGAAGCATGCCCAGACTTCAAAAAAGCATCAGAAATGAGTCACCCAAATGGGCTCAGAAGACACAAAAATAAATTTACCCAGCGTCTCAGTGCAGTGGAAGGGAGGGAGTGTGGAAGAGAAAAGGGTGACTAATAGGATAAAGCCTCAGATGGTGAATGGAAGCCGCAGAAAATGAAAACAACTATGTGACCACCACTGTGACTGAGAAGAGGAGAGGACCCCCTATGCATGTGCATACACATATACGGATCCACTCCCCCATTGGGCAACCCCTGTATGTGAGCAACTGCCAAAAGCACATGGGCAGGGCAAAGCATGTGGATCTTTCCTGCTTTGGTATTGCCTGCTGCAAGGGACATGACTAGATAAAAAAGATCCACTCAAGAGAACACCATTACATGTATCTTACTATAAATGTTAGATCATTCAATCAAACGATCACCAAGGCAGCTTCAGCCCTTGTTGTTTGGGATCAATTATATCTACACACCATGGCTGCATAGATTACAAACCCGAGAAGCTGCTCCCACGCTTCAAGTGCTTGTGAAGGGGCCCAAATGCAACTGATAATGCAAGTCAGTACGGGCTTATTTATTGAATCAGATGACCATTTTCCACACATGGAAAGGCAGTTGCAGATGTCTTTTTGGTCGTATAATAAAGCAGGAAAAGGGATTAAGTGGTTTTACTTGCTCTCCATAGTTAAGGGCTAGAAATTATTACATTTTGCAAAAAGCTTCACCTGCCACAAAAATGTCCACACATGTCTTAGGTAGAGTCAGATTGTTAGACCATCAAGGTCTGTTGTGTTTGGGCCGGCTGGTTGGGGCAGTTCATGGTTTAATGGGGCAACCTGGTATCCAACCCCATTTCTCCAACCTGAACTGCCCCTTCCTCTCCTTGGATGCGTGCCAACAAAACTGAGATGTTGGCCATTGGCCACTAGGCAGCCGACTGGGAGGTAAATAAAAAATATTTTTACTTACCTCTCACTGACTGTCTGATTGCCCTCCCTCATCATTGCAAGCAGCATGCGTTCCGTCAGCACTGTTGCATAGTGGAAGATGGTGTGGGATAGGATGGGGCCATTAATGTGTCACTTAACGTATAAGGCTAAGCCTTGACATCAAAAATTACTTCTAATGCTGAGCTCACAGATACCAGAATTGAGTTCTGGCTCAAATTAAGCCTTGATAGGGGCTGTAAATATGAAATGAGAAGTTCGAAATTGTTTGAGTCACATATTTATAAAACCATATTCAATTAGACTAGAAAAGTGCAATTTCTGTCATCATGTCATAAAACAATGTGTTTTTCTCTCAGATCTACTGCAAGAAAGCCCAGCCTATACTGTGGCAGAGAGAGGCTGTTTTCAATCAGTTACAAGGAGCAATCCAATTACTCGATGGTTTAGTGCAGTAACTGACTCCAACCTAATTTGATTTCTTCAGGTCTCTAAAGATCAATTGATCTGATTTGCTTCCCTCCCTAAAGGCTAGTTAGGGGGGAAAAAGCAGACGTAAATATCTGAAAATTAAATCCAAAGCTGTGTCCCACATTCACACTATTTAGGTCAACCCAAGCCTCTCACTGAGCGAGAAATGAGAGTTCTTGTGGATCTTTTATATAGTATGGGTGACCACTGCAAACGTGCCAACATCCCAAATCATTCATACACAAAACTGTGCCTGCCTTAGAAAGCCCATTCATAAAATGGATTATCTGATTACAAGGACTAATCAAATAGCCATCTTTCAAGAAGGTGTGAATGTGAACTTGCAAACAGTCTGTGCCAAGGCATCTAAATGGAACAGATCATATTGGCTATTTTAGAAAGTGGCATTTGAAACTCTATTAACTTTGCAAGTTGTCTTCAAGGTCCATCATTCAATGATATTATTGAAATTGTGCAATGCCTGGCTTTTAGTGCATCTAAAATATCCACTAAAGACCTTTCTGAGTGTTCCTAATTGATGGATTTATCTTTGCGTTAGAATCCATTCTGTCTCAAAGCTCTCTTGAGAACATTAAACTTACCCACAGTAGGCTGGCTTCTTTGGCTATAATATTAGTCGAGGTAGGAATTAACTGAACTTTCGCAGCAAAATTCAAACTGGTCCCATTTAGAGAATCTACCTCTAAGTAGGAATCCACACAGATTTTGGGAAAAAGCAAAACCTGCATTAAACTAAGGCCTGGTCTACACCTGCACTGAAATGAGGCAAAAAAGAAAAAGAAAAAGAAAAAAGAAAATCCCGAGTTTATTTGCTCAAACGTACCATTTCGGATTGAAGGAAAGTTATCATTTCCAAGTAGCTCTTCACCTAAAAAGCTTTGCACCAGAAGAAAACTAATATAAGCAGGAGAAAAGTTCAAGCTCTGTCTGCTCTGCCCATTTTCTACTTGAAGAATGTTTTCTTTGCATAGATGAGCATTAAAAAATGATATCTTCCCACCTGCCATCTGAAATGATATGGTCCATTCTATCACTTCAGGATTTTACTACCGTATTCCCACCCCATTCCATTGCGTATGAAGGTCAAGTAAGAGCTGGTTCCAAATAGCGCCTCACAGAGGCAGGTTGTGAAAATGGAGAGATTTTGGCAATTGGCAGAGAGGGTTTCAGAAGAAGCTCACCAGTGCTCCTAAGAGTCCCTTTTTGCAGGCAACGGCCATTTTGTTTTTCCCAGAATGTTCCTTGGAACAATGCTGGAGTGGTTGGAAGAAGCTGACTTGATCAAGACTCTAGTATTCACAAGTGAGCTGATATTTGAATCCAAATCTCCAAGGTTCAAGAGTTGATCAAAACATATAGATGGGCATATGATGCAGTCATGCATCATCACCTCTAGAACATGGGCAGACCCATGTTCCAGCTATCCATCCATTCTAAGCATGCTCCTTAGGCTTAGAATACTTACACACCAGGGAGAAAGCAGAACTAGGAGCAAGTAGACTTTACCGGAGAGCTTTCAAACATGTGAACCTTCCCACCCACTCCCCCGCTATGCACAAACATTCTGAAGTTGCCTATAAAACACTCTAAGACTTTAGATCTCTGCAGGACGCCTGCTCTCACAGCAGTCAGTATGTGCACTAAGGTAATCTTTGGAGGACCTTCTCTGGGTATCCCTACCATCCAAGGCTGGCCCATCCATGAGGCCAACTGAGGCAGCCTCAGGCAGCAGGCTGGAGGGAGACACCCCCCCTCGGTCCATTCAAGTTATCTCCACTGCTGCTCCACTACACTCCTTGGATTGGAAAAGAAAGAGGGAGATGGAGTGGAAGAGGAAGTACAGAGGAGAGCAGCAGGCTAAAGCATCTAGCCTACCAGTTACTTCTCCTTTACACGTCCTCCCTCTTCCTTTTTCCAGTCCAGGGAATGAAACTATCATTGTCACCAGTAATGGGGGCAACACTTGGCACCAGGAATTATTGGACCATATTGGCCCTACGGCCATTTGAGGCGAGGTAGGTGGCAACTAGGGAGAAGGCTTTCTCAATGATGGCACCCCATTTGTGGAATTCTTCCCCCAGGCCCCCTTCCTCAATCCCTTGTTCATACCAGGCAAATGCTTTTTATGTCCTTATGCCATAAAGACATAAGGAATTCATGTGAATTCGATGATGAGATTTTGTGCTACTCTTTTTATCCTGCTCTTACCGATAGTATCTGCTCCAATGTTCCAGTGGGCTGAAAAGATATGGATTGGGAGAACAGTCAAAATAAAGGCCTCAAAGTACCAGGGATTGGAAAGTGCAGAAATTATGCTGCTGTTCCACATGAACTGGCATACAGTATTGATGTTTGACGATCCCTGAAATAACTAGTTTGAAAACCCAGACGAGGAAGATGAACATCAGCAGCTATCTGAAGTGCTAAAAATAATTCCATTGCTAAACAGTTCATAAGCATTTTCAAAGAACATGAGACCTCTTATATGTGATTTGATAACCTCCAAGTGCACCAATTCTTAGGAGCTGAGAGGATACATTTCATCATGCCAACTCTCCTTTTACCCCCTTCCCCATTATCTTATCTGAGCAAAAAGTAAATAAACAATCCCCATTACCTCTCAATATCAGTGAGTCTGGAAGAGTCCCGGAATCCTTTAGCAAAGGGATTGCTGTCAATTTTCAGCTTGGTTATCTGGAAACAAAGATGAGAAGAGAGGACTTGCAGTCAGCTTTGGGTGACAAAATCTTGCCGCTTACAAAGTGTGACCCAAACCATTCCATCTCGCCAGGTTTCATGCCTAGTTGCCACAGATTTTATTTTGTCTAGGATGTGGATGGACAATTATACACACTCCTGTTAGGACTGTAATGTATTTCACAGTGGCCCACCAGATGCCTCAGGGAGCACACAGAACAAGATGCCTGCTTCCTGTTGCTGCTGCCTTGCACCTGGCATTCTCAGGTAGCCTACATCTAAAATCAGGAGGTTGCACATACCCATCACGGCTTGTAACTGTGATGAACATTTCTTCTAGAAATCTGTTCAATCCCCTTTTATTAAAGGCTTCTAGGCCAGATACCATCACCACATCCTGTGGCAAGGAATTCCACAGACAAATTACACCCTGGATAAAGAAATATTTTCTTTTGCCTGTTCTAACTCAACATTTTAGTAGATAACCCCCTGGTTCTGGTGTTATGTGAGAGGGAAAAGAACGTCCTCTTTCCACCCCCTACATGAACCCCTGTCCACTTATGAATTTATGAAGATTTAGCAGTTAATTTCTATTTAATTAGTGCTAAATAATTCCTATTTCTTTATTTTAAAAATGGCAAGTGGTTGGGTTCTTGTAACGATACACAGTTAGATATCCAAATGGGAAATTGGTTGGGTGCATGTTGTCAGATGATGCTAGAGGCTTTTGTAATATGCCAAACTGATGAAAATATATCCTCAGGCCAAATCAAGAGACCATCTGCAAGAGAAGCTTGTAAATGTGACCTACATTTCAACTCTGTTGCAGTGCCTTGACTGTTTAAACAAATGCATGACCTTTAAATCTTAAATGTGAGATAGTTTGTTGAAAGTGTAATGTATTTAGCCCTTATCTAATAACCTGCAGAAATGTAATCAGCCCTCTTAAACCCAGCATTGAAAGAAATGGCAAAAATAAGAGAGGTTCCATTTTCATTAGTCATACATAATACGACAGCATCCATTTCTAGGATTTCCAGAGAGGTTCCACAGGAAATGCAGTACTTACAGTATGTACTTGCGGATCAAACACCATTTGTTTCAATGGACCAAGTATTTGGTTCCAAGTTTAGAAATTACTGTGATATGTATCGGAATAGTAAACACACATCCCCTAGGCAGTTCCATTCTGCTCCTAATTGGAATGACTATATAGTGATTGTTTCCATGCAGAAACACATTTGTAAGCCAAGGTAGAAAAAACCTGAACCAAGCTAAAATGTTTCCATTGAAAATATACTGTATTCACCCCAATCTAGCAAGGGCAAGCCACATGAGATCCATTTGCACAAAAGGATACTGCATGGGGAAATTAAGGTACACACATGGTGCTTTTACATGGCCAAATAGATCATTGGCAATGTCAATTTTTTTTAGTTTTGAAGAGTGGCAACTAGAACTGCAACATTTCATCACTTCATTGGATTGATCAGATACAAACCTTGTGATTGTTTTAGAAGGTGTATTGGAAAAGGCAGGAGATACCCCGAGGAGATGGGGAATGGTATAGCAGTGGCCCCTTGTCCCAGATAGGCCAGGGATTCTAGGGTCTTTGCAAGCCTTGGGATCACAGCTATAGGCTGATGAGGCCTCTGGCTAAGAAGGCAGGCCAGCACAGGTGCAGATGGGTGTGGCCGATGAATTGGAGCCTGCCCACTGATTGGCTGGCCTCAGTGTGAGACTGGAAGCAAGAGCTGGAGAAAAGGACCTGGGAAGGTGCTGGCTGGACTGACTGCTTGAAGGACTGAGGAACTGGCTAAGGTAAAGTTGTTTTGGGACCATTGGGAATTGTTGTATGTCTGCCACGCCCCTGGAGCCACCAAGTGGAGGAGGCAGTTACAGCTTGGGCAAGCTGACTGCCTATTGTTTGATGGTGGGGTTTGTTGGTAGTTTTGGAGCTAAGCCAGTGATGAGGGCAGTCTGGAGGACGCTGGCCAACCAGTGATCCCAAACAAAGCTGCTGGAAGAGAGGAGGCCCAGTGGATGAGTGAACCCCCTCCCTCTGCCTATCTCTGAGGCCACTCTGAGGGGGAAACTAGTTAGCCTAGTGTGGGCATTAGGGCCCTTGGGGAGGCCGGCAGGGAGTTTGGCAAAAGTTTTGCCCAATTACAGCCCAATCCTATGGGCTCTGGCCAGCAGGCGAACTGAGTAGCATGCTGCTGGGATACCAGCAGGAAGTCCAGTTACCAGCAGGAAGGCCATGTTGTTGGCTCTCCCCCTGGAGCAGGTAAGACAATGGGTAAGGTGGGGGCAGGGGATGATGGAACAGGGGTGGGGGCAAACCATGCAGGGAGGGGAGTGTGATGGGGGCATGGAGGCTGTAGGAGGGGGTGGATCTGACTGGCATGCAGCAGATGCTGTTCTCCATTTTTGCTGCCTTCTCACCCCGTTTTCTTTCCTCCATTGCAGGTCAGGAAGGTTATGCAGGACAAAGGGGATTAAATTCTCTTTTGCTGCTGAAGCCTCCCAATCTACCCCCACCCCGGATACAGCATCCTTGTCTTTGGCATGACTGCAGCAATGGGCGGGTGGGGTGAAGGATAGGATTCAGCTATTAATCTGACAATATTTTTTAAAGATGTGGATTGGTTTAAGTACTTCTTTAAAAAAATAAATAAAAGTGGCCTCATCTTGCAAGAGACATTCCTCTGCCGAACAGAGATGAAGCTGCCTGCTAATTTACAAACATACCTGATCTTTCAAAAACAAAGCAAGAATGCTCTCTTATTTAAATGATCATTCATATGCAAGTTGAAATAAATCTATGTTACTTTTTGATTACTGGAAAAAAGGTTTCTTCAAATCAAATGATAGCAATCCTAGTGGAAACAGCGCCTAGGGATAGCTCTCCCTCTTTGGGCTCCCACCCGTGACCAGGAATATCAAAGCCAATACTGTGCTGGTCAGGGTGCTTGAATAACTGTCTGCTTCTGCATGAACCCAGTCTCAGTCTGCACTCGTAATCAGAGGACTTGCTCCACATCCCATCATCGCCATTGGAGGTTCATTTGTTAGAGATGCAAAACAGGGTATTCTCAGTGGTGGCCCCTAGCCATGGAATTTCCTCCCTTGAGAAACCCAGCTCACTCTGACACTGTCAGTTTCTAGGCAGGCAGTGAAGATAATTTTTTGGTCTGTACTTTTCATACCTTTTGTGTTTGACATTTATTTTACCTGCTCAGGTTGTTCCGGTGCATGCGTGTGAGAGAGAAATTATGTTGCTTTTACATTTTGCTGTGATTGTTTTATGTGATTGATTGCATTCTGTGAGCTGCCTGGATTGTCTCTTGAATGGGACTGAAAAGTAGCACAGATATGTCTTTGATAAAATAAATATTCTGCTGGGCAGGGAATTTCTCATGCACAGCAACCTCTGCATAGTATACAACTGTGACTTGGATGCCACTGACCTGCACCAATACCATTGACCTGCAGCACAGTATCATGCACTTAGGTCTGGTGAGGCCCAATTGTCAAATTTGGCTGGAGGATGTCCACTGTCTCACCGCTTAATCAGAAAGCACAGACACTTGTCTGTACTGGCAAGGTGTTAGAAAAGCGGCCTCATTCAGATATTAGCAAGCAGAGGTCTTGTGATTCTCCCATAACACCTCCCCAAATGGTCTGAATGTGAACACTTCATCCAGGATCAGAGAAAAATTTTTCTGACATGGCTTCAGAAGTGTGTCAAAAAGTTATTTTGAGATTGATAACACAGGGCAGGGGAAGTTCGTCATTCAAAGTCTGTTCTGAAGAGATTCCACCTCTGTAAAACTGGCAGAGACGCAGTTTGCCCCTCTTTGTTCTTTCCAGGCCATTTGAGAAAACTATTCAAAATAGCAAAATGGCTTTCCATGTTGAAAAAGTGCTACAGAAGTAACTGGCAACACTCACCAATTGATTCTGGTAGGCAGTGACAGCTGTAAACACCGTCTCTGGAAATATAAATGTCCTGAATTCTTCTGATTTCAGGTTAAGCAAGGAAGCTGTATGGTCTTTCTTCTTTATGATGTGCACTCTAGGCTGATATTTGTGCATTGAATTCAAGATGATCTAGAAAAAAAGAAAAGAAAAATAGTTTTTTTTAACAGACTATCGTCTCCTTTAACTTTTTAACTTCCTGTTTCTGCACCAAGCACATCATCTTCTACAATCCCGTCTCATCATTTCTTTTATTTTCATTATATAGAAATTAGGTATCTATAATTTGATATCTTTCAGTCCTGTCGCATAGCATTGCAAAATGGTTTTCTAAACTCTTCTCATTAAAGAGGGCATCAAACGGCAGCAAAATGAAGTAGTAGAGTTCTGAGGTTGTAGAGCGGACTATAACACTTTAGGTTACAGGTGTGGGGGTACCATTTCTGACAACAGAGAAACTCACTGCAAGTGAAAGACTAGCACAATATGGTGTGGGCTGGTGTAGAACCTTCTACCCTGATAGGCTAAAAAAAATTTTTCTAACTCACAGGGAGTTTCTTACATAGGGAAACATGCAAAAATGTGATTTCCCCCTCCCCCCCCACACACACGCACCCCCCTGCAATTTGATATATCTGGTAGAGTTCATTCTACTGCTTCATTTCCACCTCAGTTTGCTAGCTATGAAAAAAATTCTTAATTTAAAAAAAATTACTGGAGTAACAAAGGGATTTGACGCAGAACATTTCTCTCTTTTTTATTTCTAAGTGCACAAACATTTTTATGGCTTTTGGAATGCAGTGCCCTACACCGACCCGTCAAAGATTCACCGCAAAAACTCAATGGATTACTTCCGAGAGGCATACCATAGCTTGCATCCTTACTGCTCGAGAAGGGTTAGGACCTATATGGCCAAGTTATAGAGCATTTCCTGCCTTGGGCCTTCTCTTTAAATTCTGCAAGATCGAAAGAAGCAATATGTCTTGCTTTTGTCATATTACTGTACTGAATTCCCAACGACAGGCTTGCTCAGTCATTGCTATTGCTTTTGAAAGCACTCATCTCTGTTGCTTAGAAATATAGCTTTTGTGTCCTGCAAAACTAAAATCCAGGAAATCTGAAGCTACAGAATTAGAGATATACAACATGCTATATAAAACATGGTAGGTAGACATGCTGGGCCATTAGAAACAATTCAAAAGGCAAAATCTGGAATATTACTGTTACAAGATTATGAGTACTAGGGAAGAGGAGTACCTTTGTTAGGACTGACTAAAGTCACACAAATTAGTGAGCAGCAAGCTTTTGTTTTTCAGAACTCTTAATCAGGCTAGATCGGCATTTCTCAACCACTGGTACTTGTACCACTGGTGGTACTCAAGGTGGGGTCTGGTGGTAAATGTGGGACCCCCCTCCCCTCCACTCCAGCTGCCTGGGAGCTGGACTTCAACCGGAAGATCCAAGTTCATGAAGCTTCCTGGATGACCTTGGATCAGTTGCTATCTCCCACAAGGTTGTTATCAGGACAAAAGAGGGAAGGAACTATGTACACCACCCAGAGCTCCTTAGAAGAAGGGCAGCATAAAAATGTAAAAAGCAAAATACAGATAGGAGTCGTAGAAGCAGGACAGAGTGATTAATATGCTCCAGCTGCCCTCTCCCAGGGCACCCCTTATTTGTTGCCAAAAATGTCGCAATCCTTGAACCTCTAGCTGTCACGGCAGTTGGCAGATTCTGCCCATTTCCAAAAAGTGTGCCAACAGGCACTGGCATAGCTAACAAAAGTGTAGCCTGGTACAGAGGTCAAAATGATGCCCTGGAAGTGACATCATAACAGGAAGTGACATCACAGCTGTATTTTCATTTTCACATTTTTTGGAGCCATAACTTTTGATAGAATGAAGATATTACACTCCAATTTGTCGTATTGCATTCTGCACGAACTTCTGCATCAAATGATATACAGCATGATGTACAGCATACATACCAAAATTTTCATAATCTTGGCCACTAATGTCAAGCTTGACTTGTTGCCGCCTTAAAGCTTGTAGCCCAGTGCAATTGCACCTCCCTGCACTTCTTTGGCTATGCCCTTACCAGCATAGCCAGCATTTCTACAAACCACTAACATTCCAGGAAACGTTCCCCTTTCCCCCAGGGCCCTGCTACTCACGTGACCATGCTGATCCAGCTCATTGTTTGTTAGTTTCACTTTTTCAAAGGACACCATCTGCTTCAGCAATTGCTCGCCTGTAAATGGAGAATCCGGATGCACATACAGTCTAGAAAGTCAAAAGAGAAAGGCCCATCAGTCAAACAGGCGGAACAGACAAGGCATACAACATCACAGTTGAAGATCTAGACAGCTAGCAGTGCCCCTTGCCCTAGGTTCAGACAGTCATTCAAAGGTTGCTACATAAGTCAAGGAGAATCAATTTAAAAAATCCCACAGGCCTTTCAATGGAGTTGGCATTATTATTATCATTACTTCAATGACTAACAGTGCTGATTCAACCTATGAGTTATTTGAATGCAAGATTGCTTTGGAATCATATGTAAGCTGCTTTGAGCTCATTGAAGGAAGAGTTGGAGTAAATAAAAAAAATTGAATGTTCCAAAGCTAGTGCATTCATATCTGTGACTAAGGGGACCCAGAACCACAGATTTCACAGGTGAATGTCTACAGAACCAGATTTCTTCCTTTCTTGGCGCCAGGCCAGGTGTTCTTGCCATTTAATAGAAGAGACATTTCACAGAATAAAAATCCAAGCAGACTTCCTCAGCCAAGACCCAGTCATTGCACTGATAATTTTGACCTTCTTCAAAAGCATTTGCATAAAACTTGGATTTTATCATCAGAAGAAAGTGTTTGAATTTAGTCAATTATCCCAGTAATGACACATTCATCTAGGTCAATTGTAGAGAGGGTCTCAGTTGGGAAGCTCCAAGCATCATTCATGCCTCAAGCAGAGCGACTGAACTTGGGTCTACAACTGCAATCCTATCTTTACTTGGAAGGAAGCCCTACTGAACACAATAGGACTTACTTCTGAGTAAACCTGTAGCGCTGCAAGCAATAATAACTCTATCACAGTGCTATGCAAGTCAGTTCTATAGGAATCAGCGTGGGTATTTACTTCAAGCGATGATTGAGAGAGATCTGAATCAGACCCATTCATTTCCTCATTTTCAAGTCTGCGTTGTCTCTCTTTTACAGCTTTATTATTTCCGGAGCCGTTCATTCCTTTTGTAATCTCAAGCATAATTTTGTTTTGTTAGTGGATGCTTAATGTTCCCGTTCTGGATTATTATGAAGCATGTTCACTGCTGTGTCTTTTTTCTCAATGGCAGACTGATTGCATCTCCCCACAGCTATTCTGACTAAGAATATTCTGACTATGAATATTCTGGAAGAAAAGTCCATCGTGGGCTATAGGCAATGATGGATTGTGCAACCTCCTTACATTGGTGGTGGGCTACTTCAGAGTATGGGGTGCAAGGGAGTGGCAACAGGATGCAAGCATTTTGTTGTCTCGTGCCTCCCTGGGGCACCTGGTGGGCCACTGTGAGATACAGGAAGCTGGACTAGATGGGCCTTTGGCCTGATCCAGAGGGGCTCTTCTTATGTTCTTATGACTGAACATAACACTAAATGACTCATGTAAACAAACACAGCATAACCAGAGCATAGTCCAGATGCAGTGGGAGGGGGGAAGGTCATCCTACCTATGTAGTCATTTTTCTTATATTGAAAGGTTGGAAAGATAAATGCCCACCTACCACTTTGCAATGGATGGAAGAACTCTCGACTCTCTATAATTGAATCAGTTGTCTACCAAAGACAACTTCGTATGGATAAATTTTTGGAGATAGGGAAACCTTTTTTAAAATGCCAGTCTCTAAAAGTCTAATAATGATTTTTTTTATGTTGGTAAAATGGTATATATAATTCCTTTTTTCCCCTTTGTTTCCTTTTTTTGATTCCCTTTATTACAATGATATATATTGTGCTTCAGTCTTGTTATAAAAATATGCTGTATTTTTTCTTTAGTAATAAAGCCTTAAAAATTAAAAAAAATTCTGTGACAGATCAGACTGAATATTGGTTATGGCAGCATAGGTTTAATAAAGGGTTAATAGCAAAGGATAGCTCATATTGTCAAAGTGACTAATCAACACTCTTTTTAACACTGGCACAAACACAACAAAGCCCCAAGGGGAATAAAAGAGGTAGGAGATTTACGTACAAGCTAGAACTCATGATGAGGCTGGTATTTCTTTCAAACATTTGGTTGGGTTTGTAAAACCATTTAAGCTTGGAAAGTTTCACAATAGCGTTTCTAAAGGAATTTGGACTTGCACAATCACAGCAGGAAAAAAATGTTGCTTTGCATGTTGACAGCAGGAAAAGATGGATTTAATGGCCATCTCCAATAAAGGTTTCTGAATGGAAATGCTTTCAAATGCTATTGGATAATCCTCGTTAATTTCATCCCCCCCCCCGCCACACAGTTGTGTTGCTGAAAGTTATTTCTGTATAGAAATTATGTGGGGAACGCCAGAGGGCATAGATGTCATCAAGGCTTACCTACGTCCGTGATTCCATTTTTTTTTCTTTTGAGACTCATATATAATAAGTAACTTTATTCACATGGCTTTCTCAGATCAACAAGTCAATGTCATTTGACCCAATCCCGCAAAACACATAACTCAGGCCTCATGTACAGCGCCTATATTTAAGCCTGAATATAGATAGGCGGTTTTAGTATCAGAAACCAGAAAGTGATCATTAAAAGGTTAATTTAAAACCATTAGAGCTTAATATTGGAGCGCTAGGCTTACAGTCTAAGCCACTGAGAGGTTCAGTTTAATCTGTGACAAACCCTAATAACATAAGAGACAAAAGCATGGGACTCAGCTCAGGCAGACTGAAGATACGACTGGACAATGGTTGTCCAAGATATGCCACACCTGCACAGGGAGAAATGCCTCCAAGGTGGGTTGAAAAAAGAGTTTTTGTAGAATTACGTACATTTTGCACAACTCGATCCTATGCTTGTTTTTCTCACAATTAAGTCCCACTGATTTCAGAGGGTTTATTCCCAAGCAAGTGGGCATCGATATTTAGCCTTAGAGAGTCTGAGAGGCTACCATAGAAGCAATACAGAAAAGGAGGGATCTCCTTCAATTTGAATGGTTATTTGTGGGCATCTCTTAAGATCCTTAGAAATAAACAGTTCATTATGGTGACCCGTGTCCTAGTGACAGCCAGATTTGATTACTGCAATGTGCTCTACATGGGACTGCCTCTGAGGGTCGGCCGGAAACTGCAATTAGTGCTGAACATGGCTGCCCATGTAGTTGCTGGGGCTCGACAGTTCGACTCAGGCCGTTGCTTCAGCGGCTACACTGGTTGCCGGTTTGTTTCCAGGCCCAATTCAAAGTGCTAGTTTTGACTTTTAAAGCCCTTCGTGCAGTGATGTCATCCGGGCGCGCCAGGAACCGGAACACCCGGATGATTGGCAGCCCTCCACCCCTATGGCGGAGGCCAGCCATGCCTCCCTGCTCCTGGAATCACTCCATTTCAGAGCAATTCGGATGCACGGGAGGGCGGGTGGGCCCAGGAACAGCTTGCCCATCTTCGGGAGAGGTGGCGCGACCCGGGCCCATCCGCGGAACAAGCGGAACGCCGTACCGGCCCGTTCCGCCCGGATGCCACCGCTGCCTTCATGGTTTGGGTCTAGGGTATTTGAGGGACCACCTCTTTCCATATAATCCAACCTGTACTCCCAGGACATCTGAGAGGGCCCTTCTGACTGTGCTGCTACCAGGTAAGGCGAGGGGGATGCAACCAGAAATAGGGGCTTATTGGTGGTGGCTCCACAGTTGTGGAATTCCCTCCCCTGGGCACTAAGAACTGCTCCCTCTTAGTGATCTTTCGGTGGGTCTGAAGACTTCTATTTAAGGAGGCAATTTATTTAAGCTGCTAACATGCTAGGCTAACATTTTTAATTTCTATTTCTTATTTGTAATGATTGTAATTTTATACTTGTTCAGATCCATTGGGGTCCGCTTGGTTTTTAAATCTTTTATTCACTGCTTGTATTTTTAGTGTTGTAAGCCACCTTAGGTGCCCCAATATGGGGCAGAAAGGCCATATACAAATTCAATAAATAATAATAATAATTTTTAATATTAGCTTAATTGGCATGATCCAGCAGGGCTCTTCTTCTGAATTCTTCTGAAATGTTTGAAATGCTACGTTTAAAAATGGATTTTGACTGAAGCATGCTGAATAAGTCTTATGTTTCTGTAGAATTATAATAAAGACCTGGAAAGGGGGAAATTATGAAAATAGAGATTGCTTCAAAACAAAAAAAAACCTGTCCCACCAATTTTTCTGAATTTTTTTCTATTGAAAGTGGAGAGATGACAGGATAGTTCTGCACAGTTTTAGCACAGTTTTAGCTTCATCCCACAGTATGCCCCCAGAGGGCAAAGATCAACATTTCAGGGAAATTTAAGACAAATTGGGTTGTGATCCAATGGTGGGCCATGGACCCACTGCTGAACTAGTCCATTATACTCACAATAAATTTCCAGAGTACAACTCATTTATTTAAAAAAGAAAGAAATGCTCTTCATGGCTTATTTCGCACATTGTTCATTGGCATAAGCTGGTGGTCTTCAAATTTTATTCCAAGAAACTCAAAGGTTCCTTGGAATCTGATTGGGGTCCCTCAGTGGGAAGATCAGCACCATGGACAAGTATTAAATGACTTCCTAGCACTTTGGGCAATATGCTGAAGTTCTGTAGGGTTTCTGAGGCAGCAACAGGTGAAGTCTCACTAGAAGTTTCTGTGCATCACTCTCAGATATAAGGAGCTCTGAGGTAAGTCACCCAACATCCATAGGATGGACTCACTTGCCCTGGAGAACTACGTTTCCCTTGTGCCTGAGATGTTGCCATTAAAGCAGCATTTCTCAACATTTGCCCTTTCTGTACAGCTTTGCATGATCCATCTATTGGAAGTACCACTGGAAGTCACTGGTTATGACAACATCACTAGTTTTTTCTGGGTTGGGAGGTCAGATGTGACATGACAAATACCAGCAAGAGGCTCAGGAAGGATGGAAGGGCTTCTCTGAGAGTGGAAAAGCATGCTTTGGAGCTCTGCTCACTGTGCCAAGACTCTAGCCGCTGTTTGTCATGTTGCATTGCTGATCTCACTGCCCAGGAGAAGGTATCCAGGGGTACCATGCATACCACCAGCCATCACCTCAAGTAGCCATCACTGGTGGTACCCATACCACTGGTTGAGAAGCACTGCATTAACATACTATAGGAATCAGGGAAGGGGAGAAAGGCCTCACATAGAAGCTTCCAATGAATTTGTCATTATGCCACTGTTCTGCTTAATTTTACCAAGTTTGGAGGAAGGGACAATATGTTGGGCAGGGGGAGTGTATCGGAAACTGCGGAAGATCACCCCGAGGAGGCACTGAATGGTGCCAGCAGTGACCCTTGGGGTAAGTAGTTGCAGGATCTACCCCAGGAGAGTAGTAGAGGCTGGGCTGCACAGGTGCAGCCCCTTAGGAGCTCACAGACAGGATATAAAGAGCACCTGAAGGAAGGGAAGGTGTGGGTGCATAGTAGGAGAGAAGTTTGGTGTGAGAGGACCAACAAACCTGAATGAACTATTGACTACGAGCTTGGATAATGGACTGGCATGGTGTAACCTGGATTTGGACCTGACTTGACTTGACTTACTGACCCTTTGGACTGGCTTACGGACTTCTTTTGGCACCTGAGCTTTGGACTGGCTTACGGACTTCTTTCGGCACCTGAGCTTTGGACTGGCTTACGGACTTGATTTGCCTTATCGACCCTCGGACCGGCTCGTGGACTACTGGACTCTGATTCTGGCTGTGGACTGGAGCGATTGCGGCCACTGAACAGGCACACTGAGAAGGTGAGCCCTAGGTGTGTTTGCTCCACTGCCGCACCAAAGCTGTTTAAAGGGGAAACTACCCAGCCTAAAGTGGACATCAGAGACCCCTGGGGGGGGGCAGCAGGAGTCTCTGGCGCAACAGGAAGAGACATTCAAATGCTACAATGCTCTTGATGACATCAGAGGGTGTGTGACTGAGTCTAAATTTTGAATTGAGTTCAAGGTGGGGGAGGGGGATGGACTTCTGCTGCAATGGAACAGGAATAGCTCACTTTGCAAGCCCAGTTCCAAAATACACAAAATGTTTTCCTACCTCATTATTTAGAAGCTGAGTTAGCACAGAAGCTGAAAGGCATGCTCCTTCAATTGAAAAAAGGGGCATTCTATAGACTTGCATTGCAAGTAAACAATCAAATACAGAGCATGAACACAATGGATTAGCTGTTCACTGAAAACAGTGTCACTTCATTAGTTTCATCAAGCTATAATTTATTATTTCTGCTTTGCAGTTGACTAAATGTGGCTCAGTTTCTTTAACATGAGACAGAGTGGAAAGAACTGTAGCATGAGCAAAATATGTGCATTCTTTAGATGGGTGTGTTCAAATTGAAATAAACTTTTGCAGAATTTTGTTTGTTTGTGAAGTGGGAACGAGTCCTAAAAACCAATTATCTAACCAAAGTTGCGAGTAACTAACAATGGCCAAATGGAGGAAGAAAAAAAATGGATATTCATAACACCAGTTTGCATTTGGCTGGATCATGCCCATTAATATTAAACAGAATTTTTGACTCAATGTGAGTCCTTAATGTGACTCTTCTCCCCCCCCCCAGCCATTGGCCCCTGCTGAAATCAGTTCCTGCCTCAGTGTTTGCAAATTGACATTTTAGAAGCAGGTATTTCATGGTGGGGGGAGAAGAATATAATCGATAGACGGACTGACCTTGCAGGCAGAGGAGGGTCCGCTTTGCCAGCTACCAGCCACGAAGACCTGTGGTAGGCATATCTGTATCGCTTATTGTCTACTGGAACTATATCCATTAGCACAATGAACTTGGCCTCCGGATCCACGCCAGAAAAGGAAACCCTAATGGTTGGAAACATTCTTCTGAAACAGACAGAAGCCAATGCAATGATGAATATATAAATAAGAGGCTAAAGAGGGAGAAAAATCCCTGTGAAACTGATCAAAAACAGGCATAACAGCATGGCCACCAGAGAGAAAGGGAAATTCCAAACATGCCTGTATATATCTGTTTAGGGGTATTTAAAACAATCCATATCTCTCTGTAATATACATTGACTGGAGCTGTTCCATATTTGGGGGTATGTGTTTGTGCATGCGCACGCACACACTCAAGTGCCCACACACACACACAGCTGCATACATAAATATATATTAGCCACCTGGATCATCTGGGGTTGGAAAGGTGGGATATAAATGCATAAAATTTATGAATTAAAAACAGATGGACTAGACCAGTGGTCTTCAACCTTTTTCATGTTGCAACCCCAAATAAATAAATAAATAATGGAAGTAGAAAACTGGGGACCCACCACCAATCTTTCCCTCTGCTCAGGACCTCATCTGCTCCCACCACTGCCCACTCTTTCCCCACCTCCCTCTACTTCTTGTGCCTTCACAACAACAATGTGAAGTAGCAGCCTAAGCAGGGCTGGCCTTAGGCGCTGCAGGGCAAGACAGCAAGAAAAAGCTGTGCAGGATTATATCAATAACTCAGTTTTCATAAGGCAGAACCATGATCCAGGCCCTCTCTTGCACAGGCTTGGAAAGGTTGCCGCAATCCCACAAATGAAGCTTTGCAATCCCATTGGGGTCCCGACCCACTGGTTGAAGAACACTGGACTAGAGCGTTGGCTGATTGCCACAGAAGGCTCCCCAGCTATTTGAAAAACAGAATTGCACATATCTCTATCACTCCTAACCATATGATAAGCCTGAAGAAGAAGAAAAAGAGGAGGGAGCCATGGCAGAAGAACCGAATTCAGTTGAGTGACACAAAAGAGGTTGCAAGGAGTGTGAATACTTGAATAGAACACATGTTTTACATGCAGAAGACAGAGGTGATATCAAGGATCAGCCAGCTTAGACACAATCCCTACTGCCCATGTCCATCAGAAGGTCCACCAGGCCAAGCCAACTCCATATTGATCATGTGCCCAGCACACCAGCAGGCAGTACCATGGAGAAGCAATCCAAAGCCTTGCATCAAGCCCACCAGCAACCTGGAGCCACTACTGATAGCCACCACTGGCAGAAGATCCCAGGTTCAATCCCTGACATGTACAGATGGTAGGCAGAAAGTACCTGGAGAGTCAGTGGAGGCACTATTTAGACCAGCGATTTTCCATTTTTTTTTTCATCTCATGGCAAACTGACAAGGTGCTAAAATTGTCAAGGCACGCCATCAGTTTTTTGACAATTGACAAGGCACACCATGCTGCTGGTGAGAGGCCTACATCTCCTAATGGCCCTATTAATGAATGATACTCCCCCCAAATTCCCAGGGCACACCTGTGGACTACTTACAGCACACCAGTGTGTCATGGCACAGTGTTTGAAAATCACCAGTTGAGACACTCAGCTACATGGACCAATTGCTTGGCTCCATTTAAGACAGCTTCAGATCGCTACATTTGCTCACCCTGAGCAATGGGACAAAGGTACATCAGGTTGAATGGAAGGAGAAATCAGGGGCTGACAAAAAGGGTTTGCAGGGAATGTACAAACTGTAGGGTTGCTTTTGGGCCGCTATAGAACCTAAAAATAAATGTGGGCTTTGGATGTGGTACAAAAACATGAGTCATTCATGCTTCCACTCTACATTGCTTCCAAGCCATCCACTGTTAAGACTGATTTTTTTTCTTTAGTGTTGCACAGAATCTAATCTGACACCCTCAGCACACAATCTGATCCCCAGTTCAGGGATGGAGGGATAGCCTTGCAGGCTGGGAGAAGCAGACTTGCATTCTCCATTTGAAAAAAGACACTATAAGTAGTGTGTGCCAATAGCTTTGAAGTTACATGTCTTCAAAGAGCAACGTCAGGTGGAACCAGTTGCTATGAGTTCTCTCGCCCCCCCCACTGTACATTCTGCCTGTGATTATAAGCATTATGTAATGCATCTAATGCTATGCAAGAGGAATTGCTGCCTGAAAGTGCTTGTTTTCCCCTTCCCATCCCTTTTGAATCCTATCAGTTAAGGCCAGACTATGTTATGTGTAGAAGCCAAAGAGAGTTTACCAACTGGGACAAATATTAGCTGCAGATGGGCCCACTCTGGACCAGGCCAGCGTTACGGGCAAAGGGTTAAAGGCCTCCTTCCATACATCATGGCTCCAATACAGATTGGGGGACCCCCTGGCTTCTGCTTTGAAAAAAACAAGCACATCCACCCTAAAATGTGGCCTTTAGTGTGGTATTAATTTGAAAAATGCCTGGAGTGCACAGATAGAAAGGCAGATTATCACTGCAATTGATTGATTGATTGATTGATTGATTGATTGATTGCAAAAGGAAGGAAAAGGACCATTAAATGGCAGGCACTGCAACAGAGGAAGGAAGCAGTTTTGCTTGGTGGACCATTTTTCCTTGGTATAAGGGCCAAGTGTTCCCTAAGTGCTCCCTTGTGCAAGTGAGGGGTTTTCTAACAAACACTTTCCCCCCCCCCAAATAGCGTAGCATGGGTGTAAGAGCTGTGACAATCATCAATAATGGTAACATGGGCATCACCCAACACTCACCCTGAAAGCACTAGCTGGAAGGGAAGAATGAGGATGCCTGCATTTCCCTATTGAATATCTCTGGAGAAGGGGAAAACACACTCCCCATTCTAAAAAAAACGTCTCTTCTAGGGAGTCAGAGAATCCAACTATTAGAACTGCTATTCTCAGCTTGCTCTGAGACCCTTTTCTCACTCAAGAATGGAATGTGAAGATGATTAATCACTTTTGCATTCCATTCTTCAGTGAAAGAGAGCAAAGGGAGGGGGTCAGTTTTCTTGGAACAAGCTGAAAATAGCAGTTCTAATTGACTGCCTGGCTCCCAGGCCAGCTCTAGCTGGGAGTGTGGGCAGAGACCTGCCCTTGCACCAGCAGAACTCAGTTCTGGGAGGGTGGAACTGGGTGGGGGTGGGCAGGCCAGCCCAGGGAAGGGGGCAGGTTTGCAGTGCGGCCACTAGGCCAAATCCAAGGCCTCACCCCCAGGCTACATGGCCCTGATTCAGGCTGCACGGCTTCCTTGGTTCTGCGCCCGCGATTTCACAGGTGCAGACCCAAGAAGCACATCCTTGGCGCCTCCCCAGTGCAAGGGCACGAACATGCCCTTGTGCCAGGGAGGCTCCAGTTGCCTTGGAAGCATGCACTGGATACAACACAGGCCCACCGGCCTTCCTGCTGCAGCACAGCTTAGGACTGGGCTGCTCCTCATGTTTTCTTTAACTGCTTTTATTTAACTTTTTTTTTATATCAATGGGGAGTCCCAGAACCAAACACCAGTGGATCCCAAGACACAACTGTACTTGGAAATTGCTTGAGGCACTTCCACACGGGCTCCAGTTGTTGCGTTTCCACTTGCCATGACAGGCAGAAAGAATTGCCATGCTCTACACAGCAGACCTAGTACTCTTTGGAGGCACTGAACACTGCCCCTTCCCCTCTCCCATTTCTCTTGTAGTTTGTTAGATCTAGCAAAGAAGACAAAATTGCTATGCCAGCAAACGTCCAAACTTGCTATTTGATTACAACACATTGATTTTATTTATTACTTTATTCCACCTTTCACATAGTGAATACGCAAGGCACAGGTTTTTTTCCCCTGCTCTAGTAATTTACCCAAAAATGAAAGTGCATATTAATTCGTAAAGCAGTAAGAATAAAATCCAACATACCAGACAACTAAAGTCACCTGATACGGCTTTTTCAGGACTAATGCACACATGCATGGTCATCACTCAGTAACTGCCGCATCAACTGATGACAAGCAGGTGGGAAACAGCCATCACAGATCAAGCACAGACCACACACTGTATTGGACATCACCTCAATCAATACTTTTCTGTGGACACAATTCGCATGCTCAGCTGTTGTGTCACCCAGAGTCCTGAAGTAATGGGATGATGAGCCATTGAGTGGCTATGAGCAACATTGGTATCCTTTCACAAAGTTAGGGTATCCTTTTCTAGCACGTTCTAGGTGCTCCAAAGATAGACAAATTATCTCCCTCCCAGACACACACACAAAGCATAACATGAGTTAGTTGCTAAACCATAAAACCCTTCTTTTCTGGACCTCAAACCTGCAATTTCTCCTACATCTGCCTGGTCTTGTTCTCCTTTTTGCTTGTTTTCATTTTCAGCCTACAGCAACTACAAAAATAATGAACGCTCTTTAAATGGGTCTTTAACTCTTCAGCTATGCCTCTCTAGTTCCTCAGTGATGTTGCAGAGTCTTACCTTCCTGATTTAGTGATGATCATCTCTGTGCCCAGCTCATGGAATTTGTCCCAAAGCTCTTTGGTCTCCAGACTGCAGGAGATCTTTGCCATTTCCTCGCTGGGGATGATGGGGGTAGTGGGGATAAGGGGTTCGGTGCACAAGGAGGAGGGGCTGCTACTGGTGCTGAAATCCCCGTGTGTCTCCAAGCCAGGCAAGTCACTCAGAGGCTGAGAGCAAGAGGACTTCTCCACAAATTGTTCTGGAAACAGAGAAAAGGGGTGAATGGGAAAGAACAAGCCAGTGAGAAACTGATGCCTGATGAACAAACAAGTCACCACATCCGAGACAAAGCAAATCTGTAGAAGAACCAGGAGATGGCCAACAGGACCAGAGAAGAAACTGACAATCCCCAGGGAAGATTTCAGTCTAAAAGTAAATCTCGGATATGAAATTGACAAGCATATAGAAAACGTGGATGGATCTACTAGTGCAACTGAGGAATAGAAAGCTGAAGCACCTTTGAAACTATAGGAAATTGAGACAATCACACTAAGCTTGAAGGAAGCTGGAAGACTTCTCTTTTCCTCTTCCATTCCAGCTGAACCTTCATCCATAATTTCCACCATGGAAATTACAGCCACCATTCAAGTTACGTTGCAGACTGCAATCCTCCACATTTGCCTGAGTTTAGATTGAATTGAACTCAGTGGAATTTATTTCTGAGTAAACTTGCATAGGAGAACTACACTGCAAATTTCCAGCAGAAAGCTAAACATCACTTTAAATCCCTCCTTTTGATATAAATAGGACGAAGAGTTATTACATTTGGCAGGATTTTGCTTCATTGGGAATGCTAGGGGTACCCACTGGGGAACTGTGCTGCTTTGGTCCTTCCCCAAATTTACTGTTTGTTTTCTTTACATACGCTTGTTTAGATGTGCTTTTCTCAGGGAAACGGAATACAAAAAAAAGGAAAAGGCTTTTGAATGGCTATGCAATAAGCTTTGGTCTCAAACTACCTAGTCACTGCAAATTAGTGTGAATGACAAACAAAGCATTACACAGACCTTGTTAGAGAAATGCGCGCACACAGGCAGGCGCGCGCGCGCACACACACGTACACCCCACATCCACTCCCAGTTTTCCATTCAATTCTACTCCTAAGATTTTTGTGCAAACAGAGAAGAGAGAACCTCTTTTCTTAAAATCAGGACGAGTGCAGACTTTCCACTTACACAGAACACTTCACTGGAGGGAACCGAAAGATACAGAAGCCATTTAGAGCAAGAACCCTGTGACTAGCACTGGTTTTGCCAGAGTCATAAAAGGTATATGTAAAAGTTTATACAAGTAAACTTATATGTAAAAGTTTATACAAGCAGCACAAAACTTTGTCCTCACTGTCACTGAAGTGAGAAACCTGAGCTGCACCCCTCCAGAATGGGGGGGGGGCTCACTAACTGGAATGCTCTTCCATGCCACGTAAAAAAAAAAATCTTGGCAGATAGGAAAGTAGATGTCCTGGATAAGAGTTCGAGCCTAGCGTTCTCCTTGACTTCTAGTTATCTACGTGCGGGGAGATCTTTTGGATACATAGTAGCCCAATAACAAAAGCGTTCTCCTTAAAAACACACATTCAAATTACGAGCAAGATTTTAAAATCAAACGTTGCAGCTGTGCTGAGCTCTGAGTTACTAGAAGAACTTGAACGCTGTTAATCCGGAGGGGAAACCAAAAGGAGTCCAGATATAACGACAGATCCGAGGAACGTACAGTAGATTTAAAAAATCGGAGGTGCGGGACTGAGAAGAAAAGGATTTCTGCGATGAGGTCCACATTTAAATGACAGTGGCAGGCACCTAAGAGGTTGGCAGGCATCGCGCTTCTTTAGAAAGACGACCCCCACTGAATCCCGTTGGACGCCTCTAGGTGGGGTTGCAAAACTCGTTTTCTTGGCAGAAGGAGATGTTTTACACAAGGCAGCAACTCCAGTTCTCCAGAGGCACGGAATGAGCTGTGAGTTTGGGAAAGAAGGAAGTCCTGCGGGAGGGTGGATTCAGGTGGGCTTTTACGCAGGACTGGAGTGCAGTGAGTGGGTGGCCAGAGACAGGCCGCGATCCAGCCAAACCTGAAGCCTCTTTGGGAGATGCCTTCAACACGCGCTTCACTTCCCGACCACAAGATCACAGGGACTGCAAAGCGCCTGCCTCGTTTCGGATCGTCCCTAACTGGTTATCAGGGAAAGAGACAAAGAATGAATGGAACTTCCGCCCATGGAGAGACATTCAAGGAAGCCGCAGCAAACACACAGCTCGGGGTCAGAATCGTTCCGATTTTCAAAAAAGGAAGGGATGGCTGGTATGGAAATAGAAAAGGGTTTTTTTTTTTTCGGAATGGAAGATACACAGGTCGCAGTGGCGTTCCTATAAGGGGGTAAAACGCTAAGTGTTGCAGGAGCCCGAGTTCCTGTGTCACGCAATCTCTCCCTTTTGCCATTTTGCCAGAGCCATTCGCGGCTTCAAGAGCTGGCTCGAAGGCTTTGTTCTCCGAGCTGCAAATGACTCTGAAGGGGAAGAAGAGGAGCCGCGTTACAGAGGAACTCGGGCTCCTGCCAAACCCAGCGTTTTGCCCCTTCCCATGAACGCCACTGGCCAGGTCGCGTTGCCCCCGCTTGGAGTCGATGCCCCAACTTAAGTTCTCCTGCGTCACTCCCGTTGAAATGAAGGGGAGGCGTGCAAGACCTCGCATGCGTTGCCACTGGGATTTCTGCTGTCGAAGTTTCCCGGGCGCTGAGCTCGGGTGCCAGCTGATAAGGGCTCTCGGCTGGGACGAGTCAGCTTGATTGAACGCAGGGAGAGTGTCTAATTGCCCCGATTATCATCGCCCTTAAAAAAAGAAACTACTTGAGGGCCTGCGGGGGAGAGAGACCATATCCAGAGCTGGCTGAACTAGCAGAGGACTTCGGAAGGGAAGCCCAAAATAGAACGTGCCCTCCTATGGGGCTGCAGTTGACCGGAGACATGGATCGGGACGTTCCCTCGGTCTTCACCTCACACCAACACGAGACTGATTCCGTCTCATGTTCCTGAACCCACAGTAGGTCTGATCCAAAGCAGTTAACTCGCTCAACTCCAGGCCAGTGCGCGCCCTGGTGTCGTCCTATACACACTCTCAACGGGGCCGATCCAGAGGAAGGTTGCGATCCTGTGCAGATGTAACGCTGCCTTCCAAAAGACCAAGCTCCATGGAACTCCGAGGGAGCTACGTCTGAGTAAGCACGCATAAGGTTACACGGTGATCAGAAAGCAGAATCACGGTGGAATTTATTTCAGAATAAAAATGCTCTGAATTGGAATGTAAACTGAAACACCGCCTCAAACGGATGCCCCGTAAGGAAGACGCCACGGATGCAATCCTCCAACTCCGTGAGTCATATAAACCCCACTTCCGTGGGAATCTTTCCAAGTCCTGTGCCGGTTATGCCCAACGTTATCCACAACATCTTTTCAGGTTACTGCGATTTTCCTGAAATTGAACAGATCTAAACGCCATAGGGTTTAAACTGCATTTAGAATCCAACTACTCTAGTGACCCTATCCCATATTAAATATGACAATCTCGTCGAAGAATCCTGGATATAACATTCAGAGTGAACGTCGGAATGTGGCTGGTCTCCTACTCTGTTGGTTTTGAAACAGAGGTCTGCCTTTTCCAAACGTACGTATAAGTACACACACACACTAGACGTTGTTGTTGGGCAATAGAAACCTATCCCCCCCCCACACCCACAAACCATTTATGTACTTAGTCCACCAGCAAGATCGCCATTGAAATGAATATGCGCTACCCCCGTCTCATTCGGATGAACTTTACAAGAACTTCTGGATGGATTGTGGCCTTGCTTGGAATTCAGTTCTGCCGATGTTCAGGTTTGCACGTGTTTGCACGGAAGCAAGTCTATTGAATCCAAATGCTGGATAAGCCTTATAAATATATATAAGCCTTATAAATGTTTCGGTCCTACGCACGACAGTTTTGGAAGGAATCGATAGGATCGTATCCTTAGATCGCACCCTTGGGAGGGGGGGACCTACACACACACACTCACACACACACACACACACACACACACACACACACACACTCTTAGGGGTTTTTAAAAAAATGAAACTGTCTTCCAGCCACCTCACGAGGAAATCAAATGCAACAGATGAAGTGTTTTGAACAGGGGCGAGCACAACTTTTAAAAGCATTGCGTGCGGTTTTGCTTCTTATTTTTTTTAATTGGTTTGCTTACGCCCCGACTCGAAGCACGATCTTTTCAACAGGACACCCCAGTTTCATATCCGCAGCATCTCAGCCTTAAACTTTCAGATTTCTTAATAATGACCGATCGGGCTGCGGATCGAAGCGTACAACAACATCGCAATGATTCAGTGGAGCTGGCACGCCAGGACTGCGGGTATCCATCACCTCTCAAGCGTTGCCCAGCACACGAGACTCGCTTAAGGCCTCCGGTCTGGGAAGCGGGTCCAGCAGTACCAAATCCAAACTGGGGCGGCCAACCCTCCCCTCCCTACTCAAAGGAGGCCGCTAAGATTAAGAAGTCCGCTTGTATTGGAGATTCTGTCACGTTCGTTGCGTGCTCTAGGCAGTGCGAGTAGGTTCAAGGCAGGAGCCAGGCAGGTTGAAGCACTCTTGGCTGCCACCGGCTCTTTGGTTTCTTCTCCGGCAGAGACCAACCAGGTGAGACAAAACAGATCGAAAACTTCCCCCCCCACCTTTTTGGTTAAATACCTTTAGTTTATTTAACTAAACTAAATTAGTTTAGTGGTGGGCGGGGGGGGGGGAGAGGGAGGTTGTTGCAAACCCAAAAGATTTGGCCACTTCGCGTTGATTAATACATCCCAGGTTGGACTCATTCTGTTTAGAAGCACAATGGGAGAAAGATCGGCGTTTTCTTACGATCCCGCGGGAGGCTACAGCATCAATCCAGCACAACAACGGAAAGCTCGTTTTTGTGGTCGGGAGAGGTGTTTAAGCGAACCCCTTCAACCGATCCCCAGAACGAATCATTACGCAATATTTTCCTTAACATTATGATTTGAACAGGAATTTTTTGTTTTGATTATTTTACTCCAGTCATTCAGAAATAAACCCAAAAGACTAGGGACAAACTACAGCACATCTTATATAATGGTCTCAGCTCACTTTTTAAAACGCTTTCAGGATCTAAATGTTAGTATTCAACGTGAAGTTTTCTATTCTCCCTTTCTTATTAGCCTGCAGAAAACCCAGTTTTCTGAAGACGCCCCTTTTCTATTAATGATTAAAAAGGTGGTTATATCTTTTCAATATATATATATATTAAAGGGATTATATATAAAAAGGGATTCAGGAAATCGTTCATTTTTAAGAGTGCCATAAAACAAACTTATGGAAACCATTCAATCATGGAGTCTGTGATAAGGGCTTGGTTCTAGAAGAGAAAAGTACACGGATGTAGAAATTGGCCTCAGGAGAGTTAAGAAGTTGAAAGTCTGCAAAACAGAATTTTAAAATAAATCGATTGGGAAGCATTGGGAGGAGCAGCTCGGGCCACCTGATAGACTCAGAAAGTGTACTGAGCATACAGTTTCGTGGATGAGAGTCCTCCATCGGATGCACATCTCTCTCTCTCTCTCTCTCTCTCTCTCTCTCGCTCTCGCTCTCGCTCTCGCTCAAATGCAAGAGTGCCTGTGACACTCCTGTGTCAAACATTTGTACATATACAAGTCTAGTGTTCGTTCACAACACCACTAACTGAAGATAACACAATCATCCGAGCTTTGCTGTATTGATTAACGGTGGCAGAGGAGACCGTTGTCTGGATTCAGGCCTAAATGAACAGAATCAAATTTAAGAATATTTGGGTGTTTGTAGGAAATTTGTAAGATCTTTGAGAAAAGGGGACTTGCTTAGTCATGGGGCGGGTTATATTATTTTTTGTAACAACGACGGCCAGCCTCAACCAGATAAGCCTGCGTTTAGACCACGAACTAGTTTGCTGCCGACCCAGCGGGGCATTTCTAAATAAAAGCATTTAGGTGCCGGGTCTTAGCAAGGACAGCTGCAGTCCCCACCTCTTTATCAGCAATTCATAGCTGCGCAGAGGAAGCAGGACTGCTTGTGAGTAAACCAGCTTTGGATCGGACTCGCAATCCAACTGGGAGGTACTTCAGCGTGGCAGGCCTGCGGGTCACACAGTCCTCGGATCCCTTTGGACTGGACTTCAGAAGAGTTATCTCAGGGCTGCAAGCGCCTGGCACACATTTCGCTGGAAATCGCACGCCCCGTTTCTTTCCAAGGCTCCAGCTTCCAATCACCCCATCCTAGAACGCCACACGTCCTTGGCAAGTGTCGCAAGGAGAGATTTCCCTAACGGGACCCTCTTCCAAATCAGAATTCGCAGCGACGCCGGTCCGAAGCGATCCCTGGAGACTTCAGTGAAACTCGTGATTTCACGTATTCGGGTCCTGCTTTTTTCCTTTCCTTTTCTTTTTTTTTTTTTTTAACTGCAGTTCCCAACCAAGCACGCCTGTGGCTGAACCCCGTGTCTGTTCACTCCGAAGCAAAGCCCGCCCGACTAAACAGGGTTACACCACCAGGCCGAGGGTCCAGAGAGCTTCAGCTTTCAACATTGTCCACACTGGATTCCACATGGCAGGTTCAAGGATCTGGCTCGAATGGATCTAACTGCCCCAAAACCCAGTGGATCCCGTCCAGCCACCTTGTCCTCGATCTAATTTTGCCGTTACGGGTTTGCTACTCTGGGGTTGCCAGGAGTGCCGCGGTCTCCGGCTGGAGAGCCCGACAACAGGCAGGGCGCTTCCGAAACTCTCGGAAGAGACCAGACGAAGCCTTCCAGGGACACAGACCGGCCCAGCCCGCTGAAGAACCTGCCTGTGACTTTTTTTCTGACGGCGCCCAAGTCTAGCGAGGATAAGTCGAAAGTAAACCCCGTCGTACTCGACAGAAGTTTCAAATTAGACGCGCCGCTTTCTGTGGCCTTAGAGCTGCAATCCTGCGCAGTTACCAATTTGGGAGCAAGTCCCATTCACTCCCGAGTAGACATGCCTGGGATTGGGCTGCTGCAGGTCTATCCGGCTAGGGCTAAACGTCTCTGGCTATTGTTCAATTCGATCCAACTTTGGACTCGATCTTCGCTGTCTGGAATGCCCGGCCTGACCAGTCGGACCCAGGGGAGTTTGCTCAGCCAATCAATCCACTGGCACCTCGACAGCATCTTTTCCTCCGAAGTGGGAAATTTAACTGCATTCTTAAGGTTGCACCGCTAGGCGCGTTGGCTTGAGCGCAAGCCCGGATGAACTCGGGGAGACAGACAGGCAGCCGAGTAAGCACTCCCAAGATCGGGCCACACACGCCCCTAAAGAACACCCCACCAGCTGGTCTAATTGAATCCGTATATTGAATCTCTAGCGCAAAACTGAGGCTCCTCAGGGTAGGCGAGGGGGGAAGTTTCCATCATTCCCTACTTGGGTATGCTCTGCCCTTGTGTGGTTGAACACTGGTGAAGTTTGGTGTCACGAACTAAGTGGTATTTTAGTTGATTCTACTACTTCTGTTGCTTTACTAGTAGTAATATTACTGAACTGCTTATTACTTTTATACTGCTGCTTCTATATCGCTTCCCCTTTGCCAAAAGAGTTCTCAGTAAGTTCTGAATACAGCAAGAGAAAACAGAAACTGGAACTTTGTGTGTCATTACTCACAGCGCAATCTCAGCCCAGCTTAGGTCAATGGGATTTCCCCCCAGGTAAGTGCGCCCAGGATTGCAGCCTTCGTGACAGTTGAGTGACTCCTAAAACAGGCTTTGTTCAGCCCATTTTGCCCCCCCCCTTACTGGACCCGAAAGGTTCCCTACGACTTTCCCCAAGTCAAAGGATCCCCGACGTGTCTTGGGTTATTGGGTCTGCTTGGAAGCCCCAACTGCTGGTCCCGACGCCCACCCCCTCCCCGGACCCCGGAAGCCGGCGCGCAGGACTCACCCAGAGGTTTGATGGTGTTCTCGGCGCTCTCCTTCTCCTTGGAAGTCCCGCTGGACATCAGCGCGGCGATGGAGAAAGCGTTGGCCCGGGAAGAGAGCTGCGGTTTGGGGGAGGCGGTGTACTCCATGGCTGCGGAGCCAGCGAGCCAATAATCACCACGCCACGCGCGACGCGTCCGGCTCCGAACTGCCCACTGCCAGCCGGCGCGGAGCGGAGAGCAACGGCAGCAGGGAGGACCGGGAGAGCGGGGCGAGCTGCGGCCCGGGAAGTGGGAAGGCAGAACTTGTTCACGCCCGAAGGCAGGAAGCCTGGCGGCTCAGGGACACGAGGGCAGGTGACGGGGCGACCATCCTTCGCGGATCTCGGTGGGCTGAGGCGCTCCGCGGGGGGTGGGAGGCACCTCGCTGGCGGCCGAGGCAGGAGGGCTCACAGTGTGACGATCGCCCCCTCTCCCCTCCGCCTTAATTCACGGGCCGCCGAGATCCTATCGGCTGCCGGCCAATCAGCGCCCGGCCACGTCAGGGCTCCTTGATCCCGCAGGAGGGGAAGGCGGGAGGAGTGGCAGTCCTGTAAGCTCCGCCGTCTTCCAAGCCCCCGAGGCGCTGGCCCGAGGTGGGAAAGAAGCAGGCAGGGTCTCTTCTTCCCCCCCCCCCAGAAGGAGGGGGCATCGAGGCCCCGATCCTCCTCTGTGGCTCACCCCACAAAGGACCCTCCCCCCCCCCGTCTCACTGGGACTGCAGGCTGAGCGACGGCAGTAATCGAGTCGCGCCGAGGTAGGAGAGCTCGAGGTGGCGCACAGGTCCCTTCGCGGCTGGTCGCTCCAAGACCGCGCGCGCGCGGAAGGGGGTCATTTCGGAGCTGCGCTCCCAACACGGCCAAGAATTCTAGTTACGAGGACGTTTCGGACGCTCAGTATAAGGAAGGTTTTTGAAAGTCCAGTTGGGGGGGGGCGCTTTGGGTGGGATGTTTCTGAAACTGGGAAACGATCTAACGCGCGTGTATCTTCGTCAAGCCTTGCGAGGAATCATCTCTGCTGCTCTCGCCCTGGTTTGCTGCCAAGGACGCAGAAATGGCTCCTCGGCTCCGAAGTCAGAGCACAGCAGACCGGGAGTCACAGCATTGGTCACCTCTTTTTGACCCTTTCATACACTCCCGCCCGCCACTGAATAACTGGGAGCCTCCTCTTCAGTGAGGGCAACCGGTTTCTCAGCTGGACCACTTCAGACTGCAGGGAGAGACTGGCGTGAGTGGATGCTCCTGCGAACCAAAAGTGCCCTGCACGTAGAAAACCAGCATGTGAGCGAATAGGCTAGGCTAGCGCCCTTCGTCCTGATACCTAGTTTTCTATGTATAGGAGCCTTTTTGAGTTCAGCAATTTCCTCACCTGCGGTCCAAAATGATACAGCCCAGACAAAACTTGATCAACCCACAGATAACTATGCTTCCCAATGGCCTCCTATTCCCAGGGCGCAATCCTAACCAATTTTTCAGCACTGGGGTAAGGGCAATGCAGCTCTGAAGTAAGGGAGTAAACATTCCCTTACCTTGAGGATGCCTCCCGGACTGCCCCCGCAACTGCAGGATGCAGCAGCGCATGCCCCATTGGCACAGCTATGTCGCTGCTTAATGTTGGTTAGGACTACGCCCCCCCCCCAGTCACTCACTTTCCTGTACTAAACATATTTACGTTCGCATTTTTAGACCGATGTATATGGTTCCTTCCTTCCTTCCCTTCCCTCTTCACAATAACCCTGTGAGGTCCGTTAGGCCGCGAGAAAGTTTCCCTGCACACAATAAAACTGAATATATTTCCTGTGAATAGGGATGGGATAATTCACGGCACCAGATCGTTTCTGAGCCCAGTGGCCCAGTTGATCAGTGTCACTGACTCCCACTGGATTGAAGGCAGGCTCTGCCTCAGGGCTGATTCACATATGCAGCTCCATCTCTTGCTGATTGAGCAAGTGACTGCTTGCACTTCTGAAAAAGCCAGCCCAGATCGAACAGCACCGGGGTCTTTCAAATGCAATACTTTTCACGTGATTCCTCTTTGCTTCTCTTTACACATCGCTTTACTTAAGCGTTGAACTGTAACGTGAAGACCCGCCCTAAGTTTGCATAGGACTGTAAATCCGGAGCACCTCCGAAGATGAAAAACCAGACCGCCGCTCACAGTTCATCTCAGCAAAACACAATAAATCCCACTGTAATCAATGGGGCTTACTCTTAGGAAATTGTGTATAGGATTTCAGCCTTAGAATATCACCACCGATCTAAGGCTGCAACGAGATACGCAGTTTCCTGGGAGTAAGCCCTATAGAATGCAGTGGGGCTTACTTCTGTGTAGCCATGCAAGGGGTTGGGATGTAAAAGAGAGTTACGATTTTGGAGCAAGTGTCAGCGAGGTTAATGGTTCATCCTTCCAGAGCAGTGTATTTTGGATCAGAGTGTCGTATAGGAGAACAAGATGACAGATAGGGAGTGAAGGGGGAACAGGACAGCTTGCAAATCATTTGCCCCCGAACGGTCCCAGGGAAAAGTACCTGCTTTGGGCTCTTCGTTTAAACCTTGCTGAAAAACTCCGATTCCAGTATTTTTCGTTTTGATTCTCCGCACAATTACTTGGGACTAACCTCTGTGTGGGTCACACTTCTTGCTTGGGGAGAACTGTCAGGAACAGAATAATCGCCGTCCCTATCCGGCACACAAAAGAGGTCAACGGTATTTCCTCCGAATAAGTGCGTGTTGGTGAAGGGTCGCTGGCCGGTTTAAATTCAAGCCCTTCCTTGACGGATGAACTGGGCTGTATTGCTCCGTTGCAAATTGACCTCCTAGCCAGGTGCGCTTCCCCTCCCCCCAATAAGCAGATTTAAGGAACTTCAGAGGTCGAATCCTTTAAAGCAGATAGATTCGTCACAGGCTTTCCATAAGGCCAAACTGTTTCCAGATCGAGGAATTCGAGGCTTTTCTTCCCATCGAATGAAATGGGGGAGGCATGGTTTTAATACGTCCTAACTAAATTTATCCATTATAACGACAGGCGGAAGTATCATATATTTCAATGGGGGATTTCTATATAACGTGTTCGGATGGGACTGTTGCACGGGATAAGGATTGGCTACAAATGCCCATCAGTGGAAAATGTCAGGAATGCCCCCTGATGATGATGATGATGGTGGTGTTCACCAGTCCTGCTAGAAAAAGATCATTCCAAATCTTGGACATATTTACGGAAGAAATCATGGATCCGGCGCTACGTGGACGTGCCAGGGCGCAAAAAGGAGTATCTGTCTCCATTTAAGTGGACCTCACTTTTACCCAGATCCATCTGCCTTTGCCATGGCTTCCTCAGACAGCACACGCTGGAATGTATCTGGAAAATGTGAGCTATTTTCCATTGCCCTGGGAACATTTGTCCTGGTGAGTCTGTCCACCTCGTGACCCCAAAGTCCCACATTTATAAACCTAATCCACATACCAACGAAGTCGGAGCGTTTAAACGCATTCGTAGCCATGTCGAGATCACTGGGAAGTAAGGGGCCCGATCCCATCCAACTTTCTGGTGCTGATGCAGCTGCAATGCAGCCCCGAGGTAAGTGAAAAATGTTCCCTTATCTTGAGGAGGCCTCCATGACTGTTCCCCCAACACAGAACGCAGCAAACACTCCATTGGGATGGCATACCAGGGCTGGAAAATTGGATAGGATTTGGCCCTAAGTCTACTGGGCTCAATAGGATTTGCTCTCAAGTAAAAGTGCAGGCCTACGGTTACAAATGCTGTTATTTATATACCGCTTTGCAAAAAAAGATGTTAGCAATGCGATTTACATAGCAAAATGAAGCAACATAGCAACCCTATATACACCTTCCTGGGCGTAAGCCCTAAACAACACAAAGGAACGTACTTCTGAGTAGACGTGACTAACATTGGGCTGTAAATAAACAGTCCCTCTGTCCCAAAAATGCTCACAATCTCAAAAGAAGCCGAAGAAACACGAAGAAACAGCCACTGGAAGAGACACTGCGCTGGGGTAGAGAGGGACATTTGTTCTCTTGCTACATAAAAAAGATCCACCACTTTAAAGATGCCTCTTTGCTCAGTTAGGTTAATAAGCCCATTGGAAAGTTGACTGACTCTCTCCGCCTGCTCCCTTCGGTTTGTATATTTTCGGCAACAAGCAAGTCTAAGAAGGGAGTCCGGAGGACCATAGGGAGGAAATCAACTGCAAGAAAAATAAAAACCAGCTAAGCAGCAAAACTCCCTTTTGTTTCTGTTCCCCTGAGCATGCACAGAATGCATTATTTCATTCAGGCTACAATCTTATACTGAAGCTCAAATACTTTGGCCACCTCATGAGAAGAGAGGACTCTTTAGAAAAGACCCTCATGCTGGGAAAGATTGAAGGCAAAAGGAGAAGGGGCGGCAGAGGATGAGATGGTTAGATAGTGTCACCGAAGCTATGAACATGAAATTGGGCGAACTCCGGAAGCTAGTGGAGGACAGAGAGGCCTGGCGTGCTGTGGTCCATGGGGCCCCGAAGAGTGGGACACGACTTAGCGACTGAACAACAACAACAACAACAACCCTATACACACTTTCCTGGGAGTATTGAACTAAATGGGACTTACTTCTGAATCGACATGCATAGGCTTGTGTTGTCAAGCTTTTGACTTTTTCTCATAAAAGAAGGATCTACTTGACTGTCTAGAAGTCAAAAGACTTAACCCCTGGCAGGCGTTGCCCTTGGGAGAAACTTGCCACTCTTGAAGGATGTATGTATCGTAACCGTGAATAGATCTGAAATATTTCCTGTCTAGGCTTAAGCAAAAACTATTTAAACCGAGCACTCAGACTGTTTTCTAATCTTTCCTTCAATGAATTACAGAAGCTAAATTTATCCCCCTGCCAAACAGCCCGTAATCGTGAGTCTAGGCTCCTGGATCACACCACTCCAAAACTGCCATAAGTTTCCGTATTTGAGAACCGCAAAACTGGTTTCCATCCCGATCCTAAACAGGCTGAGCACAACCCAACCAAATGGAAGCATCAGTCTACCCTGTTGCCTTTCACTGGAAGACACGTGTTTACGGCGGCAATCCGTAAACTCGCACTTACACGAGTAGTCAGGAATACGCCCCATTGAACTCGGTGCTTTCCTTCTTGTATATTTAGAGCCCAACCCTAGGCCTGTCTACTCAGAAGTAAGTCCCATTGTCTTCAATAGGACTTACTCTCAGAGGTGGGCGCAGGATTGTTGCTTTAGGCGCGTGCTGTCAGTCTCGCGGCTCGCCCACTGAAACCGACTGGATTTGAAAATACTAGGTGATTCGTGATAGTTCTTTGAAGTAATAACTGTGACGTCGGGACCGAGTTTCCTTTCGAGGTTCAGGATCATGGAAAGCGTCCCCGCTGTTTCAGTGGGTTCAAATCGGCTCACACCTGCCAAAATACCAGACTCAGGCTCGGTCAAGCGGATCGCTGAAAACTCTGGGGTGGCAGGAGCTGCCAGATCCTCAGTCTGCTCAGATCTTTTTTGCTTTCCTTTAGACAGGCAAGACCCCGGGCACGATTCCGCTTGGGCAGCCGAAGAGTTTAGGAAAGCTGCAGCGCGGCTCGCCTGTTTCGGTAGGCACCAATAATAGCAGCCCCTTTAAGGACTACATGAATGGAACGAACACTTGGCTGCATGCTGTAAATCTCGCTCACTGCAACCGACAAGGCGCAAGAGTGCTTGTCATTGGTCAGTTTTTGCTATTGGGCTCCGCCTCTTCCGCTCTGCCCTGCCGCTCATGTCTAGAAGTCAGCCAATCCCGGGGAGCGGATTCATTAAAAGAAGTGGCAGCTGTCTCCAGAATCCGCCAATAGATGTGGTTGTAATACGTTGCCGGCGATCACGCTTCTGTACTCCGCATTAACCGACCCGCAATAACCACTATTCTGGTTCAGGATGCGGATCAGAATTCCCAACCTAATGTTAAACGTGTGTGTAGGGGAGGAATTACATTAATTTTGCTACTTTCAAAGCAACAACATTGGGCAGAGGGTGATTAAAGTGTGTTAAGGGGCAACCATTGCGCATAACCAATGCGCACATAATTGGGAGAAAAGTCAATTGTGCTTTCCCAGTAGGACATCTGAAGAAACATGCCTCTCGATTATGCTGCCTGTTAGTGATCCTGAATAGACTTGGGATTGTTCTCCAGAAGACTATTTTATTGCCTGTGCAGAGCCACTCCAGGAGTTGCGGGGCCCAATGGGAGCATTCCTGCAGGGCCCCCCACCTTTCCCATGGGCCCCCCATTCACCAAGAAAAGTGCATGATGATGTCACTGCCAACCGCTTCCAGGAGGTCCATTTGGGGCATTTCTGAGGCAGGTGCAGGAGGGCCCAAGGTTAAGCTGCTCAGCTCACTCAACTGACCTACAGCCCATAGAAATCCCAGGTGCTGAGGCAGGCAATATGTTCACCTTGTTGGTGTGGTGCCCCTCCCCAAAGCATGGGACCCAATGTGACAATTGGCTCTGTGCCATTGTTCCGCCAAATTCCCTGCCAGCCTCCCCAAGGGCCCTGATGCCCACGCTAGGCTAATTAGTTCTCCCTCCACAGCAGCCTCAGAGATAGGCAAGAGGGAGGGCATTCTTTCACCCTCTGGGCCTCCTCTCTTCCAGCAGCTTCACTTGGGATCACTGGCTGGTCAGCCTCCTCCAGACTGCCCTCATCACTGGCTTAGCTCCAAACTTAGTCTAACACCAACAAACCCCACCAACAAACAATAGGCAGTCAGCTTGCCCAAGCCACAACTGGTGGCTCCAGGGGCATGGCAGCCATACGACAATTCCCAATGGTTATTCCCTAAAATAACCTTACCTTCTCCAGTCCTTCAGTCACAGTCCATCCAGCAGTCCTTCAGGCAGGCAGTTTAGCCAGCACTCCATCAATCAGGCAGTCCATCTAGCAATCTGTCCATCCAGCACCTTCCCAAGTACCATCCTCCAGTACCTATCCAACTCCTTTTCTCCAGCTCCTGCCTCCAGCTTTATACTGAGGCCAGCCAATCAGTGGGCAGGCTTTAATTCATCAGCCACATCCATTTGCACCTGTGCTGGCCTCATCAGCCTACAGCTGTGCTCCTGAGGCTCTCTAAAACCTTGGGGGTTAACCCTGTAATCCCTGGTTTATTTGGACAAGGGGCCATTGCTGATACCATTCCCTATCTCCTCAGGGTATCTCTTGCCTTTTCCAATACAGCCGTTGATAAAAATCATGTCACTTGGCAGGATAAGACAGACGATCAAGCCACCCAAGTGAGAGAATTCAATTCACGTGGGGGGGGGGTTCTACACGGCTGTATGGAATCGTCCTTTACCACTAAAGACACAACAGACCAACAGCAGGACTGAAAACTATTTCCATCAGAGGTGGATCTAAGGGGGGGCAAATCTGTAAGTTTTGCAAGAAGCCTTACCTTGCAGTGGAAAACACTCCTCTCCTGCACTGTTCTAGCCAATCCTCACAGGGAACAGCAACATCTTGGTGTTGCTTACTGGTTACAGCAGCAAGGGAGAGGAGGGATTTACATGACAGGGTAAGGCTTCTTGCAAAACTTACAGATTTGCCCCCCCCTTAGATCCGCCTCTGATTTCCATAGACCAAGCTGAGGGAAGAAGAAGAAAGGCATGCCCCATTATCTGCTGGAGTTCCTTTCCAGACACTACCGTGGATACCTGAAACTGTGGCTACTGAGGACGCCTTTTAAAGATAGGGGAACATCAATGGTTTTGCTGCAACAAGATATAAAAAAGAGGTTTGTTTAATGTGTCCCAGTATCCATGGGTAACAGAAACAGTACATACCAAATCAATGGATACTGAGGCACACCTGTGTTGTCTTCCCACTGCTGCAGGATGTGTGTCCCTGTTTGCAACATGACTAGAGGAAAGGTCTTAGACGGGTGTGACACAAATGGGTGCAGTAGTGTCCATAGTAGTTTGCAAGGCGCCTTACCTTGCTGCGCAATCCGCTCCTCTTCCTTGCCATTGCTTCTGCCGGGAATGGCCACAATGAGGAGGAGGTGGGTAAGGCCCCTTGCAAAACCTAGCCTTGCAAAGCCCTCCCTCTAGGGACACTACTGGATGGGTGTTAACGTGCTTGGAGGTAATAGATCTCTTTTGGAGAAAAGATTTCACCACTCAGGCTGGTTCTGGGAAAGGCAACACTAAACCTCCACACCCTTAAGGCATCGGCCTGAAAACTGATTTCAATGGGATTCACTTCCAACTGGGTTAAGGGTGGATCTCATAGTCCAGTGCTAAAACATTAGCAGCAGTGCTGATCCTTAAAATGTCCATGCTCTGTGGCCTATGTGTATTCATAAATCTCCTTTTGAGCCTGGGGTCCCAAATCCTTTCTAGAAGAGGCCAAACTTCTTCTAATACGTTTTGTTTGGGCCCAGTGCAAGCCAATGCACTTGGATGTGGAAGTCATGCCTTATCACGTGTCTAACCTGCCTTCCGATGTCTTCCAGAGCAGTTTATACAAATGTGGACCATTACATTACTCTAAGGGTGAAATCCTAACCTGGAATTAGGCCGGCACAGTTAAGCCAGAAAAGTTTGGCCGTCACAAGGGCCACTGTAAAGTGGCGTTTGGACCACTCTTGGAGTCAGGGAGGATGGCACATGTCTGTGTGCTGGCCTCTCTGAGTCCAAGAGTGGTCCAAATGTTCTTTACAGTGCATTTGCAACACTCGTGGGCCAGCACAAGGGACTTGTGTTGGCCAAACTCCAGGTTAGGATTGAGCCTTTAGAGAGTTGGGAAATACTGTAAATATGGGAAGGATTAGTGCTGTTGCTGAAGTGCATTTCTAGATGCGTTCAAGGCCTGTTGTTAATAGCGGATCTGGGGAAAATAGCCAGAAAGATCTGGCTGATGATATAAAAATATACTGAAACAAACTATAATTAGGGCAGTCAGTGTCATGGAGAACCCGTGCACTCACTAAAATATACACAAACACAATGAATTCTATAACATGAGGAAACGCATATGCAGCCCTAATTTAACTCATGCCGGTCTTTAAAACTTCACTGGCACTGCTGACGCTCAGAACAAGTTCACGTTCAGATTGTAAAGAGATGGACTTGTCCTGTACATGTGAACGATCAAACTGAAGGCACGTGAGGTATTCAAAGCTACACATAAAATTCTCACGTCATCCTATCTCATCTCAAATAAAGTCGCTTTCCAACGTGGTTGATTGATCCACTAGGAGAGATGAAATCGATGTATTTGCTTCTCCCCCCCCCCCATCTCATTTAACCAGTGCTTTCGGACTCTTGGACATAACTATCAGGTCAAGAAAAATGTGTGGTGACCATACACGTGCCATGTGAATAAGGCCACCATTGGAGTGATTATTCCCCTTTCCCACTGCTTAATGCCCCCCTTCAACCTGCGGTGCACATGAGACAGAACCGCCCCACCCTAGTTCTTTGAAAAGTGCTGTGATCACGCCAACACTTACAGCCCACAGGCTTTGAGCAGCTGAAGCCCATGAGTTGAAAATGTTTGCAGGACCACAGCGACAGCAGTGGAGGCACTTTTCGAAGAACTACGGTAGTTCTGCCTCACCCGCCACACCCCCACCGCACGTTGCTGACCCCTACCACCTCCCAAGAAGTAAAGCTCAAGCACACATGTTACATGTTGACTATTTATATACCACCTTTCACGGTTAGAAACACACCATGTGATCATCATTTTCTTTTATTCACACTGGCTGGTGGCTGGAACTGCCTAATAGCTTGAAAGCGAATCTTAACGGGTTGACCGCCTCACCGCTTAACAGCTGATATGTTAATAAATATGAATTTAATCTGAATGTCTTTAGGAACTTTCAAAACCAAAGTCCTTAGAGAGACACATGTTTAAAAAAATCTGCCTCAGTTTACAACAGATTTTCTTTTAAAGCAGTTGAGGCATTCAGTAATTTCTGAAGTACGGGAAACTTTTAAGGATGAAGAAAATATTTTCTAATGCAGCTCTCACATTGTGGAGTTCGCCTCTGAAGTGGTATTCTGTCTGTCCTGCCTATAAGCACGGGGGCACGATCCTGCCGGCTTGATGAAAGGAAGAGTGGAGAAAGTGCAATCAATGGACGTCGCGCTCGGATTGGCTCGTGTCCCTGGAGCGGAGGTGAACCCCAAGAGACTTTTCCTTCCTTCCAAGCAGGCGCGTTCAGGATCTTACCGGCCCCCTGTAGGTCATACAAGGAGTCATCTAACCTCCTTGAGGTCATAGAGATCGCGGTCCTTACACACAAGTCATACATCTTTGTTGAGAATGACTGCCTCTTATTAGAGAGCAAGTCCCTTGAAACTCACAGTGCAAGTCGAATGTCGATGCAGTGTAATCCAATGGGGCTTTCTCCCAGGTAAGTGTGCATAGGATGGCAGCAGCCTAGAAGGGCTGAAGAAGGGTAACTTCTTCCGGGTACCACGGACAGGATCGCGTGCTGCTACTTTCCTAGCGAAATCAACTGGAAAACTGACTACTTAAAGTTTGGGTCCTCTTAAATGCCAATGGCGTGTACGTCTGGAGGGCTGACAGTCCCACTTTCCGTGTCATCAAACCTTTTCCAGCGGACACATTAAACTCCACCAGCTGGCTGAAATTGAGGACAGGGACCCTCCCGGCCTTTAGGGCGCAGTGGGCGATTCAAGGGCTGAATCTCGGCTTTTTAAAAATTATTTCAGCCCATCACCCTTCTTACCTTTCCTCTTGCTATTGCCCTGGAGTTTGTAAGCGATTCGTGTGTGTCCCGAGCTACTCATACAGTCTCCATTCTTGTAGCAAACTTCTCGGCAATAGCCTCCCTGTTCCAACTGATGGGACTAAATAAATGGCGCGATCCAGCCCAAATTAATGGCGTTTAACAGCATCATCCTAACCACGTATGCGAGGAAATTAATCTCTTTATGTTCAGTGGGGTTTAGTTCCAGGTGAATCTGCATGGGATCACTCCCGTGTCTTTCTCCCATTGCTTCAATGGGGAGGGGCTGGGAGTTACGCCAATGCAGAAATCTCTTCGATTGAAATGATGGGACTTCTGTGATCCGCGCTTCATTTGGGCAGGTGATTCTCTTTCAGTGACGCCCTACTAACGGGAAAAAAGTACCAGCTGAGTTCAGTGAGGCTTCCTTCCTTCCCGAGAACTGAAGCCTTTGCCTCTAAATTGGCATCTTCCGATTGCAATAACTTTCCCCTTCTTCATCCGATGGGCGCTGTGATGGCGTCTCCCGGGTTTTTTGGGCCCAATCCTATCCAATTTGTCGTTGGTGATGCAGCCACAATGCCGTCCCAAGGTAGGAGAACATTTGTTCCCTTGCCTTGAGGAGGCCTCCCTTCCGGACTGCCCCCACACTGCAGGATGCAGCACATGCCCCATTGGCACGGCTAAATCACACTGGACAATTGGATAGGATCGGACCCTAGGTCGAGATATGGTTTTTTTCCCCGTTGCCACAGTGCAGTCCACCATCCCTTACCACCTTTCCTCCTTGCCTTCTTTCGTTCCCAACAGAAGCCCTCGCCTCGCCGTCGCTGATCTTCTGCCGCCGCTGCGGAGGAGAAGAACTTCGGGACGGATGAGGCGGCCGAAATAAAGCCTGCGACCCGCTTCTGCCTGTGCCTGTTTTCTAGGAAAGGAAATCGCAGTGCGATCCACGGGTCTTACTACCAATTCAGCGAGCGCAGAATGATAACCTGCCCGGCCCTCTCCTCCGATCGCTCTCTGGTGAATTGGAAGGAAACCCCACCGAACTCTCTCGCCCAGGCCCACGAGGGATTTCACAGCAAAACTGCTGGCGCTGCGGCGTCATTCAGTCGTCCTTGAATGACGGTTCCCTCGCTCTGCATTACCCTCTCGGCTGCTTCCAGGCCACCATCTCTAGCCTGCCGATTTCTCCTGAGCTGACTCCTCCAAAGAATTAGATTTCGGGCACTGAAAGGTTTCTGTCAAGGGCATTACGGGTCGACACGTTTACGGACCAGGTTGGCAGCTACAATCCGCCGGGAAGTTCTCCTGCGCCCGCTCCATTGATATGAGCAGCTGAAAGGGAACCGCGCCGGAGTGCGCTTTTTGCGCGACTGCCATTCAGTTCAATTGGACTTGCGCGCAGCGCGGGAGACTTTCCCGGCGGATCTTGCCCGCCGTCTTCGCCAGTCCCCGAGACGGATCCGGAGTCGGAACCTTGCTGGGAAAGCCCGCCCGCCCCGCTCGGCGCCCTTGCCGACCCTCTATCCAATTTCATGTCTTCCCCTCCCACCTCAGTGTCGCCTCCCCCGCAGCGGAGGCCGCTTCTCGTGGAGAAATCCGAGGCATTTTTAAACCTATTAGGCCGCTCCCCGATGCAAATCCAAGAGGTGGAAAGAGAAAAAGCTCGATTAAGACCCGAGGGTTGACAATTAGATTATAGTCCAATTGCCAGTGGATAATGTGCTAAAAGCTTTGGCGCTTAGTGTAACTCCTTCCTGAAAATTACTCACACTTTGCCGGCTGCTGCAGGCCCCCGCGGGCAAGGCAGAGGAAGGAGGAGGCGAGGGAGAGGCCGCGCCGGGCCTCCTTGGGGCAATCGACAGAAAGCAAGCAGGGGCAAACGAGGGGCGACTGCCTCGGAACACTTGTCATGTGTGAATGTGGACCTTGCGCACAAGCTAGGCTGACCCACCGTCAGAGGCCAGGCAGCCCTCTCAGCGTGTTCAAAACTTGATGTGCAGGTAGCTCTCCCAAGCACAAGTGGCTCCACTCACGGCCTTCTATTATATGTAGGAGGCTGGAATTGTGTCCCGATTCTACATAGGTACACGTACAACTTGTATCTCTCCACTCAAGCAGGAAATAGTTGGGTATCCAGCCAAAGTCTGGGTATCCAGCACAGTTTGGGTATCCAGCCAAAATGGCACACGGTTCTGTGGTTCTGGATTCTTTCATTGTACAGTATTTATACCCCATTTGTAACTGCTGATGGGTTCCCAAAGAGGCTTACACTTCTAAATCCACCAGCACAAACTATAAGACGTAACTGAAAAGAGGAGGGTGCGATGATGCCCTGGTTTGGTTTTCTTTTGTCTTGCATTTTGAGGTGCTGGCACAGGATATCAATGTTATATTTCTATTAGGCCTTTGAACATTGTATTCCACTTTTCATCCCTTATGAAACTCAAGGCTGAATGCAGGCTAGTCTCCCATCTTAGAGGTACTGACCAGATTCAGACTTGCTTAGCTTAGTTCAAACCCTAAGGACTAGAAACACATATTTTCCTCATTGATCCCCGCCTTTCCTCCAAGCTCAGAACAGCTTGCATGACTCCTCTCCTTAATATCCTTACTACAAGTGGATTATGCTGAGAGATGATGACTGCTCAAGGTCACCAAAGCTTCATGTCTGAGCTGGGATTTGAACCCAGGTCTTCCTGGTCAAAACTGAACATCCTCAAACTGAACATAAGAAGAGCGGTGGACGGGGGGACAGGGCAAAGTGGAAGGCGAGTCAAGCCTTGTGCCTCCTCTATTGCCAAATCAAAGTCTCCCCTTCCATTGTTTCCGCCAGGGCCAGCTCTAGGAGCAGCGGGGCCCAAAGTGGGGCATTCCCGTAGGGCTCCTCACCCTCCCCGCAGGGCCCCCCCCACACCAAAAAATGCACTTGGGGTGCTGCACTTGGCACCTGATAAAAGTTGTTGGTGTCATGATGACACACTGCCTACTTCTTCCAGGAGGTCCATTCTGAGCCATTTGGAGGCAGGGGCAGGTGGGAGGGCGCAAGGTAAAGCTGCTCTGCTCTCCCCATTGACCTACATCCCGCAGAGATCCTGTCTGCAGCCGCAGACAACTTGTTCGCTACACCGGTGCTGGACCCCCCCCCCCAAGTGCGGGGCCCAATGTGACGACATTGGTCACATTGGTTTAAGGCCGGCCCTTTCCACCTCGCCCCCCCCATAATCCCTTCTACGCGCACCCAAGGCCTGAAATTGCGTCCTGCCCACACCTCCGCGAGTCCCGCTTGACCCTGAAGCCGCCTGCGCCTTGAGCAGCCAATTGGAACGGCTGAAAGCGGCCCCCTTTGAAGCGGGTGCGCAGCCGCGGTGGTCTTTTGCGCTCGCGTCTGGCTGTGCAGCTGCGAGGCGAGTCTAAGGAGCGGGCAGGGGGCGCACCCACCGCCAGGCCTGCCCGCCTATCCGTGTGTCGTTTAATCAGTCCTATTATCAGCCCGGGCTTGGAGGATGGCGCCAGAGGAGCTTTACCCCCATTAGCAAGTCCCAGCTCAGGGCCCAAACTTCGAGCAACAGGCAGACGGTTTCCTCGGCGTGACCTCTTCTAACCCCGCAGAGCTGCAGCGCCTCGGTGGTGCTGGCCGCTCTCGGTTCCTCGCGTGGCTGTGAAAGCAGATGATGAGCCGGGGCTACAATGCCTTCTTCCGCTTTCCCAGATCCCCCTTAAGTGGGTCTGCGGATTGGGATCAAGCCAATTAGCCAGGAGCTTTTGCACACACACACAAATATTTCAGAATTTTAATGGTTGTATAAACTGAGTTTGCAATGGCCCCACATGCTAAAACCACTACTGTGAATGGCACTCCGGACACTTTTATTTGAAAGTGTGGTCAAGTCCTATGTGTTTCAACAGAATTGCCTTCCAAGGAAGTCTGTTCTGGATTACTTTTATTGTTATGCAAATAAATAAGGCCTTAAACTGCACAAATAAATCCAGTAGTAGCCTCTCAAAATTGAATAGCCCCCAATTCTTTTGGAATGCATATGCCGTCTGCCTTGTAATTAGGGTCATCAGTCCCTTAAAGATTTTTTTATCAATGTAGCTGTCTTAACTTTTAAAGATTATTTCCTTCAAAAAGTTCGTAAACCTCAGTGAGGGTCTGAATTCTGTAGGACAATTTCATTTCAGTTTGAGACGACTTAACAATGGAATCCATTAAAGCTACTCATTTTTTGACTCCTTGATTATGATTTTTCATCAGTCTAGGGCATATGGAACATTCCCAATTCCAGTAACATGCTGGAGGCAAAATGGCTTAGAAAAAGAAAAGTTCAAGGCCCATCAGAAATGTGGAACATCCAGGTTTAAAAGACAAGACCCAGCAGTCCCTTCAAAACCTAAAGGTAAAGATTTTTGCATGGCAGACCCTCCATTAACTGAAGGGAAATTTGAACCTGTGATTAAAGCTACCCTTGATGACTCGTGCTGAATACCAGCATGTAATTTATATGTGGGCAAAGGCTAGCATATATGTCTCATAGCAATGATTTCAACTGATGCATGCACACGCAAGCTCAATTTTTATGAGTGAAACAGGCACTGGATCAGGTGCCTCCCGGACAATAACTACACCATGATTCTGTCAAATCCTGCACCAATTGCTACTAGTTAAACTGGAGGTCTATAGAAGGATCAGTAGGGGTGGCACAGCAACCGTGTTATCCCAAAACTGTAGCAACACATTTCTGCAGTAGTTACTACCTTTTGCAGGATGCCCTTCCTCTTCTGCTTCCTGCTTCACACAGGAAATAGCATTCGACTATTTCTTGACAAGATAGGAGCTGCCATAGGGCAAGAATTGCTCAAAACCCAATATATGGGTAGCAGGCCTTGATGACCCTATGGAAAATTGTCTCTATCTCTTTTACAGAATGCAAAGCATTCACCCCAAGTAGGATTTCTGGCTTAAAAGTCCCTGGAGCCCATGAAAAATCTTTGCAGAGACATTAAAATCCCTGTAGTGCTGGTCAAATAAATTGTGTGGATTTGCTAAGCACATAGTAAAAGTGAGACTGGCACTATAAAAGTTAGATAAGAGTTTTTATTCTGAGAGTCCCAAAATTGGGGGAAGCAAAGAGCCAATTAGTGGACATCTTTACATTTGCAGTTCCATACTAATAGTGGAAACCGGAGGTTGAAGGAAAGGAACTGCAGTACAATTTGATAGTAAGTCTCAATGATAAGCTTGTCTGTTCCTAGGAAAAGTGACTGAGGTGAAAACAATTACCAATTAGCTTTCCCTATTTACACCACAAGTTCATGTCCACTGTATTTATTTATCTCATTAAAAAAACCCAAGACAAATGGAAGATGTAATTGCAATCATTTAGCAGTACTTTAGCAAAATACTATATGGACTTGAAATCATTTCGCATTGTGTTATAAAGTTTAGCAGGCCTCTTTTCTAAACTTATCTCCCTTTTGGGAAAACCCCTCCTGCTGTCCTCAGGAACCATCAGAAACAGGAACCCTTGCACACAGCTACTTTGGATCAGAATCTGTGGATCAGGGAGATAGGGCAGTAAATAATATTTTGATTGAAGTAGCAGGTATCCAAAGGGGTAGTGATGCCAGCCTTTTGCAAGGAAACCAAAAAGAATCTTGTGACACATGAAAGATGAACAAATGTAGGCTGTAATTCGATACACACGTTCCTTGGAGTAAGCCTCATGGAACACAATGGAACTTACTTTTGAGTTGACACACATAGGATTGTGCTCAGACTTTCCTTTAGTCAGATGCATAAAGGGGTAACTTCAGTGTCCCCCAAACCACAGGAGTTTTGAGATAAAACCTCCTTATCATCACTTGATAGCCCAGATCCAGAGTACTTTCAGAGCCAGTGACAAGACTTTTCAACAAATTTGCTATCAAAATGTGCAGAGTAGGATGATTGTCAGCAGGAGATTTAGCAAAAGGATTTGAATGGGTAATTGAGCAGATGGTTACTTTCTTGTTAGGAAGCTGGTTGCTAGAATGCAAGTGATCCAACCACATCAAAAACTCAGTACAGGTCTTTGGAAGACATTTATGTTTCTTCCTTAAATGTTAGTATAAATAAAGGGCTTAGTAGTGGTTCTCAAGCTTTATCAACTGGCGGCTTCCTTGACCTACTGGGCCATTGGCCATGGCTCCCCTAGCTGGTTTATATAGGATGAGGCAGTTTTCATGAGGAATCTGTGGCTGGTTCCCCAGGTTGGTTCCCCGGGGAGCCACAGCTCACAGTTTGGGAACCACTTGCTGCCTTAGTCTTTGTGAGCTTCTCAGACCCATCTGCTTGACTGCTATAGTAAATGGGCTGCTGGATTAGGCAGCTCTTTGGTCTCACCCAGCTGGGCTCTTCTTATGCTCTTCTTACGATCCATTGGACATTTTTTTTGGCAGGGCTCAGCACTGCTGTGCCCATTGAGGCCATTGTTTAGCCTCTCAACAGCGATTTTCAACCATAGCACACTAGTGTGCTGTGAATGGTCTGCAGATGTGTTGTGGGAGTTGGGGGGAGGATCATTTGTTAATAGGGCTACTGAGGGATGTGAGCCTCCCCCCACGAGCCATCAATTGTGCCTTGTCAATTGTCCAAAAAACTGATGGCATGCCTTAACAGTTTCAATGCCTTGTCAGTGTGCTGTAAGTTGAAAAAGTTGGAGAAATCACTGGTTTAGAAGATGAAGTCATCACATAGCAAACCATTTGTGTGCAGCCACTAACCAAAAGAGGAGGTGATTTTTCTCTATGCCACGGCAGATTTTGTGGTTGTTGGATGCTCCTGTGTGCTTTTCTTTCAAATGCTGCCCCTGGCAGAGTCCCACCTTGAAGGTTTTCTGATGTTGGGGTCATGCCTGTTGTCTGGAAGGTGTGTCTTCCTCGTTCTTCTCACATCCTTCCCATGCCCCTCCCACATCATATCCAATCCTTGTTTTGAGCTCTCTGCGGGCAGAATTGCTCTGGCATCCGAGTGACAACTGAGCTACATCACCATGGCGTTTTGCCAATGGTGTGCTGGCAAACATGGTACATCAATCAGCAGGCAGGTTTCTGCACAGAATTGTCATTGTACCAGTGGACATGGAGTTACCCTGGCTCAAGACAGGACTGGGCCTTTAGCCTTCAGATGTGCAACTTGCCATTGGGGAAAAATGGACAACTGCTAGAATATTCCCAAATTAGATATTCCCAAGGTTGCTTTTGCCAGGTGTTCAGCCAGTAGTGCTGAGTGCTAATCCATAAAGTGCAGCATTCAAACCGAAATGTTAAAGCAAATAGTCGTATGATTCTCAAGCAATAAAGGAAAATGTTATTGAATTTGCCATTGAAAAATTAAATAAAAATTGCAGGTTTTCTGAACTTCTGCAGGAAGGGATCAGAGGTGGGCCGGGCCAGGAGCGTGCCCCATGGCAAGGCGACGAAACCGCACCCCCGGCACATCGCCCCGCCCCCGTGCATCTCCCTGCCATGCCTCCCTGTGCCCAGAAGAGCTCTATTTCGGAGCGTTCCAGGTGCAAGCGAGGGCAGGCGGGCCAAACAGCGCGCAGACTCCACGCAATGGTGCACGGACTCCGCACAATGGCGCCCCCCGCCGCCCAGCGCCCATGCGGCTTGCCATCCCTGCACCCCCCTGGATCCGCGACTGGAAGGGATGAAGGTCATGCATCCTGTTTGTCCCTCGACACAGGAAAAGAGGTTTAAAGAAGGCGCAATGATACAAGGGCCTGCATTTTTGTATTTGAGAATCCCGTTCGTTCTCATTCATCCTACTTAACATCACTTGCAAACAGTAATTCTCCAGAAGCCACTATAATCATCCAGGATTCTGTGTTAGGCAAAGGTTTAATTAAGTTCTTCAGCTGGCGTTACCTGTTCTCAACCTCCTTTCGGGGCCTTCAGTGGAGAGAGCAGCCTCCACTGTATCAGATCTGACAGGCATGTGCTCCTTGAGGAAGTGGAGGGGAAGCCGGCCGTTCATATGACTAATTAGAGAGGCCTCATGCTGGGTTGCTCTTTTTTGATGCTGATCCCTGCGCTAATTGTCAGTTGTGTTCTGTCAGGAAAGCAAGGTTGAGTTCAAATCTTGTAGCGCCTTGTTCCCTATTAGCTTTCTTGACCTTAAACTGATGTGAATTGACAAGGCACAGACTGAAAAAGAAAGAGGGAGGGAGCCGGAGCCGGTCGATCCATCTCGCGAGCGCATATCTGGAGTTCCTTTGCAGAAAGAAAAACAGCAATACAATTAACACACTTTCTCGCTATCCAGAGTTATCACTGCTAGATAAAATAGCCAGAATATAGAACCCAGAAGCAATTTGTGGAAAGGATTTGATCCACTGATGAGACTAAGCGCTAGGATTTGTTCAATTTATGATTAACCAATCATTTACTTGAATTAATTTATTAACCAGGCTTTAATTGGTCCATTTGTACTTATTAAAATTAATGTTTACACTAGCTTATGTTGTGTAACAAGGAAAGAGCAAAAAAAAAAAAATCCCGCCCCCACCCGACCCCCAGTTAAGAACGTAAGAACATATGAAGAGCCCCATTGGATCAAGCCAAAAGCCCATCTAGTCCAGCTTCCTGTATCTCACAGTGGCCACCAATTGTCATACGTATTTGATGGTGGTGATAGAAAACAAAAGCATCTTCAATTAGGTTAGCTTGAGAATTTTTCTTCGTTATGAATTAAGGTCCAGGTTCCCCACGAAGTGATGATGGCTATGTTGAGCATTTTGGGGGGAAATGAATCCAACAGCCCAATTCTAGCTAAATCCCTGTGCAGGGGTGCCAGTGCAGGCTACACTGCATTCTGCAGGGGAACTTTGGCTGCTAGAGGTCTTCTCAAGGTAAGGAGATATTCATCTCCGTGCTCTAGGACAGCCATTCTCAACCACTGTGCTGTGGCACATTGATGTGCTGTGGGTGGTCCATAGGTGCGCCACGTGAGTTTGGAGGACAGTCATTTATTAGTATGGTCAATGGGGGATGTGAGCCCCCCCCCACCATTGGCTGCATGGTGTGCCTTACCATTCGGTTTTTTGACACCATGTAGCACCTTGTCAGTGTGCCATGAAATGAAAAAGGTTGAAAATCACTGCTCTAGGATAAGCCTCAGCATCCACAAGGGGTCAAAGTGTAATGCTATGTTACTGGGGAAAGGTGATTTCTCTGCCAGTTAGCAGTGTGGCCTTTACAGAAAGAAAGCACCCTCCCTGGCATATCTCTGTGGGGAAATGCAAGGGCTTAAAAGACCTGATAGACATCTCAGATGGCACAGATCCAACGGATGAAGGTGGTCCATCTTGAGGCCACTAGACCTGAATTCTCTATCATCCAACACTGCATTTCCACCTACAGTAGATAGCGGGCAGAGCTTCGGAGGGATCAATGCTTGATGTGCCAGAGCTGCCGCATGGCTTCTGCGTATGTTGAATGACAGCCATCAGAGGCAGAAATGGCTGTGAGGATCAATGGACCCATTCTTTAAAAGAAGGAACCAGCTATGGCTTCTTGCCAATGTCATCACCTGTCTACCAAGAATATGCCTGCCTTCACTTCCACGGAATACATCTGCCATCTGCTTGAGGCAGAAATGCATTTGTGGTCGAGAATGGGCAAAGGTTGTTGTCTTTCAGCTAATATTTGGTCCTCATCCTTTCCTAATGTCAGGGATCAATATGAGACCTGTATCCTGAAAATCAAATAAATACCTCATCAGAATGCGCATATATAAAGGACTTTACCAGTGGAGTTCTATAAGGATCCTATCTTGCTGGCACAGCTGCATCAAAACTGGGCACACTGTATCCAGGGAGAGGTGGGGGAGGACCGGAAGGCTTCAGCAGGGAAGTGGGATTTAAATTCCCGTACCATTGTGTAAGCCTCCAGCTCTGCAAAGGGTTTCCTTGGTCCCGCGCTAGCAATTCTGCTAGTGTCAGTAGAGAAAGGGGAGGAAAGGGGGATAGGATCCAACGTGTGTCATCGCCAACATATCTACAACATCGCCTTCCCACAGCCCCCTGTCTGCCCAGTTCCACTCATCCCATTCCCCCCTCCCCACGCCTCCCACCTATTGGCTTACTTGGCCTGGTGGGAGACGGGAGGGCTGAAGGTAAGACTCTGGTCAACCAACTGATATTCAAGATCTGCACTTCAATGACATATGATAACTGAGTACATTATTAAATATCAACTGGTGGTATGTGATAGTTTTTGATAGGTGACATGCAGATGCAGTTCTGCCAGAAACTCCTGCTGGGCCTCCCTGAGGGCCCTGATGCCCACACTAGGCTGACACGTTTCCCCTTTAAGCAGCCTCAGAGATAGGCAAGAGGGAGGGGGTTCATTCACTTACTGGACCTCCTCTCTTCCAGCAGCTTTGCTTGGAATCACCAACTGGCCAGCCTCCTCCAGACTGCCCTCATCACCGGCTTAGCTCAAAATACGCTAATTTAGCAAAAACAAAAACCCCACCACCAAACAATAGGCAGGCAGCTTGCCTAAGCCACAACTGCCTCCTCCACTTGGTGGATCCATGGGCATGGCAGCCATATAACAGTTCCCCACAGTTATTCCCCACAATAACCTTACCTTATCCAGTACTTTAACAGTCAGTCCATCCGTCCAGCACCTGCCCGGTGCTTCTGTCCAGCACCTACCTGGTGCTAATCACCCTTCCTTTAACAATCCATCCAGCACCTACCCAGGTCCCTTACTGCAGCTCCTACCTCCAACTTTATGCTGGACAGGCTGTAGCTCATCAGCCACACCCATCTGCACCTGTGCTAATCCCTTCCTAGCCAGGGCCCTCATCAGCCTGCAGCTGTGTTCCTGCTGCAGGCATTGGGGTTAATCCTGTAATTTCTGGCTGATAGGGCCAAGGGGCCAAGGCTGATACCATTTCCTATCTCCCTGGGGTATCCTCCTCCTTTTCCAATACAGATGCCCAAAGTAGCTGATGTTCGTTTATGTTAATTAAATGTCCACACATTGGAGGAGTGGGTGAGAGTCAGCAAACCTCACCCTTTTGCTGATGTGCTTCCAAAGCCTTTTGTTGATGTGCTTCTCTCTTCCTCTTTCTCCACAAGTACATTGTCTTATGCTGACACACATGGTATATCCCACCTCCTCCGCCCAGAAATGCCCCTGCACCAGCCCAACTGCTGGGCTGGCATTGCTGCTACCAGCGCTGCTGCTGGTCAGTGCTCTCATGCCAGTGCTGCTGCCATTGGGCTGATGCCAGCAGCTAGTGTTGGCCCAATGCTATGAGTGGCATCCGCCTGAGAGCTGTAGTGCTGATTCGGGGGTGCCGCTCGGTGCCTCCGCTTTGGCACTAACGACGTAACTAGGATTGCCCCGTTTCATGTCCCCCCTCAGTTGCCTTTTTTCGAGTCCTAAATGCTGAACCGTTCCTTGAAAGCCCCATTACAGTCTATGGGGCTTACTCCCAGGTAAGTGTGCATAGGATGGTAGCCTTAAATATTACATTGATCCTTTTTTTTTCTCTAATCCTTGGATTATAATAACTACACTAATGAGAGAAAAGCAAAAAAAAATTAAGATGCATATTTATTTTGCACATCGTGTACCAGCAGTGTGACCGGATTTGCTCTTTGGAAAAGCGATATGAGTTGTACGCGAATGTAACCCCACACCACACCAAGAGCAGGTGAATTGCCGCTGCTGGGCTTCCATCGTCTGAAAATCCATTGACTTTATTAAAAAAAAAAACAGATCTAAAGCTGCATCACAGTATGTGCTTTGCAAAACACCAGAGATATTTTGTAAGGGCCATAGTCTAAAAAAAGGAAAAAAGCACAGAGCCCTTCATGCTACATGATACTTGCTTTGCAACCACTATGTTGCCGGCCTATCAAATTACATATTTTCCCCTCAAATGACTTTACAGTATAAAGGCACAATCGGTAAAATGCAGCCCACAATGTGGCGTGGTGTCTGCAATTGCCAATTTGGTAGTGGTGGGGTGGCTTGCCCTGGACCCCCAAAAAAGAGGGAGAGGATTGTACTGCCATGGCACGAGCAGAGGTCAGAGAGAAGTGGTAGGCAGAAGGTGGTCTAATGTTTGATGAGTTCAAAATGCCCCTTTTGAATGAACTTAAGAGCAGGGAATCATAGGGTTGGATAGTTATCTAATCTGGGGCACAGGGCTGGCTCTAGCAGCAGCAGGGCCCAATGTGGGGCATTCCTGTGGGGGCCCCAGCCCTCCCTGCAGGGCCCTCCACTCATCAAGAAGAGTTCTGTTCATGCCACGTGCAAAGTATGGCATGTGGAAGTAGTTGGTGGTGATATCATAACATCACTGCCAACTGCTTCCAGGTGGCCCATTTTGGGCTGTTCAGAGGCAGAGGCAGGTGGGAGAGATCAAGGTAAAGCTGCTCTGCTCGACCTATTAACTTACAGCCCGTAGAAATCCCAGCTGCAGCCACAGGCAATATGCTCACCCTGCTAGTGTGGGGCCCCCTGAAGCACGGGGCCTGATGTGACGACATTGGTCACATTGGCTTAAAGCCGGCCCTGCTGGGGCGTCTCAAACTATCTGATGTAGTGGACTGGCAATTGTTTTGTTCCAGTGTGCCAGGAACCAGTACTATATCTGTGCCATATTATTACTATTGCTTCTTTCTTCCCTGGGAATTTGCCACAGCCCAGCAGCCGATGGCTTATGGAACCACAGCCGTAATGCTTCGCCCCTGTGCCTGGGGCAGTGATGTCACAATCCCACAATGACATCGTGACTTCCGGGTTCTCGCAGGAGGGTGGGGTGCTGCTGTCTTTGTGTGTTCTGGGAGACTGGGAACCTCCACAGAAGCCGGAACAGGGCAGATAGAGCTGGCAGCACCCGCCCTCCAGGGAGAACCCAGAGTGAACTGGGAGGAGCCTGTGGGCAGCCATGCACCCTCCCCTGGCGTAGCGCCCGAGGCACATGCTCTTCAGGCTCTATCCAAGTTATGCCTCTGTTGTAGACTACCACTTTGAGTAGAGCTGATTGATTTCCCTCTGTCCAGAGAAGTAGTTACGGAAGACTGGGGTGGTGCAGAGGTCCAGAATTGTTATCTGCAGGAGGTTCCATGCATACAGCTTGTCTAGGTATAAAATCACCAAATAAATTAGTCACTGTAGTTTGTAGAGTTCCACAAACAGGGAGAAAAAGCAATCAGGGCGTTGTGGACTTGGTCTTTCATCCTTTCTTTCTCTTTTTAAAACAGCAGCAGATGCTTAGGTCTTATCACTTCCAATCTACAGTCTACTGTATATTGCTAATGAAGCTTGTGTTGCAGAAAAAAGTGTTGCCAAGTTCCCTTAATACCCACTGCTCAGTGGCTCCAGCAGGAGATTTAACTGTTTCTGCAAGAAAACTAATTACTTAAAGCAAGTTGCGTTGATACAGATCTCTGCACTGTCTTCACTAAGGACGCTAGCATTGGGTCTGGCTTAAGACATTTGGGACAGTTTGGAGCTCAACCCCACAGATTAAGAAATGGCATCTTGGATCAAATGAAATGAGACTACATCAAGGATAATACACATATATCTGCAGATGCATGCACACGCGCATGCACATCAACATGCAAGCAAAAGGGCCTGAAGATCACATGGATACATTTCTATATGATTTTGGTCCAAACTAGAAAGGATTTAGGTCTACACAGCAATGTTAATATTAGCAAAATTGACTCGGTCAGAATAACCTAGATAAGAAATTTACCCCTTAATCCTACTCTAGCTTTACACTGCAGGAACAAGCATTCAAGGCATATTCCAGCTATTGCAAAATATGACACACCAGTATGCATGGCCTGACCAATGCCACAAGCAGTGAGTAGCCATCTCTGTGCACCAGTGGACCATGGACACCTGCTGGCTCCATTAAGTTTGCCCAGAGGGTGAGAGAGAGGCTGGGGTGGTTGGACCGGGGTGGGTCGGTGCTGGTGGTGGGGAGGAGGAAGAATCAAAACGGGGAAGGAGCAGTATCAGCAGCAGTTGCACATGCCAAAACGGAGAGTGCCTTTTCAGTGGGGTGCCCTATTGATGGAGGAATTCCCCCCCTTGGAATTAAGAACAGCTCCCTCCTTGGAGACCTTTCACTAGCAGAGCTGTTCCTGGCTCGCAGCGCACCTGGGGGTGGGGTGACACCACTGTGACCCCATGTGCCACCTGGCCACACCTCCCTGTGCCCGGAATCGCTCCACTAAGGTGTGATAAGAGTGCGAGGGAGGGAAGGGGGGCAAAAAAGTGTGCGGGTTGTTCTGCGCTGCGGTGCCTCGCCACTGCCAGTGGCCATTGCACTTGCCCCCCCTGCAGTACCCTCCCGCTGCCTCTGTTCACTAGGGCCTTGAGACCTCTTTGTTCAGGCTGGTGTTCAATTGCCAACATGATGGACTTGAATTTATATTTTATTTAAATGTAAATTAAATGTTTTTATGTGATCCTTTCGGGGTTATCTTGTTTTCATTAATAGATTTTAATGTTTTATTACTGTTATGTTTTTTATCTTTGTAAGCACCTGGATTGCCCTTACCTGAGAAAGGCAGGCCATAATTTTTTTTTTATTAATGAGAAGGGCAGCAGGATCCTGCAGTCAACGTTGCGTTGACGCAACGTTGTTGCATCTACACTACGTCATTAGTGCTAATGCGGGGTTGATGAGCGGCACCCCCATGTCGGCGCTAAAGCTCTCAAGCTGACGCGATGAGTAGCATCAGTTTGAGAGCACCAACAGAGAGCCTCCCTTGCGCCAACTGAGGCTAATCAGCATGAGGGAGGGTCAATCCCATTCCGGGGCGGGGACTGTGGGGGGGAGAGGGCAGGCTCTGGATTCGGCCATAAGGCTGAATCCTAAGCCCGTCGGAGGCTGCAAGGCCCCAATTCGGGCCTCACAGTCTCCTCAGATCTGCGCCTGCTGTTTAGCAGGCGCAGATCCAAGGAGTGCATTGGGGAGGCTATAGCTCATGCTGGAGCTCATCCTCAACAGTAAGAGCATGAATGTTCCTCATCAAAGACAAAATCCTAAAACAAGAGGAACAAGTGTGGCTGAAGGAAAGTCAGCATGGCTTCTGTAAGGGTAAGTCATGCCTCACAAACCTTTTGGAATTCTTTGAAAAGGTCAACAGGCACGTGGATGTGGATGAACCTGTGAATATCATATACCTGGATTTTCAGAAGGCATTTGACACGGTCCCCCACCAAAGACTGCTGAAGAAACTTCACAGTCAGGGAATAAGAGGGCAGGTCCTCTTATGGATTCAGAATTGGTTGAGGGCCAGGAAACAGAGAGTGGGGGTCAATGGGCAATTTTCACAATAGAGAGAGGTGAAAAGCGGACTGCCCCAGGGATCTGTCTTGGGGCTGGTGCTTTTTAAGTTGTTCATAAATGACCTGGAGACAGGGATAAGCAGCGAAGTGGCCAACTTTGTGGATGACACAAAACTTTTCCGGGTGATGAAAACTAGAAGGGATTGTGAAGAGCTCCAGAAGGATCTCTACAAGTTGGGGGAATGGGCAGCAAAATGGCAGATGCATTTCAATGTAGACAAGTGTAAAGTGATGCACATTGGGGCAACAAACCAAAACTTCACCTATAGGCTAATGAGTTCTGAGCTGTCTGTGACAGCTCAAGAGAGAGCCATTCCAATCTGGCTTCAGGCCGGGGTTCGGGACGGAGACTGCCTTGGTCGCCTTGGTGGATGACCTTCGCCGGGGGATGGACAGGGGAAGTGCGATCCTGTTAGTCCTGCTGGACCTCTCGGCGGCTTTCAACACCATCGACCATGGTGTCCTTCTGGGTCGGCTGGCCGGGTTGGGGCTTGGAGGCACTGTTTTACAGTGGTTCCGCTCCTTCCTGACTGACAGATCCCAGAAGGTGGTGCTGGGGGACGCTTGTTCGGCACCCTGACCTCTTAGGTTCGGGGTGCCGCAAGGTTCCATCTTATCCCCCATGCTGTTTAACATCTACATGAAACCGCTGGGAGAGGTCATCCGGGGGTTTGGAGTGGGGTGCCATCAATATGCTGATGACACCCAACTTTATCTCTCCTTTCCCCCTGATTCTGAGGAGGCGTTTGAGGTCCTGAATCGCTGTCTGGAGACAGTTGGGGGCTGGATGCGGGCGAACAAGCTGAAATTAAATCCGGATAAGACAGAGGTGCTTTTGGTTCGGAAATCCACAGCTCGGGTATTGGACTATCGTCCTGCTCTGAATGGGGTCGCACTTCCTCTGAAGGAGCAGGTTCGCAGCTTGGGGGTTCTCCTGGATTCACAGCTACACCTGGAATCCCAGGTGGCAGCTGTGGCCAGGGGAGCCTTTGCTCAGCTTCGGCTGATCCGCCAGCTGCGGCCGTACCTGAGCTGTGCGGACCTGGCCACTGTGACCCACGCCCTAGTGACATCTAGATTAGATTATTGCAATGCGCTCTACGTGGGGCTTCCTTTGAAGACGGTCCGGAAATTACAACTAGTACAGAACGCGGCGGCTCGGGTGGTTGCTGGGGCACGTCGGTTTAACTCTGTCGAGCCGTTGCTTCGCCGACTACACTGGCTGCCGGTTCTGTTCCGGGCCCAATTCAAAGTGCTAGTCTTGACCTTTAAAGCCCTTTACGGCTCGGGTCCGGGGTATTTGAGGGACCGCCTCCTTCCATACAATCCAACCCGTACTCTTAGATCATCTGGGGGGGCCCTTTTGACTGTGCCGCCACCAGGAGAAGTGAGAGGGGCGGCGGCCAGGAAGAGGGCCTTCTCGGTGGTGGCCCCCCAACTCTGGAACACCCTTCCCCTAGAATTGAGAACTGCTCCCTCTTTGTTTACATTTCGGCGGGGGCTGAAGACCTTTTTATTCCAAAAAGCTTTTAACTGCTGACAGGTTGGCCGGCTGGTTATTATGATCCACGGGGCTTGTTTTTGTTTTGTTTTTTAAATTGTTTTTAAATTGTTTTTTAAATTGTGTTTTTATTTTGTTTGCTATTGTTGTTTAATACTGTTTTAACTGTTTTTAATGTTAATTGTTATGCTGTATTTTTAATATATATTTTGTAATGCCGCCTTGGGTGCCTTCGGGCACAAAAGGCGGGGTAAAAATCTATTAATAATAATAATAATAATAATAATAATAATAATAATAATAATAATAATCTTGGGGTGCTGGTGGACAATTCAATGAAGGTATCGACCCAGTGTGCGGCAGCAATTAAGAAGGCCAATTCCATGCTTGGGGTAATTAGAAAAGGGGTTGAGAATAAAACAGCCAATATTATCATGCCATTGTACAAATCGATGGTAAGGCCACATCTGGAATATTGTGTACAGTTTTGGTCGCTGCACCTCAAAAAGGACATAGTGGAGCTGGAAAAGGTGCAGAAGAGAGCGACAAAAATGATTACGGGGCTGGGGCACCTCCCTTATGAAGAAAGCTGCAGCGTTTGGGGCTCTTCAGTCTAGAAAAAAGGCGCCTGAGGGGGGACATGATTGAAACACACAAAATTATGCATGGAAGGGATAGAGTTGATAGAGGGATGTTCTTTTCCCTCTCACAAAACACCAGAACCAGGGGACATCTGCTAAAACTGAGGTTTGGGAGAGTTAAAGCAGATAAAAGGAAATACTTTTTTACCCAGCAGGTAGTTAATCTGCGGAACTCTTTGCCACAGGAGGTGGTGATGGCATCTGGCCTAGATGCCTTTAAGAGGGGATTGGATGGATTTCTGGAAGAAAAGTCCATCGTGGGCTATAGGCCATGATGGATTGTGCAACCTCCTTACATTAGTAGTAGGCTACTTCAGAGTACCAGGTGCAAGCATCTTGTTGTCTCATGCCTCCCTGGGGTACCTGGTGGGCCGTTGTGAGATACAGGAAGGTGGACTAGATGGGCCTTTGGCCTGATCCAGCAGGGCTCTTCTTATGTTCTTATGTTCTTAAAGCAGCATTGGATTTGGCGCTGGCTGGCCGGCCTTGCCAATCCAATGCTGTTTAGGATTGTGCCCTGAGTCTCAAGAATTAGTATTAGAAGTAACAGTCATCGTCTTACAAAAACAAAGGCAACATGAAAAAAGGCAAAGCCTCTCACTAGATTGCAGAAGTGTTGCTGGAGGCAGCGGTGCCTGGGGTAATGGCATCTTGATGTCGTGATGTCACTTCCCGATTCTGTTTCCTAGAAGGAAGTGCTCGCAGTGGCCACCCCGACCACCCCTGTCCACTTCTTTTCCTTTGGAAGCTCAAAACTAAACAGGAGGAGGAGGAGGCACTAGTGCCAGTAGTGACCCACAATCCGGCCACCCCTCCCTTCTCCTTTGGAGGCTCTCGTTGAGAGGATGAAATGCTGGTGGCGAGAGTCATCCTGCAACCCAGTGCCCTCTTCATGCGGTGCCCAGGGCACGTGCCCTACTTGCACATGCCTAGATACGCCTCTGCGAGTTAGAATCCCTGCTGTGTGCTGCTACTTCAGAGAACCTCAAAGTAGAACCCGGTTTTCACAGAAGTTTTCAGCTGGAATAGATGGGCGAAAGAGCTCCATTGGGGATGAAGGCTCCGAGGAGTTTTGTTTTCCAACTCTGGAAACACCCGCCGGCCTGCCATGGCCACCATTACAGTCATTTTTGAAAACTTATCAGTAAGAAACAGACTCCTGATAGGAAAGTAAAGGCTAGCAGGAAGCAAGTCGTTTCTCTTAATTGCAGCCCCATATACAGCTGGAGTAAAATTAATCAACAAGGACATTACTCTTCATTAGCTATGACTCCTTTCTCCGAGTCTTTGTTTTTCATTTACTTCTTCCATCCCAGGCTTTTATCGCCAGAACACTTTGATAAAAGTCCTGTTTAGCTGTGTGACATTGCAAAAAGGGTTTCTACACACAAGAACATTCTCACCATCTCCAAAGTATCCAATTTTTGTCTCACTTCTACTGAAGAATGTCTGCCCCTCGAGTATTTTGACTCCACTTGAGTGTTACAAGTCTACATTAATACATTTATCCCAACTAAATTTTTAATTAATATTGAATGGATAGTATTCCTTTAGCCAACTACCTAAGATGTTTTTTTTTTCCCCCCAGAATTAGGGTCGGAAGAAGCACTGAGTCAAGGCAGGTGCAATTTAGATGCACAATGTGATATTCTCATAAAACGACATCATGTTGTGGCAGGTATAGTTGTCATGAATCATTTGGAGTATCTCAAATACTCTTGGGGCCCAATCCTATCCAGTTGTCCAGCACTGATGCTGCCATCCCAATGGGACATGTGCTGCATTGTGGGGGCACATGCATTTGCAGAAGCTTACTCAAGGTAAGGGAATGCTTGTTGCCTTACTGAAGGGCTATGATGTGCTGGTAAGTCAGAAAGGATTGGCCAATTTTGAAAATATTTCTATGCAGTCTCTTTGGCTTCATTGACTATAGCCCAGATCCAAAGAAAGGACGTGTTCCCCTATGTATGCAGCTGGGGCATTCTTTGCTGTTTTGACCATAACCATTTCCACGCTGAAGAGGCAAACTACTTTTTAAACCAAATGGCAGCTTGTCTCTTCAGCAGTCAGAAGCACTGAAGCAAAAAGATAATATTTAACTTAGTTCAAAACGATCAAAGTACTTCAATACGTATCTCAATAATCCTGTTAGTCTCAATAATGGGACAGTCTTGTTAAGTTAGCTACTGTTACTCTGCAGGTGCGAGGCAGGAGCAATAGTGGAGTTCTATAGTGGACTTCTAAAAGCAACTTACTGAGCTCATAGCAGAGATGGACTTTTGAAACTGAGGACTTCTGTTTTTCAGCTTACATTTCTACCCACTACACCAGCTCCCAAAGAGAAAAAAGTAAGCAAATGACCCACTGCATGTGTGGTTCTTTCTACCGTTTTGTGTGTCGGGGGGGGGGTAAATGCCCAGGCAGCACGCTGCTTGAGTGGGAGGAGGGTAGTAACAAGGTGGGTCGCCTCTCCGAGAGGCGAGCGTTGTTTGGGCCGCCATCCCTCCATTGCCCATGTACGGCTCCAAAATTGAGCCTGGCATGTCTGGGGGGGAGGTGTTAGTGGGTGGTGAAGGGGCAGGGAACTGGCGCAGGGTCACTAACCCCTAACCCCAGGGCGGAGCATGAGCTGGGTGCACCACTAAAAATAAAACAGACATTTGGCCTGTACATCCTCCAAGCCATCTTGAGTACCAGAAATCTTTGAAATTGGGTGTTGGGAGTTGTGTTGTGTGTGGCTTCCTCCATGGCTTTCTATCTCAGATAGTTTCAAAGTTGGGCTGGAAGTGAAGCTGTGACACTGATGCTAATAGCCAGGCATCCCAGCTTAGCCTAGAAACACCTGAACAGTCTCCTACGTAGAAAGGAACGGGGAAGATGAGTGTGAGGGCTGAGAGCGATCTAGGAGGAAGGTCAGAAAGAAAGTCCCAGGCCCAGGGAGATGGGTTGAAGGGGGCTCCCAAGAAGGGAACCAACCAGTGGCATTCCTTCTCAGAAGGCACCCCAGTATTAAAGAGGTTGGAGAAAACAGAAAGTGGCATCAAGAAAAGCCCCACCAGAGGACACTGAGCTAATTTCCCCGGCTGGCTGCAGCATCAGACAGACTGGCTGATGATGCATGGAGTCCTTCTGCCTTAGTAGCCAGATGTATTAGAGAAGGAATTTGAGTGCCCCACAAGCAAAAACCAAGGTCTGAGGTTGTGCCCAGTGAGACAAGGGTGGCCAGGGAATCCACTGACCAAGAGGATGCTAAACTGGGATCAATGCACATCTCTGTTGGTAATGAATATTGCAAGTAAACTTAAGTGTGTGAAAAGGGCATCCAGACTAGTTGGAAAGCTGACATTTGCGCTATACTAAGTGGCCAATCCTTTGCGTTTGTAGTGCTGGTGGAACTATAGTTCTGCCAGTGCTACCTGCTTTATGGCTACTGTAAAAGGCATTCTGGCAGTGCGCAAAGTAGTGTGCTGCTGGAGTGCCAGCAGGAAGACCAAAGCCTTCCTGCACCTGCTGGAGGAGCGCACTGGACCTGCCGAGGTGTGGAGAAATAACTGGGCGCCATTGAAGTCAATGGCTTCAAAGGCCATAGTCAGTCATGACTAAGGGTGCAATCCTAACCTGGAGATAGGCTAGCACATGTGCCATAAAGCACATTTGCACCATTCTTGGAGTCAGGGAGCCCGGCACAGGGACATGCGCTCGCCTCCCTAACTCCAATAGTGGTCCAAACACACTTTATGATGCGTTTGCAACACTCCTGGGCCAGCACAGATGACTTGTGCCAGCCTAACTCCAGGTTAGGATTGCGCCTTAACTTATTTCAATTGATTTTAATGGGGCTTAGTAGGGATAGATAGATAGATAGATAGATAGATAGATAGATAGATAGATAGATAGATAGATAGATAGATAGATA
>JAJKFI010000032.1:6227147-6247129 GCA_029204185.1 Lerista edwardsae
ATAGATAGATAGATAGATAGATAGATAGATAGATAGATAGATAGATACTTCACAACTTCAGAGCTTTGGGAGGTCTTCTCTCCCCTCCCTCATTATCAAGTCATTTCTTATCCTCTGGCCACTTAATGTTTCTTTAAAACAGTAAATCTTTTTCAGGAACAAAAGTGCCAAAATTTCTACTTTCCTGGGGACAGTGACGATCGGGCCAAAGTACTTGGAAATGAGCAGAGATTGGTGCCGACTTCAACCAAGGCTTTTATCAGCTCTTTGTGCTCACCGAGGCCAGATGATCCCAAGGAGGCCGCTTAGAGATTTAAAGCCCTGATGTGACAGGGCTCTTTGATTCTGAGGTTCCAGCCTGTTTCTTGTAGCCAGTGTTTACATAAACCTGAGAAAAACTGCCACTCCTGCTCATCGCTCTCGTTTTTCAACCCAAATGGTAATTACATTCCACGCATGATGGGAGATTTAGCCTTGCGCTCAAGACCTGGGGTTTGTAATATTGCCTTTGACATGCCATTGTTACATCACAACCATTGCACAGAAAAGCCTTACCCAGCTTACAACCCAGCAAGCCAAATGCAACCCACAAACTCCTGCATGACCACTGATCAGAGCCTCCAAAAATCATTTGGTTTTGCCCAAGACAGCACGGATAAGGCCACTACAAGGTGGCTTACAAGTTGTTCAGGGTGAACACCAGCCAATTTTTTTTTTTGAAGAATTTATCTCACACCTTCCTCATGCTGAAGCAAATGCCCAAGGCGGCTTACATGGGCAGGCTAGTCTAAACCACAATTTTTCAAAGGGGTTTTTATAAATAGACAGTGTTCTGTGATTTACTGAGCGCACAACCCTAAATTACACTGGACTGGTGAGGCTGACGGGCCTGTGCCAAATCCTGCCCACCTTAGGTGCACTGGGGAGCCTCTCCAGGGCAAGGGCACATGCATCCCCTTGCCCCAGGGGAGGCTCTGCCCTCCCCGTAGGGTTCCTTGGATCTACGCCTACTATTTAGCAGGTGCAGAGCCAAGGAAGCCACGCAACCCGAATCAGGGCCGCATGGCCTCCCGATGGGGCCTTGGATGCAGTTTAATGGCCACATTCCAGCCCCACCCCCTCCCCGGCTGGCACACCCACATTCCACCCCCACCCCCACCCAGTTCCACCTATCCGCTCACCCTCCCTCCTCCCATAACCTCCCTTGCGCCAGCCGAGTTCGGCTGGTGCAAGGGAGGCTCTCTGTTGGCCCTCTTGGGCCAACACTACTAGTAGCATTGACTCGAGAGCTCTAGTGCCAATGCAGGGATGCCACTCAGCACCCCCACATTGGTGCTAGTGATGTAGTGCCGACACAAGAACGTTGCATCAGTACCGTGTCGAGGGTGGGATTGCACCCTGAATCCTCAGTCCCAGATGTGGCCTTCGCAGTGTGGTTCTCTCCTCTGGCTGCATGCATTCGAGCTTTAGCAGGCAATTGTAAGTCAAGCCTAGACAGGACCTCAAGGTCGAACTCTGTTCTTTGGCTGGCTGGCCTTTTCGCACACTCCCTCACAACTCTCAGTTGCAGTGACTAACCAGTTCATCAGTGCCTCCGTCCTGCCAGATTGGGTACAGCAGCTTGTCACACCCAGACATTCTGTTCCCCATCCAAAAACAAGACCTTAGCCAAAAACAAGACCACGGATTCTCCTGCTTAGCTTCAGGCAGTACCAGCAGCTCAACCATCAATTCACACTTCCTGCCTATAAATGTATAAATCTATAAAATTATGGCTTTATAGCCCATAAAGCTTATATTGATATAGCATTACAAGCTATACATTTTGGAGATAATAGAAGCCAGTAGCTTAGCTAGGGAGGTGCAGTGGGGTGGTCCATGTGCACCGGGGCAGTGACACCACTACTGGCCCAAAGTGTAAAACCTTAGTATTTTTGAATACCATCATGTTATATACCAATCAATGAGGAAGAATGTAATAGAACAAACCACGTGGAAGTATCTGCATTATACCAAAAGGTATAGCACACACCCACACCAAGACTCCTCAGAGGATCAGGGCAGCCCTTTGGAGCCGCGCTGGGTTGCTCCGGGAAGTGGCTTCTGCCATGGAAGCTGCTTCCCAGAGCATCTTCGCACTAAAACTCAGTGGCGGAGGGCTGGGGGGGGGCTCGTTGCTGTCCTCCCCCAGCCCAGTGCCCAGGGCATTTTCCCCCCTTGCCCTCCTCAGGTCTGCCCCTGCCTGGAGTGTTTGGCTTGTGGCAGTAGCTCCTACCCCATGCCCGTGATAGTCTTCCCAACATCCCACTTGGGCAGTGAGTCAGGGTGAGATCAGAAAATGTAAGATCCCACGAAATTTCTGGGCCCCCTCCTTTGGCTCCTAGCCCCTGTTTTTGACCCCTGGACCTGTGTACAAATTACCCCCTTTACCTTTATCTCATAGGCCCTGGGACGCAGAGCTTGCTGGAGCAACAGGCAGTGGAAGTGGCTGCCCAGTGCGACTTCCTAATCAGCTGGAAATATAATATGGAGCAGCATGGAATGGCAAGCAGGGACTGCATTTTCCAGATGCAGCAATCTGGTTTGGAGACTGCTGCTCTAGATCATGGAGATCCAACACATGGCCCATGGACCACAGGCAGCTCTTTTGGTGGCCCTCAAGAACCCTCCTCCCCCTCATCCCACTTCAGTGGCTTTTTGATCTCCTTGCCATGCCATTCCAGCTTCTCCATTCCACCACCTTCTCCTCCGGCTTCTGCTACTGCCGCCCAGCTCCGAAACCACAAGTAATTGGTGGTGTCGTCATCACATCACCATCAGTTGCTCCACATTTGCGCCCTTGGGGTGGGACCAGCATGCTGCAGCCCCCTTCGCGATCAAAGTTGGACCGCCCTGCTCTAGATGAAGGTCTATTTGGTATTGGTGACATGGCGAGGAGGAATGCAAACTCTGTGTGTGCCTATTTTTATTACAGGTAGTGGAGATGGAATGAAAGAGTGGCATCCCAGCTTTCTATCCTAGCCAATGTGTACGAATCACATTAGTTTGCATTTGTAAAATTACAGGTCCCATTTTAAAATTCCATGTCGCTTCCAAGGACCCTTTTAACTACCTTTTACATTTTTTTAGCTTTATCATTTAGCTCCTGCATGGGCCTTATTAAAAGGGAAGAGAGAGGAGAGGGATATGGGCGGGGGGAGAAATCGATGGATTCCTGTAATAGAAATGGACTCCCCGCTTGTCCTAATTACTGTGAGTATTATTACTCTTGTCATCAGGACTGTCATAGTGCCATAAAAATTTTTATTCCCCAGGCATCATGGGGAAGTCCAGCCGCAAAAAGAACACTCTCTGTTTCCACTCTGTTCACAATAGCTTGCTTAAGTGGCTTTTTTTAATCAGCCAATTGGGTTTTACAGTGTTACATGTATTATAAAACTGCCTAAAACTCCTCATGGAGTTCACAAGTCCCAGTGTGCTCAGGTGTGATCAAAGCCTGGCTGCTCACCTCCCTCTGCTCCCTGCCAAAAGCTGGGTTGAGCTGAAGGCCTGGCATTTGGGTGAGTTGGCAGCCTGTCATTGGCTATGCAGCCTGGGATAGGAAAACAATGTGTGGACCAATAAGAGAGGTGAAGGGGAGCATGGAAGCACATGCTGCCATGCCAGTAGAGCCATGTCAGTAAATGTGCAAAGGTCGACAGTTTTGTACCCATTACAACATTCAAAAGACATAAAACACTTTAACCACATAAAACACAACATAAAACACTTTAACCACAAATAAAATTCTTACACTGCTTTTCAACGCAAAAAAGCTCCCAAAGTGGTTTGCACAGCATAAAATGCAATCCTAACCTGGAGTTAGGCTGGCACAGTTCGATCAGCAAAGTTTGGCCAGCACGAGGGCCACCTTAAAGCACGTTTGGACCACTCTAGGAATCAGGGAGGATGGCACACGTCTGTGTGGTGGCCTCTCTGACTCCGAGAGTGGTGCAACAGACTTTACAGTGTCCCTTGTGCCGGCCAAACTTTGCTGGCCTAATTACGCCAGCCTAACTTCAGGTTAGGGTAAGACATTTAACGAAGGATTTCTGTTCCAAAGGGACTCATGAGACAAAACAGCCAAAGATGCTCTGCTGCGGTTAATAGAGACAGTCCCTCTGCTACTGACAGTTTGGAAATGATAGACCCAGAAAAGAGTTAGTGCTCAGCTTTAGGAAAGGTTTTAGGATTTGTAGGGTGCCAATGAGGTGTATGTTTATAGATGCATTATACCACTGCAGAAACACCATTTGTGTGAAGTGGTGAGAATTGGTGCTTCTGTAAGAGTGCAATCCTAAACTGGAGTTAGGCTGGCATAAACTAAGCCAGCAAAGTTTGGCCAGCACAAGGGCCAGCATAAAGGGTGTTTGGACTACTCTTGGAGTCAGGGAGGTTGGCTCACTTCTGTGTGCTGGCCTCTTTGACTCCGAGAGTACTCCAAACATACTTTACGTTGCTTCTTGTGCTGGCCAAACTTTGCTGGTTTATCTTATGCCAGCCTAACTAATTTTTGGATTATGCCCTAACAGGTCTCCCTACATGAATTTGGCTGATCCATGAGCCCAACAATGGCCCTATATACCCCCCCCCAAGGACTTGTGGGAAACAGCAAGGGTGAACCAGCAAATAGTGTTCCCTCCTAGAGAAAGATAACATGTGAATTGGTTTCTCTCTCTCTCTCTCTCTTGCTGTCTGAATCCAAGTGGAAGAAAGTAAAACAAGGCAGGCACACCCACGGTTCTTTCCAGACAGACCATCTTGACGTGGTGATAGTTGACACTCAGTGATTCAATCTTCAGACAGAAAGCAAAGACTTAGCCAATCAGAAAGATTAGGAGTGATGAGGCTGAGGTTCAGCTCTGATATGAAGCGATTTAACACTTGGCTGTGCAAACCATTTAGCGGGTGGGGAGCTTCCTTGTGCCTTCAATGAAGCAGAAAATCTTGCCGAAATTATCTAAAATAATGGCACCCTTTAGGAGTTTTCATGCCACAAAGTTTCATCAAGCTGACACTACCTTCATTTGGCACTTTGAACTTTGTACACACAGGCAGAGCGCTAAAAGGAGGGCAGGAGCTAATACTTCTATCGCCATGCAAATGAGTGTAAGAGCAACAGTTTGTTGCTAGGACCAGAATATGTGGTGATCTGGGAATCCATGATTGACTGCCCAAGGAAATTAAAAGCTAAATTCAGTGGGAAGGGATGTGTGTTAGGGCACAATCCTACCTGGAGTTAGGCCGGCACATAGGCCAGCAAAGTTTGGCCAGCACAAGGGCCACCGTAAAGTATATTTGGATCACTCTTGGAGTCAGAGAGGCCAGCACACAGACGTGCACCATCCTCCCTGATTCCAAGAGTGGTCCAAATGCAGTTTATGGTGGCCCAAGTGCCAGCCAAACTTTGCTGGCCTAACTGTGCCGGCCTAACTCCAGGTTAGGATTGCGCCCTGAGTTTCCCAAAGGAGAATGCTAGAGGACCACAGTTCTCAAACTTACTGGTGCTACAGGGCCTGTCATCCATGGTGCCCTATTTGAGGTGGCGCCCATCATATGAAGTTTTGCAGGAGCCCATGCAAGTGTGCTGGGAAGAAGAGGCCAAGTGGCACCTCTATGAGTGCACCATGGTGCACAGTTTGGGAACCACTGCTAGAGGAGAATTCCATTCCCTGTTTTCTAAAAGATTAATAGTGCTAGAAAGTGTGTAGAAATCATTTTTGTTACTGTCATTGTTGCTGTTGGAAGTTCTTTGAGCATCGGCTATAGCAGCTGTGCCAAATACGTAGCTTTCATGAGCTTGCTCCCTGAAACCATTGTGCTCAACAGACAGTCAACTGTATTATACTGCACTGGTGTGACACACGTGAAGCACTCCATTGTGTATTCCTTGGTAGAGTAATAATGCCAATTCCAACCACTAGAGGGAGTGGCAGACATTCAGCTATCAGTGCAGAAGTGATAACATTTTGAGATGCTTTTTGGGAATAAAAATCCAAAGAAATCATGGTTCTGGTTCAGTGATGGTGAACCTTTTGGGTTCAGTGTGTCAAAACTTAGGGAAAAGCTTAACTTTGCTGCGTGTCAACTCCTCTCGCAAACAATAGAGAAACAATTCATTATATTTGTTTGTTTGTTTGTTTATTTATTTAAACAAAAATACAGTTCAATCATGTGTGGTGATATGTATTACATAAAGAAACATCAAATAATTACAGAAATGAAAAATAAGTAAAACAAACTCAGTTTTTGTCAGGTATTGGTGAATGCTGGTGTGTCACCCCAAATGTTTTAGCGTGTCACCTTCGACACATATGTCATCGGTTTGCCATCACTGGTCTAGTTCCACTGTTGATCATGACCCCAGACAGGCTAATTTTCCACCCAAAAGTGTACTAGCTATATCTGAGTTAGCGATATGGCACAAATAATGGATTTGGAACACGTTTTTTCAAACTTTGATTGCAGAGTGTCTTTTTGTCTAGCTGGCAGTTCTGAGCTCTTCTCAGATCGTGAACAGCATGAAATGATCTTCTCAAGCCAGTGGTCCAAATCATCATCGTCAACATTTGACCCTCAATGCACTCAGCAACATAAGCAAGAAAAAGACCCTTGCCCTGAGGAGCTTACACAGAGGGGAAACTACAAGGGAGTGGAATAGAAGTGATGAAAAGGCCTGTGGTGCTTTGGGATTAAGCAGTAATCCCATCTGCTAGGCACACTTGTACATGGCAGAGGAAAGGCAGAGGAAAATAAAGGTTCCAGCTCACCATACAAACAATTTCAAACTGATTTAGTGCCCAATCCTGAAGCTGGTGGTAGGATGTTACCACCAATTCCAACATTGCAACTGCACTGTAAAGAGCATTTGCAGCACTGCCAAGGACCCTAATGCTGGCGCTGGGTCTACACCCAGAGCACAGAGCCTCAGCACCCAAGCGTGGCTGTGAGCATAATCCTAACTTGGAGTTAAGTCTGCACAGTTAGGCCAGCAAAGTTTGGCTGGCACAAGGGCCACCGTAAAGCCCGTTTGGACCACTCTTGGAGGATGATGCACGTCTGTTTGCTGGCCTCTCTAACTCCAAGAGTGGTTAAAGATACTTTATGGTGTCCCTTGTGCTGGCCAGCACAGAGAGGTGCACCTTCCTCCCTGACTCCAAGAGTGGTCCAAACGTGCTTTACAGTGGCCCTTGTGCCAGCCAAACTGTGCTGGCCTAACTACAGGTTAGGACTGAAAGATGAAGCATTCACCATTCACCATGTCTTCGAATCCAACATTCCCAAATCTTTGAGCTTCACAACCCACCTCATTATCCACGGTGGGTCTCAGGCTGTTTCTGGCTACTGGGCCACCAGGAATTATGGGGCACAATGCAGAAATTGCTACCAGGTAATGCCAAGATGTGACCTGTGTCATTGGCAGCATTGCACCATGCGCTGTGATGTGATACATTCCCAAACTGTGGGTCATGTCCCAACTGATTTTTGGCTGGTTGCAGGCCCGTTGTGACCTGGAAACTGCAAGGCAATCTCTGCAAAATGTGACTCTACATGGCATGGCCAATGAAGCAATTCATGAGCTGGCATGTTCAATGTCACATGCCGTGGGGGACTGTGACCCACCACTGGGTCGCGACCCACAGTTTGGAAAATGCTGTTCTAATTCATGTTGGGTGATAGGACTGAGATAATTTAAATTGTAAATCTGTTCCCCCCTGCTAATCCTCCAGAGAGGAACTAGATCAGTGGCAACATCCTTCTCTCTTCCCTTCTTTTAGACTTCAGCAAAACGCTGGATCAATTTTTAATAAGATTGCAATTGACAAACCCATTGCAACATTAGCGAACATTTAAATACTAATTAGCTAAGCCACTGCTAATCTCCCTTCAGCAGAGCTCAGGATGGGGACTGTCAATTAAACTGGGCGGTTGTTCCCAAAGAAGAAAAGGTCAGAGGGGAGTGCTCAGTCAGCTGTAAGATCACGTTAATGCAAATTGAGAAGTAATAATCTCAATAGAAAAAGGAAAACTTTCTTTTACCTATTTAATGCAATTACATTAAGGATAGGTGTAGGGGCAGAAAAAGCTTGATACCAAGCCAGCCAGCCCCTGTAAGTCATCTCAGCGGCTGTCAGTCTCAACATTCTACTGTCTAAAAAGGATGAGAGCTCTAAGGGTGAAGACAAGGGAAGAAAACAAAGAGTAGCAAGAGGAAGGAGAAAGTGACATGATGGTTTCTCTTGCACAAGATCTTTCACCGTGCAGAGCCACAATCAACTGGGGCCATATTACACTATGTGGATCAAGTTAGATGTCACTTTACATTTTCTCCATAAAATAGTGCATGGGGTAGGGCCAATTTGGCTGAATTGGGCCCCCCTCCACTGCCCACACACCAGGACAGTGAATTGTGGCACTTACCTAAGCCTGAGAAATCACTACCGGACAGCGCAGTGCCAAACCAGCAGAAGCGATGCTACCTGGACTGAGTGCACATTTACAACGCTGCCCGGCCCCAGAGCCATGGCTGGCCTTAGGGCAATTTGACCAATTTGGCCCAGTTGGCCTTGTGCCTGGAGGGGCCCCATGCTGGGGCTCAGAGGCATCACTATGGCTTGTGTCACCCAGTGGGAGAGCTCATTGCATCACCCCATGTATCTATTTTATTTATTGATTTATTTAGCAATACAGGTCACCCAACAAATCAGTAACCAGCAAAAATCTAGTGGCCAACTTGATGACACTCACAGAACTAAATACGAGTTTGTATAACTCTGATACATGGAAATGAGAGCGGGCTCATATAGTAACACTTTATTGGTTCCCTCCTGTGTCATAATAACAACTCATTGGTTCTCAGAACAATGTCATTCATCAGTTTTCAGTACAGAAAACTCACTTTTTGTTAACGTAAGGCAGTTACATTTTCTTTTTCTGGTTACTTGGCTATGATGTTCGATAGAATACAGATATTTCAAATGATATATATAACCTGGGGGCGTTATTCGAAAGTACCAAGATTTTACAATTTTAGCAAATTGTGGTGTCCTCCCCTGAGTGTGTCACCCGGTGCTATCCACATCCCTTGTACCCCCCCCCAGCTACATCACTGCTGGGACTATGAGCAGAGCACCCTTAGCCGTAACAGGCATGTTGCTCTGTAGCTGACACTTCTGCATAGAATCTTCCATGCCAAGATGTTGCAAGGAGAGGGTGGTAAGCAGAACCTTGCTGCTGAATGGCCCTCCTGCCTGCCCCTAGGTCCAATTGCCTCAAAATCAGCCTCTTTGGAAGCAATTGGTGGTGATGTAATCTGGGTGCCATGCTTTGCACAGGGTGCCATCAGACCTGGGCTCAATGCTGCTGGGCCTTGGAGGCCAGGATCAGTTGGCAGTAGCAGGTCTTCTAAGGCGCTTGTACCTTGGCAGCTGCCCAAGGCTGCTATGCCTCAAGACCAGCCCTATCTAAATGAACCGATTGTCAGGCCCAGTACAAAGTAGGTCTAGAGGCTCATGGATCCCATTCGCTCGATATATTCAAGTATCTGAGCACAGTTTCAAAGGGTGCTTTCTGAACAGAATCTTATCTGAATCTAATCTGAACAGAATGCAAAGTTGTTGCCTGTGGACAGAGCAATAAATGCAGATAAAGTCCTGAATATTTTTTTTTAAAAATACCTTTCTCTGGGTGGAATTTGATGCATTCCAAAGGCAATACTTTTTGCTCTTCTGAAGTATTTTTATGAGGCCCTGGGATAAATCCCCTCTGACAAGTCGGAGCCCGGGATAGCCAGATAGGGAAGGAACGTAGAAGCAGAGCAATCACCCCCAAGCTTCTGACTGGCAATAGAACTTTCACAAAGGAGTCTTGGGGGAGATCACCTTTTCTTCACCCCTCTGTGGAAGGGCAGAAGAGGCAGATGAAACAGCAGGTGGAGTCTGGGTGCAAATGGAGGCGGTGGAGCATTGAAATGCTCCTGGAATATTGCCCACAGACAGTTCATTTCCAGGATTGCACTGGAAGACCTGCCTTCTTCCCTACTCCTGCCCAGCTGTACTGTGCTGAGCTCCTGTGGTTTGTGTAGAATACATGCAGGGAGACTCAAGGCTTTCAGGCAGAGCCAAAAGGCAGGGCCGGCCTTAAGCCAATGTGACCAATGTCACCAAATCAGGCCCCGTACTTCTGGGGGCCCCGCATCCGCGCAGTGAGCATATTCCTTGCTGATGCAGCTGGGATCTCCATGGGCTGTGGGTCAGTGGGGTGAGCACAGCAGCTTTCCCTTGGGCCCTCAAACCTACCCCTGCCTCTGAACAGCCCAAAATGGGCCTCCTGGAAGCAGTGACATTATCATATCACCACCAACTATTTCCAGGTGCCATGCTTTGCGTGTGGCACCATAAGTGCACTTCTTGGTGAGTGTGGGGGCCTGCAGGGAGGGTGGTGAGTGTGGGGGCCTGCAGGGAGGGTGGGAGCCCCACAGGAATGCCTCGCATTGGGCCCCGCCCCTCCTGGAGCCGGCCCTGCCAAAAGGCACCCCTAAAACTAGTGGCATATCAGCTGCCTCCTCTCCTGCTCTCTGAATTTGAACAGAAATAGTAGAAGAAGTGGCATGGAGGAAAAGTGGGAAGCATTGCTTCATGTGGGAAGCTTGGAAGATGCTACTATCCCAATCCTGACAAGGGGAGGATGGGCAGAGGTGGCTAGGCAGATAAAAGCGGATTCCCCCCTAACTTGCCACTTGCATGTGACAGGTAGGAGACTCACTGAATGTTAACAGGAAGCACTTCCTGTTAATGTTCAGTTAGTCTCCCTCTACCATGCAGGGTGACTGCCTGCACCTTGCTCTTCAGTTCCACAAGAATGTTGCTTGTATTTTGCACCATAGTTGCATTAAATGTATAGTTAAACACAACTATGCTACAAACTGGAAGAAACGCCAGTGCTTCTAGTGCTATAAACAAAAACGAAGATACTGAAATGGGCATTGAGGGTGGGGGGGGCTGTATCTGTGGATCATTGAGTCGGCGAATACCAGATTCTTGGATACAGATTCCACCTGCACACATGGAAACTTCTAATGATCCGCATGCAGTGGTGTCATCTAAATGATTTAAGAACAGGTACTCACTTTTGATTGGCACGTGTCAGGACCCGCCCACCGGAAGTGACGTCATAAGCCAGAAGTGATGTCGTGGCAGAAAGTGACATGAAAAAAGCCCTTTTTGAGGCCTCAGATGATTTTAAACTGACCCAACAGTTGCAACAGTATTCCACAGCACCCCCAGAACATGTTAAGGATGGCCTGGCATCATGTTAAAACCCCAGAGCAACTCATTTTTCAGTGGCAAGGAAAGGAAAGGCTCCGCTTGCTGCCTGCCTGCCTCTGAGAACATGCAGGCAACTCAAACATGCAGGAAATTCAAACGTTGCAGAGGGCGGGGCCAGCTGTAATCCTAGAAACCGGTACTCGCGTACCCCCGCGTACCCCCTGCATGACATCACTGTCCGCATGCTCTCCTTGTTTGTTTCTGTTGTATATAGGGGCGATCAGCTACTATTGTATAGTTTCTAACAGTGCCTCCTGAAGGTGGGTATAGAGCCAGAGCCTCTGGGAAGGCTGCCTCCAACAACAAAGTCTGAAAGCCACTTTGAAGAGGCTCCAGATAAAGAAGAACATGCTCCAGAGATTAGAGGTCCGAGCAATCAAGATTTCTATATTGAGCTTGTTATCACAGCCGGCCTCTGCGTGCTGGTTATAAAGACTCTTCACAAGTGTGTCCACTACTGCAACCAACTTTTGGAGTTCAGAAAGCACCGGCCAGGACCCCAGGAGCATCTGAATCATGGGTTTAGAAAAACCAAACAGGATTCGCTGCTTTCAAAATGGGATTAGTTTATTTTCAATACGGTCATAAACCTGCATCTATATATATAAAAACGGACGTGTGTATGCAGCTGTGTGTGTATGTGTGTATGTATGTATGTATGTGTGTATGTATGTTATGCATAGGCTCGGCCATGCCTTGCTCAATCGCCACGAAACTTGGCACGCACGTACCTTGCAGCCTGGAAAAGAACACTGTGGGGGTCAGACCCCCCTACAGCCCCCCGTTTTCCGGGGAGGGGGCCCAGATCGTCAGGAACCAAGGGGATTGCATTGGGCTAGAGGTCTGCTGCCACCCTGTGGTCACAGACGATTCTGCAGGTTATGGGGGAGGGCTGCAGCAGCTCAGCTACTAGATAGGGCCAGAAATGAAAGTGAAACTAAACTGCTTTGCCTGAGTTGCCTGAGTGGCCCAGGCTGGAAAGAGCAGGATCCAGAGAGTTCCAGCACCCAGTCGGATCTGAGAGGGGCCTATGTCCAGGGAGCTGCCTGGCCACCTCTGCCTGTTTCTCATACGTCAGGGCTATCCTGCCACAGGACCTACAGACATTGATCAGTGAGTGTGGCACGTTCATTATTATATGCTCCTTTGCTTGATTCTGTCCCTGTATTCATTCCTTCTCCTAATACAAGCTGGGGATACTTTGTCCCCCGGGCAACGCCGGGTCACAAAAAGCTAGTAGCATATATATCACAAAACAACAACACTCCATACATTGTAAGTACAATTCATTCATATTGTGTTATGCAATCTCGGCATAGCGGCACCAATACATTTTTTCCTTTCGTCCTGATGTGCACATTGGGAAGCTAGTCCCCACAACCATTTCCCAACATGTGTATGAGAATGAAAAAAGAAGAGAAGCTGGAACATGCATTCCTGTACCTCTTCTTCTGCACATTATCACTATTGTACAGTGCCATTATCTGGGGATGCGTAGAGTTTTCAGGCTGCTTTACACAGGACACAGTTTGTCATATGTGTGCGTATGCACAGACATGCCCTTGTTTCACCATGTGTATTTTTATTTCATAAATGTAAACCCTGCTTTTCCTTTCAAAGAGGCGTGATCTAACCACAGACCCTCAGAGAGAAAGAGCCACTTGACTTCAGTCATCACCATACACAAGCAAGGAAGGAGCAGCTCTAGTTTCCTGCAGAAGAGTGTTTCGCGTGTTGTCACATTGGGTCATGTGCTTGGAGGGGCCCCTGTGGATTGCTTGCCATTGCAGCTGGGAAGCGGGGTGAGTGGTGCCCATTGGGCCATCGGCCCTGCTCCAAATGGCCTGAAATGGGCCTCCCGGAAGCATCGGGGGGTTACGTCATCACGTCCCAATAACTATTTCCGGGTGCTGCACTTCACGCTCGGCACCACAAGCACTCTTCTCACCCTGACTATATAGTGAATGGGGGACATGTAGGGAGCGTGGGGGCCCACAGGAATGCTCTGCATTGGGCCCCACCGATCTTGAGCCCGGCTGTGGTGGGCACCACAACAGAAAGGTTCCTTTATGAACCTCATAATACAAATTGAGTACAACTGAGTACTGGAATACAGAATATTCCAAAATACGGAACTTTTGGAGCACCAACACAACTTTCTTTTTACTTTTTGCCTAACCAAATAAAATCGCAAACTGTGCTTCAGACACAAACCTTGTTTCATATAATGTCATGCCCAAATCTTGTGCATAATTTCATGCATAAAATTATTTAAAATAGTGCTTAAAATTTACCTTCAGGCTATGAGTTTACGATATATATGAAACGTAAATGAATTTCGTCATTAGATTTGGCCCCATCCCAGGATCTCTCATTATATATACTGTATGCAAATATTCCTAAATGTGGAAAATCCAAAACCCACCTGGTCCCAAGCGCTTCAGTTAAGTGATGCCCAACCAGTACCTGAGAATATTGTTGAGCTATCTACTTATCCACCTTAGAGTTATACCCCATCATTCATTGCAAATGGCCTTCCTAGTTTATAAACTCTGTAAAAACCACAATAGGATGCAAGGCCCAGTTAGGTTTCAGCCCACCTCTACACCATGGAGTTGGTAATGGAAAGCAGTGGAACACCAAGTGGGTGTGTGCACATTCGCACCTGTTGCAACTGGATAAATTCCACAACACAAAGGTTTGTACAATTTCCCATATGAAAAGTGATTTCTGCCTCGGAGAAGTGTGTTGGCTAAAATATCCCTCAATCTCCCAATCATGTGCCAGGAGTATCTTTTGCACAAGCTGAAATTCCAAGGACCAATTCCTTTTAATTCCAAGGACCAATTTGGTATAGCTAGTTGTGCCAGTGAGAAGTTGAATGCTTGTTTGTTTTTTGAAAGCGCTTTGGAACATAAGAAGATCCTTTGTTGCATCTTTTGGGTCATTTAGCCAGGTTGTTTCATGACCGTGGTATTTATACAAGATGTCAGCGTGGGGGTTAAGTAGTCCCAAACCCATCATAATTACCTCCAACTAAACCCCGCTTCAGACCAGTTGTAAATTACTCAAAATGTTACAAGCAAAATAGCACCAGTTATCTACAGGTCTGAAAAGCCACTTAATTCTTGGACCAAGAGCCTGAAGTAAAAAAAGAAAGAAAGTTAGCATTATATACTTCTTGAAAGTGATCCTAGGGTCAGAAATCATCCTTCAAGCTCATATTTGTGAGTGGGTGTGTTGTCAGATGATTGATTTGGCTCTTTCTTTTATCAGCCAAATGATATTTTTCAAAAAAAAAAGATTGTGTATCTCAGGAGATACTGTGGAGTGGTATGTCTTCTGGTGGTTGACTGCAGGAGAAAGGAAAGTAACAATAAGCAGGAAAAGGTAGTCATTTTTTATGTGTTGAGGCCTGAATTTTTGGATACACGTAACTGTTCAGAAACATGCTTCACCTAGTTCGTATAGTCTGTTCACCAACACATTTGTGCAAACAACTGCTTACACTAGAGCAGTGGTTCTCAAACTTTTTAGACCGGGACCCACTTTTTAGAATGGCACTTGTGTTGGGACCCACCAGAAGTGATGCCATTAACCTGGAAATGATGTCATGGCAGGAAGTGACATCATCAAGCAGGAAGTGCCATCATTGTGATGTAATCAAATGACACTCTTGGAATGCTAACTGATATTCTTGGACAGCAGCAATTGCACAACCATGAATCATCCGGGGCAAAAAACAAGATCAGGACAGAATATTACCTAAAAGCCCTGAACTAAAAGCAATTTAAAAAACAACAACACTCACTTGAAAATTAAAACAGTTAACACTTACAAAGGAACATAGCAAGAGTAAGGTCTGCAGCTTCCAAGATGGCTGCTCTCAGCTTTCCGCGACGCACCTGACATCAGGTCGCAGCCCACCAAGTGGGCCCTGACCCACAGTTTGAATAACACTGCACTAGAGCCTTATTCTCCGGAGTGGTTGAACAGACTAGTGCAGCCGTTCCCAAACGTACTCTGGTCATGGCGTCCTTTGAGTCACAGGAATTCTTTCACAGTGCCCTGTCACCACAGTACCCCCCCCCCAAGAGAATGAGGCGGCCACCAGCTCTCTCCCAAGATCATGCAATATTTCACGAAGTCTTGCAAGATCTGAGCCCAGCCAGCACCCAGAAGAGCTGGCACCCCTGTGAGGTTGCTGCAGCACCCTGGGGTGCCACAGGACACAGTTTGGGAACCACTGGACTAATGGACTTTCTGCAATAACTTTTGTGAGACGGGTGAGTGGATGATGAAGAAATCCCTACTCACAGAAACTGCCAGTGGGAGTTCTGGTGAAGTCTGCTCATGTGAGTAGACCATTCATAAGCGTGTTTATTTGCGAAACTAATCTGGCTTTTAAGCAGTCCCAGTGCTTAAGCAGGAACCACTGGGGCAAAGCCTGCCCTGCCCGCCCTCCCAGGCTTACTGCGGATGTCAGCAGGTGGCAGCTCTTCCTACCCCACCTATTGGTAATATGGGGAGAATCGTTGTGAGGTTGGGCCTGTTATGGTCTGGACTGGTATCACACCTGACCGAGCTCTGACATGGCCACTGCTCTGAATTCAGAATTTGAAAGCAGTCATGTTTCCGGCCTGCGTGCCACCCTAGACTTCCACCCCACTCCCCAGCGACTGCCACCCTCCCCCACTCACCTTGAGCTCCCAGAGCCTCACACAATATTCCGTCACATACAGTGTCTGAAGCTTCGGAACTCTTGAACAATACTTCTAGTTTTCTGACTATCACTGGAAGTATTATTATGTATGGGCGTACTGAAGCCTTCAGAACACTTTTGGTGCCCCATGCGAGGTCTGATGTGGGCTGGGTCTGGGGCAATTGCTGCCCCCCCCCCCAGCATAATGGTGCACTGCCACTGTTGGAGAGTGGTATGACCCTTTTATTTGTTGAAAAGTTTTATACCCTGCCTTTCTAATTTTGTAAAATAAAAATTTAAAAATGCTGCCCCAAGATGCGCATTGCCGGCCATGTGTATTTCCTGGACAGAAATGTGTTGATTTGAAGAAGATGTTGCACTGTGAGCGCCTCCAAAGATGTTGCACTGTGAGCTCCATTCCTTTAATGCTAGAAATACGCAGGTCCTCTCTTGTTCATAATGTCGCATGTTGTTGAAAGAAGCCGAGTGCCTTCTCAGGGTGACACGACTGATTCCGATTCGCAGCCGTATCTCCCACCACCTTCTCGTCCATCAGCCCGCTTTGTGAAATAGGTGTTGATGTGCCAGTGGGGACACACTAGCTCCCACAATCAGCAGCTCCTGTTCCTCTGTCACAAACGGCCTCACCGCAGCTTAACTGTCATTCGGGTGCCCAGATGTGACAACTTCTGTACATCATGTACAAGATCTTATCTCGCTCACCGAAAAATGCCATTTTAAGAATGATGCATCCTCAGTTACCCATCTTCTTGCTGTGTCTCCAGATTGCATGATGGCTGCAGAGACATAGCAATGCCTTGAGTTAATACTTCAGCTTAGCAGAAGTGACCTTCAATTGTTTTTAGTCATGAAAGCTGGACTCCGGGGTTTATTTTCCTAAAGGACAACTCATCAAAATTGCAGACACAATATTCGAAGAGACTGATAGATAAAACTGCTGGCTCGCCAGAGCTTTCAAGTGTCTGTGCTGGGTCTGCAGGAAATGAGGACAGGTGTGCCCCTGTATCTACTGATTCGGTATCCACAGTTTCAGTTATCCAGAGATACCATGAATACTGGGACTCCTATTAAAAAGACAGGGGAGCATTAAACAAATCTCTTTTATTTACCTTGTTGCAGCAAAACCACTGATATTCCCCTGTCTTTCCACAGTTTCATCCACAGTTTCAGGTATCCACTGTAGGGTCCGGAATGGATACTGAGGCATGCCTGTACAACTGAAGGCTGGATTGGAGAGGGTGGGGAAATGGAGACTAAGCTTTTAGAATGGTGTCCTCACATTCTACTAAGTGACCATGCATCTTGTCACTTCGCATCATAATAGAGGCAAGCATAATGCAGGGAATATGGCTGAAGCCCCTATACCTTTTTCCTGTCCAAATGGAAAACCTCCATAGGGATGATTGCAACGAACGGAAACATGATCTTAGTTTCCTGACCAGTTCCAGCACATTGCCACTGCTGTTCCAAATGGCTCCAACGGCAAGGGTTGGGGGCCGCCTACACAGTGCATTGCAGCACCTGCCATACTTATAGTGCCACCCCTTCTGGTCACGCATCTGGTCCAGCACCAACAATTGACACAAATGAGAAGGTTCTAAGTGGCACCACCACCCAGACAGTGGCGTCGCTAGGGGGGCAAGGGGCAGGGGAGCGGGCCGCACCAGGTAACACACATGGGGGGGTGACACCACCAGTAACCAAAATTGCTAAAATTGACATTTTAAAAGATAATACCATACTGTGGGATGTGGAATTTCACAAGGAATTCAATGAAAAAAAGTGTAATATCTTCGTTCTATCAAAAATTATGGCCTAAAAACTGAAAATAGAACTTTTTATGTAAAAATCACGATTTTTAAAAAATCATTATTATGAGTCAGTTCTCATTTCCATGTATCAAAGCTAATACTAGAACTTTTATTTAATTGTGTAAGTGCCATCAAATTGGCCACGGGTTTTTTGTTGGTTACTAATTTGTTGGGTGACCTGTACTATAGTTAAATCAATCAATCAATCAATCAAGTTGATGGGGTTAACATCAATCCTAGTAATAACTGCATTTAAGTTGTGCATATGGTATTGTAATTTATTCTGTATGGTTTGGGAAGAGGAGATCCATCATGGGAGGTGACATGCTGACCTCCCGCACCAGGTGACGCAAACTCTAGTGACGCCACTGCACACAGACTAGGACTGTGGGTGAGCCCAGTGGCATACCTAAGGAGGAGTGCAGGAGGGAATTGGGAGGGAACAACAAGCTTTAGGGGGGCAACAAGCTGAGCTTGGCACTAATGGCCAAAATTGTGAAAACCTTGGAAAGTACAAACGATACCATCATGTTATATATCATTGGAAAATCTTCTTTGACCCCAGGTAACAGATGCCTTAGCTACACTACTGGGTAAATTGATATAGCCATCATGTATGTGTGAAGGAGGAAATGTGTGAAGGAAGACTTTTCTCAGCAACAGTTTGCTCCTTCCTGCAGCACTTTCCATCTCCTGCACTGAACATCCTTGCCCAGGCCTGTATTAACCCATGGCTGGGCCTCTAGGCTTTCAGGTATTTTGGCCCCCCTCCGAAACTATTCAGGAAAGCTCCTGACACACTGAATGGAAGCCCCTGATGAATGGGCGGGCTGCAAGGTCCTCCTCCCCACCTTTACAAATAAGGCTTCTGCAGTACAGGCAATGCATAACTGTTCCCCATCTCTTGCCTTGTTAGGAGTGAAGCACTGCTAGCAGTGCATTGCTGGCCCAACAGAACGTTAACTATAAGTTGATGAAACGACAACAGAGTTGTGAAACGACAACTCTGACTTTACCCCCACCTCCTATTTCAACTGTTTGTTGTTGTGCGCACACGTGCGCACCTGCTCTGCCCTGCAGCTTGCCACAAAAAGCCATATGACTCATGAAAATGACTTGTGGAATTCCAGGGTGGAGTCGCCACAGGCACACACTCGGACTCAAGCATGATTCAATTCACGAGGGGGCGGAGACTCCTGAATCGACTCAAATTTTGAGACTTGTGCGCAACACTCACACACACACATGAGCCCATCTTTGTAGCCACCCCCCAACCATGGGCAATCCAGTCGCAGGAAGGCTTCTCCTCACAAATCGACCCAGGCTTGTATGGAAGCCCCCCACCCACCCTCATGACTAAAACAGCAGAAACACAGGCAGAAATCTGAGGGGAAAGATATGGAAAAGCCAGGCACTTTTAAGTTGTTCCCAAAGGGGGGAACTCACAAACGGACCCAGGCTTGCTTGGAAACTCCCCAGCGATGCAGCTTCCACATGCAGCCCAGCTCAATCCCCAGAGGCGGGGCTTGCCACACCTGGTTCTGGGAGAGTTCTGCAAGCCTGACCTTTGCAAGGTTAGGCTTGCTGTAGTCTCTTGCCAAGTGGAGGGTTGGCGGACCGGATGGAGACTCCCCAGGGGCTGGATCTGGAGACCCATGCATTTGGACGCCCAGACATGCCAACGCGACGGGCCCCAGCCCCTGCAGGGTCCTTAGGCTTCAGCCTACTCAGCCTAATGGATAATATGGCTCTGCCCTGGCTGGCCTTTACTCTTCATCATCCTGCCTCTTTCCATCTCCCATTTCACCACCGACTTTCCACCAGACATCTGTTAAACCGGATCATAAAGTAGTTGCATCTTGACAGTCAAGGGCAGACTGGCGAGACAAATGGTAATGAGTCCAAGTATGACTTTTCTTTCCCAGCCATATGCAGGAGCGGAGTATTAGTAGATGAAGGTCACATAGTCTCTAGTATCTGATTATCAGGGATTCTCTTTATGGCCCTTAAAAAAAAAGGTGCATGCGCGCGCGCGCACACACACACACACACACACACACACACACACACACACACACACAC
>JAJKFI010000032.1:6247139-6290024 GCA_029204185.1 Lerista edwardsae
CACACACACACACACACACACACACACACACACACACACACACACACTACAACCTGAAGGTCTTCTGATAGTTTAGAGGCAACTCCACCTGTAAAATTAAGCTCATGTCTGCAATTTAATCTGCTCTTCAAAGACTCAGGCTCAAAAACATTCCAAATTCATTTCATCTGCATTTTGTGGCATGTGAAATAAACAAGATTTATGCTGTTTTGTGCCTCCCTGCCTTTTAGCTATAAGCAGCAAGGGGTAGTGGCTTAGTAGTAGAGTACATAGTGTGTATGCAGCCAAACTCAGCGTTGGTCCTCAGCTAGTTACTAGTGCTAGTTACTATGGTTAATAACTGGATGGGCCCATAGTCTTGATGTTGTATAATAATTCATAAAATTCTTGCCTATTCTCATTTGGCCAAAGAACAGATCATGTGAGTTACAAACCTTAGGCCTTACGCCTTACATTTTACGCCTTACATTTTTGAAACTGCTTCAACATCTGTGGGCAGCTTCAGGACAGGGAAAGACAGATCACTCGGATAAACTTCACATTGATTTCAACTGACTACACAGTCAGTAGTAACCGTTTTCTGTAGATCCTTTGAGTTGGCCCTTCTCTGAAAAGGGGGGGACGACAAAAAAATAATTGTAGGTATATAAAACTGCAAAAATAGTTTGGGAAACTGCAAAAATAGGACTGGAGCTTTTGCCACTGGAGATACGGCAGAGGGTTATGATGAGCCGTGGTGATCCTGTTGCTTCAGGAAGGCTGAAGGCCATATGAGTGCCTTATGAGTGATGGGAGTGGAGTCTTTCATTTCCCAGGATGCATGAGAGAATACGTACTGCACAAATCTATGCAGAATTGGACTTTGGCAAAATGGCCACTGACAGTGTGCAGAGCGCTCCATCAGTGGCCATGTTGGGAGAGCTGCTGCAAGAGGTGGCCATGTTCTGTGTCCACCAACAGACCTCGCTGGGCCCGCCAGAGTAGGTGAGGCAGTGGCAGAGTGAGTGGTGGGTGGGGAGGGGATGGGGACGTGGTGAAACTTGGCAGAGAGGAGATTGTCTCTGGGGTGGGGAGTCTGCAGTAGGGGATGGATCCAGCAACAATGGTGCATGCCACATCCTATTCCCTCTTTTTGCAGCCCCTCTGCCCCAGCTACAGAGCTGGTGTAATCTGAGGAGACCCATTGTGGAGCAGGAGGCTTGCACAGGAGTAAGGGGAGTAAGGAGTAATGGAGTAATGCCTTTCCCCTCCAAAGGCTCCTGATCTGCTCCCCCCAACCCCCCACATGCTGTTTTTTGGTGAGGCTTGTCTGGGCATGCAAGGCCTGGAGGGAAAGCCAGGCCCAGGCCACGGTGATTGTTAATCACCTGAGGAGGGGGAATACGTGCCTGGCTGCACGACACGGTGATTGGCTGAGCAAATGCATAAAGGGCAGGACACTGCCACTGCTAGCTGCTGGGTAGTTGGTTAGTTGGTTGCAGTTGTTGTTGGTTGTTGCCGTGCTTGTGAACATATCTGACCTGATTTACGTGTGCCGATCTCTGGAACGGATCTCTGACTATTCTTCTTGGCTGCTCCCTGCATTCTGGAACTAAATGTCTCTGCTGTGCAGCGACAACTAGCAAGTGAGTGTCCTGTGCTTACTCAGGGTGGCACCAGCTTTGCTACACCAGGCCACACTCTGCCACACCCTCCTGACCCCCAGGAGGCACTTTTTTCTCAACTCAAAACACCAGTGAAGGGAGGAGAAGGATAGGATTAGGCTCTGAGTCCTACTGCCCTTTCATGTGCAAAGCAGACCAAGCTGGAAGCACAGGGCACCCCCAGATTTGCACACTGCTTTCACTAGGCCTCTCGAGCTGTGCCAGTCTTGAAGGATGCTTAGCCGACCCACATGACCGAGCTACCTCTGCACCTGGGTGATGTGCATTTACTGTCACATGCACAAGTCTTCTCTGCTGTGCATCTTCCTTTCTCTAGACAAGCGTTCGTCTAACTGACCAGTGTTGTTCTTCACCTGCCGTTACAGCACTGTTAAGTCTCTGTCTCCACTCATGAGGAAAATCAGGCCCAAAGAACAGTGCATTTCTCCTCCAACAGGAATGCCATCGAGGAAGCACTTTTGTAATGAAATGAGATTGACGACAAGAATGGCAACAGCATTGATGGATTGGTAGAATAATTCCAAGATATTCTTGGTAGACAAATGGAGTTCAACTTTCTTCCATTCTCATATAATATGTGTATGGGGGGGGGGGAGCTCACTAACATCTGATGCATTTGGTCTTGAATAAGTGAGTTGTCATTGCGCACAGGCCCTTAATGGCATGCTAATCAGGTTTCAGGCAACAGAGGAAGATATTAGGCTCTCTCGTTATCAACCCAAGACACATCATCCTCCCCTATGTGGGCTCCAGTGATTCCATTCAGAGTGTTAGCATTCAGTAGATAGCAGCTGTCATTTCTGCTGATCCCATACAGAATTTTACAGTGATCAGGTTGTTGGCTGGACCTCCATTAGACACAGACACATCCATCAGGGTTTCTTTTGGTACAGGGTGCCATACCGAGGGTAGAGGAAATTGACTTTCCGATGTGATATGTGGCTAATCCTCATATTTCTAGCCAATTCGCTGCTTCGCTACAGCGACTGCTGTTATTAACAATTTAATGAGCCTACATTTTTATTTGTATTAGATGTACTAATGGATGCTAAACAGGAAGTTTGCTCCAAACTTGCAACCTATTTTTAGCATCAGGGAGGCCCGCGAAGGTGGCAGTGGGTCTCCCCATCCCTTCTGCATCCCCCAAGGACTCCATCCAGGTAGGGCGCTTGCCCCTAAGTGCCTAATCATGGCGGCACCACCAGATCCTCCCCCACAACCTCTCCCTCCCCCACAAGCACTTCTAGTGTCTTCAAAGTCTGGGCAGGACTTTGAAGACCATTGTTCTAGATAACAAATTGGGAGGGGAGAAGGAAGAAGCAGCTAGTGGAGGACAGGGAGGCCTGGTGTGCTGTGGTCCATGGGGTCACGAAGAGTCGGACACGACTTAGTGACTGAACAACAACAAGGAAGAAGCAGGTGGTGGGTAAATCTAAATCGCTTGGCTTATGAGCTCTCTGGGGCATCTGGTTGGCCACCGTCAGAGAGGGCAAAATGGACCTTTGGTCTGATCCCAAAAAGACAATATTTATGTTATTTAATTAGATATTAAATCTTTAGTCTTGTTGGGTACCAAGTCTAAAAATGGGTGGTATATGGATCATTCATCTGTTTTCTGTGGAACGAGAAATGCTCTTGCTCTTTCCACTGTTTACCCGTACAGTGGCCAAGTCTGCTGTTCTCTTTGACATTTTTCAACTATGTTTATACAGGCACACACCACAGAGCCTAGCACTTACAGCCTGTGTGTTCTAGAATAAGACCTTCTAGTGTTCACACTATAGAAAGTTTAAAAAAAAACTATTGGACAAAAATGTCTGGATTTTGGAATAGCCCAAATTCCGGATGTCCAGATAAGGAGTAATCTACCTGTATGTCAACAGCCCTAAAAATTGTCCTTCTTTCAGCAGTCCTATGGTAGTAGGATGTGAACTTCCCATGTGGACTATCTCCCCATTCTGTGTGGTTTCCTCACTTCATATACTACAAGACTGGTGTGCTATGCAGCTGCAGGGAAGCGTACGAGTTGCAGGCTAATCATGCAATTCATCACACAAAGGAATGAGATGAGAGGAATTGAAACCAACTCTGTTGATAATATTTGAAAACACACACACACACACACACACACACACAGAGAGAGAGCGAGAGAGAGAGAGAGAGAGAGAGAGAGAGAGAGAGAGAGAGAGAGAGGCACACCCCACTCTCTAATCCGTCCTGCAATAGCTTCTAGGGCATTTGAAAGGACAATAAGCCCAGGAGAGGCTGCATGTTCACAGGGGGTCTTATCAGTTGTTGATGAGGCCCTGCTCAAGCATACAGACAGGCAGTTTCCTCCTGCACGGAGACCCCGGCCTGCTGTGGAGCCAGCACAAAGGTGATAAGCCGTGGAGAAGATTTTTTCGGAGTCTCGCCTATCTTTCACACCAAGTGGCCAGGGCACATTTTCCACAGTTGTCGCTTACAGATAGGCTGGCTGCTTTCGGATAAGGCCGAGAAAGAAATGGGAAAAGGGGACAAATGGTTTTCAGCTAGCTTCCTTTCAGAGTCCCACAGGACTCTGGAGATCTGGGGTTAGGCTTCTAGGAAACAAAAGTGTGTGTTTGTCTGATGGCTTGTAAGTGCAGCCAGGCAACGTAGCTATAGAGTATCTCTCTGAAAGAGAAGTTTCAGACTAACTCTCTGTAATTTACTCATGTCTGCATGTCACCAGGCAGGAAAAAGGCTGCAAGAATTCTGTCTTTTGATAAGAAAAACCCTGCCTTTGCTGAGTGGCCAAACACCGCAGAGCCATTGTGTCGGAACTGAAGATGAAAAGCTGACCTTTAACCAAATGGTGAGCAAGTGTTGTTCAGGTCAAGGGAAAGATAGTGTGGAATGAACAGTAATACTCGGCATTTATATAGCACTTAATGTATGGTCAAATCACATATATTATCTCAGTAATCCTGACAATAACTTTGGTTGCTAACCAGCAGCAATGGACCACTTAATAGGGACACCAGTTCTGGGTCTAGGCCCTGCCACAAACACTGGGCCCAGCTCTGTCCCAGAATCCATTCTGCCACCACAGTTATAGGCCCCAAATAACATCAGCCACGTTATTTAAGCTCATTCACTTGCACATCCTCCAACAGGGTACATGCTTTCACTTGCCACAGCACATCCTGCTAGTTACAAAAGACAAAGAGGTCAGTCTCTGTACCAGTGGACAATGGAACACAAATCTGATGTAAAAGTGACAACATTAATAAAACAACTAATTCATAAACCATAAACCATAAACTAGTGTTCCAGGCCTGGGGAAGCCCTGGAGGAATACCTTTTAAGGGCATAAAAAGTGACTATTTTTGGCCAAAATGGCCATTCTGAGTCCCGCAAAGGCGGCAGGTGATTGCACAGTCTCTGTGGGCCTCAGAAAAGCCTCCATATCCAATTGATGCTCAGCTCCAGTTTGACTGGGTTTGGAAGGTGGGGGTGGGCCCCAAATTCCGCGGGTTTGAATACCCATAGAATTCAATATCTGTGGGGGTTCTGGGATCAGAACCTCCACAAATAATGAGGGACCACTATATAGCTAACCGCTACAGGTCCACTAGAAGAAATAGATGATATAAGGGCAGTGACGGGATCTGGGAATGAGGAAGCGGAACGCTGGGTGGGACTTACACGTGATTAGCTGCCCGTCCATTCTGTTCCACAGCTGCCCTGGCCTTGGCGGGGCGCCTGCTCACCAGGGGGGACAGGTGGGGGCGCACCGGGTGCCTGGGCAAGCAGCGGTAGGGCGCGCCAACCGGGGGCAGCCCCCCCCCGAGGCCAGGACAGGCGGTGGAACGGAACGGATGGGCTGCCAATCACGCGTAAGTCCCGCCCAGATCCCATCACTGTATAAGGAGAAATTGGGGAGGGAAAGAGAATGCAGTGACACCAGAAGCACTGCTATGGTCCCCATGCAGATGCTGAATCATTGCCTTACTTTGTGGCATAGGTTCCATGGCTTGGGTTGATATCCATGTGAAGCCGCTCTACCACCAAGAAAGCAATGCCAATTGCAATATTGGGTGGTGGTGGTGAAATACTCCTGCAGACATGTGCCCAGATAGATGCTCTCCTGGAATGTTGGCCAGTCCTGATCATAGGCCAGTTAAAACAGAAGGATGCAGGTTAGCTATGGTTAGGGGTGTTTGATTATGGGTTGTTGTTGTTGTTGTTGCAGATTTTTGGATTTGAAAGGCAGAAAACAGTGTTATGTGTTTTTATTTTAAGTTCGCATTTCAAGTTCTCATTTTTATTAATTTTAAATGCTAATTTTAAATTTTAAAGTATACTAGATAGGCGACATAGGTGATATAAGCAGATGCAGCCACAGTATCATTTCTAATTGGAAAAGTAATTTATATTAATTTCTGGAAAATATCTTAAACACTAAAATATGGTGTTTTATGTTTTTATTCAAATAAAATATTTATTTGATATAACATAAAATAAATAAATATTTATTAAACACTAAAAAGGTGGTGTTTGTGTTTTTATGTGTTTTTAACAAAAAATTACACCCTAGCTATGAATAAATAAACCTAGCTTCACAAAATCAGCATCATGCTAAAGTAAACTATGCTTGCTTAGCCAATTTGAAACACCACCCACCATCAGGAAGTTATCCTATACAAGGCCAATTGCAATGAACGGGAGTTGAATAAGAGCAGAATGGTTTCAATGGGGCATGCGCTGGAGAACTTCTTGATAGATTGCACCTTTGTAGAACATATTTCCGGGACTGTTGTTGATAAAATGCCCATCCTGATGTATGAATAATACAGACAATACTGGGTTTAGATTGTGGGCTACTATTTTTGTGGTGATAGATTTACTGTATAACAAGCCTGTAGGATGGACAAAATCAATGGAAAGGCAATTTGAAACAATGTACAAGGCCAATCTTGCCAAGCCATGATACAATAACAGGACAGATTATTAACATATGTCAGCAGGTGAAAATGCTGCTGCTGCTATTGTGGTTGTGACCAGGACTCTGCAGGTCTTTCCTGTGGTATGATCTTTGTTGTTGCTGACACTATTGGGATGGTGCTTCTCCTGCCATCCTTCTGTATGTAATAGACACATTTGCGCACTGAGAATTGTATGGAAGGATCAGGTGATCTTGACTGCATGGGCCTGTTAAACTTGAACAGGTGTGTAAAAATCCAATCCTCAGAATGACACTGGGTGCAATCCAAGAGTGGCTATAGGCCAGTGCATGTCAGTTGCACCGGCCTGGGAGCAGGGCCAGCTCTAGCAGTGGCGGGGCCCAATGTGGGGCATTCCTGTGGGGCCCCTAACCCTCCCTGTGGGGGCCCCCACTCACCAAGAAGAGCTCTGTTCATGCCACGTGCAAAGCATGGCATGTGGAAGTAGTTGGTGGTGATATCATAACATCATCGCCAACTGCTTCCAGGTGGCCCATTTTGGGCTGTTCAGAGGCAGGTAGGAGAGACCAAGGTAAAGCTGCTCTGCTCACCCCACTGACTTACAGCCCATAGAGATCCCAGCTGCAGCCATAGGCAATATGCTCACCCTGAAGCGCGGGGCCCGATGTGACAACATTGGTCACATTGGCTTAAAGCCGGCCCTGCCTGGGAGTGTCGCAAACGTGCCATAAGGCATGTCTACGCCACTTCGAGAGGCAGATGGGCCAGTGTGGGCAGTCATGCTGGCCCGTGGAGGCAGGATCTTGCCTCCGCACTGCCCTGAATAAGTGGGGAAGTGCTGACCGTGGTCACTGCAGAGGGTTGTAGAGGGCAGAGAGGGGGAGGCATTTTGGGGTGTGGGGAGAGCAAAGGAAGGGCAGGTCCATGGGTGGGTGGGCTGGGGATGGAGACAGGATCCTGCACTTATGCCAGATCCTAACCCCCAGCCCCAACCTGGTCGGCCTTGCATGGGCCACTTGGAGTTGTGCAATTTCGCTGGCACAGCTCCCAGTAGCCCTACTGGGGCTGCTGGGGCCTCCCCCAAGGCGGCTTCCAGCTGCCTCCTATACTGCTATACTACTCCTGCCTGCTGACCTGCCTGTTCTATCACAGTATAGAGTTGGGCTGACAATCTGTTACAGACTGTATTTTATGTCACATTTCAGCCAAAGGTTCTAATATAAGCCCAGTCATGAAAACTCAGCTTTGGTTCATTTAACAAATCACAATTTTCCCTGAAGGCAGCAATGGTGGGCTACAATCCAAAGCAGATAGGCTTTCACATCCGTATGAAATCTATGGGATCTTTTTTCTGGGAAAACATTGCCGGGATCAAACTCTTGGGCTGCACTTCCACTATTTGGTAGCAGGATTTCTTCAAAGAGATGTGGTGCTGACGGGGAAACTTCTCACATGATCTGTCCGTCCCATGTGAGCCTCTGTTCTAAATGGAAGGCGCATGGATCAGTGCAGAAAATCTTCATTTGTGTCACCAAATCTTAAATTGCAACACAAAAAGCAGTTCCCTCTCCCCCTCAATTAATCTCAAAGGCATGATGATTGTGGTCCCCTTATTCCCTCTGACACTAAGGTTGCAATTCTATGCACACATTTCTGGGAGTAAGCCCCATTGAACACAATGGGACACTCTTGCAGACATGTGTAGGATTGCACTAAAGCTTTTTTTTTTTAAAGAAACGTCAACATTAGATTCATCAGGAAAGAGGCTTCCTTGAGACGCTTAGAAATCAGCATCATTGCAGAAAGGCAGCATGACCAAGAAGGTAGGTTGTTGGCGGATTGCTTCTCTTCATTATCTGGGGCTACCAATACCCCCAACCAACCCACCCACTGGAATTGGCACATACCACCCAATTAGGTATCCAAAGCTTGATTGCTCCCCTGGACAAATTATTCCCCCTCCCAGAGCATGACAAGCCCTGTTGTTGTTTTGTGTGTGTGTGTGTGTGTGTGTGTGTTCAATATTAAAATTAATGTTTTAATGCTTTGTTTTTGATGTTTTTTATTGTTGTACTATTATTATGAAGCTTTGTAAGCCACCTTGGACATTTGCTTTGGCATGGTTAGGGATGGGTTTTGTTGAAAACTGCCTTTTGGCAGTTAAAATATCTGAATAAAAACACAAAACACCACATTTTGGTGTTTAAAATATTTTCTAGAAATTAAAATAAGACTACTTTTCCAATTAGAAATAATACTGTAGCTGCATCTCCTGACACTATAACACCCGTATCATCTACCTAATACACTTTTGAAGCATGTAAAATTAATAAAAATGAGAATTTGGATTGAGAATGTAGAATAAAAACACATAACACCGCAATTTGCTATTTTAATCAAGAAACTTTGGGAAAAATATCACAAAAAACAGCCCTAGACATGGGAAAAGTGGGATATAACTTCTTCAAATAAATAAATCTGACCATTTCAGAGAGGGATAGCCCAGACATCATAAATATCCATCAGATGGGACAATGCCATGACGACACCTTGGTTCTTAAGATCCACCTCAAGGACGTTTGTGTGTGTGTTCCAGCTTGGCTTCATCAGAGAACCCATCGGAGATCGTGGGTGATAATGGACTCCTCAAGCTGATACTGATCTCCTTGAGCTGATTGCATAAGAACTGGATCACGTTATGCCCTCAGCGGGACAAGATGAATTTTCTTTCAACTTGGCGGTTTTACCGTAGTGCCACAGGTAATGTCTTAATATTGGGGTGCTATTGGGGAGTTCTGCATTACAGTTTGCACCAGAAGGAGGAAGAATACTACTAATAGTCAGTCTGTAAATAAGTGAGGGGGGGGGAACTGGGGGAACATGGGAGACAATAAATTCAATTTTGCCTGCCTGAGAGCCATTCTCAACCAATGAGATTAAAACATCACTAGCACTAGAAGTCAGCCCCAAGTATATTTCTTTTCTGTCAGCAAAGCATTCCCCTCTTGCCCCCTCTTATCTAATGGCTTTTCTTTATTCTTGCTGCCTGCCTCGTTCCTGCTGGAAGTCTGGTTGCTGCAGACTCTGGAGCCTTCCAGGCCAAAAGGCTTTACTGACAACAACCCAGAATGCCTACAAGCTGCAGGCCTCTCTTTGTGCAGGCAACACCCAGTCTTTTTTTCCAGTGCTCAAGAAGTCCCAGGCTGCTCATTAGAAGCACCATCGGGTTGCAACACAACACACATGCTCCAACATCTCTGTGAAATGTCTCAGGCAATGCAATCTGACTGTTGTTTGACTCTCTGGGCCTGTTTTGGGAAACTTCCTGTCTTCCTTGCAGCACTGCCAGATTTGTCAGTTTGGAATCCTGGGCCCTGTGTCAGGGCCTTGTTTTGTTCAGATTTGTGCGCTGTATTGGACAGTGAATTAACAACGCTCTATTTGCTGAAGGAGGTATCCAGGTTTCTGCCTCTCTCTCTTCCCACAGAGAAATTCTGCTTCAGACCTGTGTTAAGGGCTCTTCGAAGGAGATGTGCAGAACCGTGCTATTGTCTCATGGGTCCTATTTATCTGTGGGTTCTGAACCTGCAGAGTTGACCCACTGTAGAACACTTCCGGATTCTACCGGAAGGCACTTCCTGTCGCATCCAGAAGTCCTGTTGGACCCCCAAATGTGTATTTAATTAATTTATGAGTAGGTTATGTATATGAAATTACCTAAAGGTTCTTCATCAACCTGTAAACATGTACTTTCTGTGACATATTTCAGCATGCCCTTTTGCTGAGGACAGGTGTTCCTATAATTGATATGAAACTTGCATGGCACTAGACATGTGTGTACGCACATACACACACACACCGGGGGGGGGAGGGAGAGAGAGAGAGAGAGAGAGAGAGAGGCTTTAGTTTTCAAGTCAAATTTCTTTAAATTGCCTTTTGATTCATTCTTGGAAGCCATGAGAATACTGCCACCCACCACATGTGAGATAAGAGGAGTACCAATGTCTGATGTCCTGGACCCTGAATCTGTTTTAGACTCTGCAGTTATGGTATTTAACAGTAGTCCCCTGTGCAAGCACTGAGTCATTACTGACCCATAAGGTAACATCATATTGTGATGTTTACTAGGCAGACCTTGTTGTACGGGGTGGTTTGCCATCGCCTTACAGTACTTGAGGAGGGAGGAATTTACTATGTAGTTCCCAATGCAATCTTTGAACTAGGTCCCTTAATGAGTGGACAGGAATGCCTGAATGAGCAAGCTTTTCCTAAGGTCCTGAAGAATGTTGCGTGACTCAGAGCACAATCCTAAACTGGAGTTAGGCCAGCATAAACTAAGCCAGCAAAGTTTGGCCAGCACAAGGGACATCGTAAAGTATGTTTGGACCACTCTTGAAGTCAGGGAGGATGGCTCATGTCTGTGTGCTGGCCTCTCTGCCTCTGAGAGTAGTTCAAACATACTTTACGATGTCCCTTGTGCCGGCCAAACTTTGCTAGTTTAACTTATGACAGCCTAACTCAGTTTAGGATTGCGCCCTCAGTGATCGTGGGGTGATCCTGAAGTACACCAGGCTTGGCCAGGGTCCTGACCTAGTATGCTGTCCAGGGGTTCTGTGGAAGGTATGCTGATGTTTGTCAACAAACAAGTCCTCATAGAAAGGATTCCCAGAAGCAGGGCCAGCCTTAGGAGTTTGCAGTGGGGGGGGCATGGCCACCCTACTCACCTGGACGAGTGGCAGTACCCCCGCGTCGGCACTAAGGCACCAAGACTGGCCTAAGCCAGCTGACACGGGGAGGAGCCATGTCAGTGCAAGGGAGGGAGTGGGCGGGGGAGGGAGGTTCTGGGTGGGCTGTAGGTGGGCTGTGGGTGAGTCGGTAGGAGTGCTAGCCTGGGAGGGGGGCAGGCCTTGGATTCGGCCTTAATGGCCATATCCTAAGCCCTTTTGGGAGGCTGTGCAGCCCCGTTTCAGGCCATGTGGTCACCTCGGATCTGTGCCTGCTATTTAACCCTTGCACAGGAGAGCTCCAGCCTCGCCTGTACTGCGCTGGATATGGCTTAGGCCTGTTGGCCTCGCCATTCCAGCGCAGTATAGGATTGTGCTCTGAGAAAACGCAGTTACCACTGAGAACGAGAGCGAGAGAGATCTCAAGGTATACCATACCAGGGATCAGTGGCAGACCTAAGGGGGGCAAAGGGTGCGAAATGCCCTGGTTGCTGGCCTGGGCAGGCAGCACCACCAGCCCCCTGCCTCCCCCCCAAGCGCAAAGCCTCTCCAGGAAGCTGCCTCGCTCATGTGGCTAAAACTACCTGCAAGAGGACGCTTCCCGGAGCAGCTTCTGGTGGCTACCAAGCATCGCCTGGCCTTGGCGGGGCCACCCCTCCAACAGCAGGCAGTGCTTGGTAGCCTCGTCACTTCAGGAAACGGTCTCATACCTGCATTAGGTCACTTCCTGGATTTGCTACCACTGCCCTCTGCTAAACGGAGGAATCTCGCGCCCCTACAAGGTTGTAGGAGCGTGAGATTCCTCCGTGTAGCAGAGGCTCTGAGGCAGCTCTGAGGCAACACTACGAAGCTGCTTAGTGTCAAAAGCAGTGCCTGTCTTTCTGATCCACACAGGAATCTAGTGCTGTAACTTTGCAGGAGCGTGACGTTCCTCCGTGTATCAGAGGCTCCCGGTGGAAGTGATTGCGGTGATGTGATGACGTCACCGCAATTACTTCCGGGTCGCAGGGGACAGCCGACTGGTGGGGTTGCCCCTGGGTGGGCAAGCCACCAGGACCACCTCTGCCAGGGATAACGTCAGGGCAAAGAGTGAGGTCTGCTCCACACATAAGAATCTCCCCACATAGATAACACTTTAATATAGGGGAAAATATGTATACTGGGTGTACATGTTGGCGAAGCAAATCCCCCATTATTTATCTTTACTATCCTCCATAGAGTAATCTGAAAACTGTGTATTTTTAAAATCTGATTTCATTTATTACCATATTCTTTTAATTAACACCACTTCATTTTTTATCAGTGGTCTTTAGATTACGCCATACATTGCCAGTGGGATATTCAGCTAATGTAGCTTTTGTTTAGAAACTGGTGGCTTTAACAAGCTTTTCTCACTGTGATAATCAGGGTTTTCTAAACAAATATTGTCAGTTGCCATAAATGAGCAGTGTTTAAGGTTCTCTCACTCACTGAATAATCTGTGAGCTTGAAACAATGTTTGGTGGCGTGGAATCATATAGTGGAATAAGAACAAAGTGTCACACAGTCCTCTCTTAAACCCTATCTGGAATAGATCCACCACACATGTGATAGGAGACCTCAAACACTTGCACACCTCTACTCTAACTCCAATATACCATGTAACATGGGTCACATGCAGGCACACATGATTCTTTCCCTTCAAGTAACACAGTTCAACACACAGTCTGCTGTCTTAAAAGTTTGACCTCTTCTTGGGTATTTTAGGATTGCTGATTCCAAAAAAAATGGCATCAGTTTGCCCCATCGCATCTAGTTTTGGAGATACAGCACAGGCTCATTAGTGAAAGATTCAAGCAGCTTCTCGTGAGGAAGCCTATGGCATAGCTTTCACTATTAACTCAATGAGGCCATGCCGTATCTCCTAAACTAGATGTGATTGGGCAAAACTGATGCCATTTTTGGAATCAGTGCCCCCTAATTCATATAAAACCACCATAAATTTTTTGAAAAACATTTTTCTGACCCTCAGTTTCACAGGCTGTGTTATTAGTCTGAGGAATTCAATACCATATTATATGGTGTTGGCCGCTAAATTAAATGTCTTTAAAAGGGGGATTTGACCAAGTCATGGAGAATAAGTCTATCAGTGGCTACCAGTCACTGTTCCCTCTAGAGGTCCACCTGGGATACACAGAATCCTTTGGTAGCTACATGACACCTAACCAGGACTTGGCACAATGCAGTCTCCTGATTTTGGGGGATGACATTATCATGTCAGGTATCCTTTGGCCCAAGTTAGCAAGGGTAATGAGTTTCCTGTACCTCTGAAGAAGACTGTGCATCTGAACAAGACATAGAACCCAATCCTATCCTCCCCCACCCACTGCATACAGCCAAGCCAAGCCAAGCCAAGCCAAGCCAAGCCAAGCCAAGCCAAGCCAAAATGGGTTAGCCAAAACTATGGGCTTGGGATGGGAAAGGGAAAACATTTTTCTTACCCTCTGTAAACCTCTTCATTGGCAATGAATCTCCTTGGACCTGCGCCAGCTCTTTAGCTGCTGCAAGTCCAAGGAGAAAAGGGAGGCATGTTGGGAGGGTAGAAAGGTGATAGCATCCAATGCAAGTTGCCATTAGTGGGTGCCGCACCCTCCCCCTCCAACACACCTCCCACCCATTCCTGCACCACCTCATTCCCACCAACCTACCTGAGCTGGCAGGCCTTCCTTGCTCTGCTGCCATGCACGGGGGCCCCCTGGCCTCTCTGGTGGCATGCCAAAAACGTGCAGTTTTTGAATGCTGCTGTAGCACCATTTGTGACAGCTGTAAAGCAGCTACCATTGCTGTAATGCTGGTTCTTGCTGCAATCCAGCCCAATAGGATTGTGTGGAAGTGTCCTCCACAGCTATCTTATTGTTCAAATTATGTCTGTCTAGGTGCACCCTTAGATGTTGCTCTTAAAACCCCAGGATGCCATCTGATAACTTCAGTGCGGATGGATTTCATCCACAATATCCTTCTATGTTCCTTCATTCATCATTAAGAAGCTACCTGATAAGTGACCAAAGGGATGCGCTAGACCTGGTCGCTGAACTGTGGATCTGGTCAGAGTCAAGAAATACGAACAAGTTTTCTTTAAGAGAGCAATTCATTACCTTGAGTCCATACCAGTTCATAAGTGTGGCACTAATTTTTTTTCCTTTTAACTCCCAATAGAGGATAATTTCTAGTTCTACACAATCTATTTGTGCTGAGTTGGAAGAGTGTTGAGTGGGACAAGGTTTCGTGGTCCACCAGGGCCTTATAGCTCTTCAACACCCACCACCTCTGCCTCATGTCAAAGAAAAGCAAATAGGTTTATTAAATAGCTGTCAGGCCGAATGAGGCTGTACAGAGACCAAACTGGAAAGAAATTGGATTAGAGGCAGAGTACATGCCACCCTAAACAAGAGCACAGATTTACGGCTTTTACTGAACATTTGTACAAGAAAAACGGCAAAGAGGACACACAAACTTCACTCTGTTGTCCCTTTCCAAAAGCGATATTTCTCTTTTAAGGTAGGACTACCAGATACAAATTGGGACAGAGTGCCTGCCTGTTCCTTTAACCGTTACATAGAAGAGGGAATTTGGGCAGGTGCTGCTCAGCATGGAAGGGTTCAAAAGCTGCACCTGCCCAAATTCCCTCTTCCGTACAAAGGTTAAAGGTACAGGCACTCTGTCCCAGTTTGTATCTGGTATACATATCTGGTTTGTATATGTACATTTTAAGGTACATATGCAGCCAGAGAGCCAGCCTTTCTGTAGAACAGACTCTCACCCCAGTCCCAGGGTGTTATCTAGGGACTGGTTGGTGCTGGAGACTGTGCAGTCCTGTGTGCCAGACTGGCAAGGCAAATACACAATGGTGCATGTCAGTACCAAAGAGTGATGCTGCAAGCCTTCAACCAGAAAAGCTCAAAAGAGTGAACACCCTGGTTCAAAGATCAGCAACCAGAATAAAAAAGAACCCAACTGCACACACACACACGTTTGAACTTCTGAAAACGAATTATGGCCTAAGCCTATCTGGGAGAAAAGATGCAATGACAGCCCCACTGGCACAGGAAGGCATCTGCCAGCAGACGTAATCCATGCACTGGTACAGCAGGGCCAAATCACTGCACCGTCGTAAACCAAGCACAGCCCCTGCAGCCAAGATGGCGAAAGTGAGGCAGGAGGAGACTGGTGCAGCTCACAGGTGCTCTTACCGCTGCTGCTGCTGCTCCATCATGACCTCCTGGCTGTGGCCATGGTGCTGCTCTGTAGCCCAAGCAGGGTCTGCGCATCTTGCAGCAGATGCTGCTTGCACATGGTCCCCCTGCACTTGCTTCCAAGGGAGAGGAGGCCCTCCCACACCCCCAACTGGACACCGTCTAAGCTGGCCCTGCTGTACTGGCAGACCGCAGAGGATCTCAAGCTGGTCCATGCCAGGTAGTGTGTTGCCGTCTTCGAGGCCATTCCCATGGCGATTAGCACACTGGGCTACCATTACCGTTTGGGGAAGGCCTGCCACAAGTAGTTAATGGACATGCTGGGTCCACACCAGAAGACTGCAAGAGAGGCCTTGGCCACTATGACATTGCATCTCCTGGGCCCTCAAGGATGGGGGGCCTCTTTGGGTGCTTCTCTACCAGGACATGATCCAAGACAGGGGCATTGATTCACTTTAGGTGTATGCTGGGCCCTTGGATGGCTGCTGGCAGAGCCACTCTGGGATCCAGATCCAGCTTACTCTCTACTATATCTCACAGACTGCAATCCTATAACACTTTCCTGGGAGGGAGTAAGCCTCATTGAATACAGTGGGGCTTACCCCTGAGTATAAATGCATAGGATTGCACTGACAAGCACATCAGTGGAACTATCCTACAGTGACACCAGTGGGTGTGGTTCCCAGACTTCCTCATCCTCCCCCAGCCTGCCCCCAAGGGGTGCCTCCCCCCAGCCAGGGCCCATCCAAGAAGCCACACCTACTCTATCAGTGGCCTCACATGAGCCTTGGTTGGCTGGCCCAGATGGATCCATGGTGAGCCTCTCAGGAGGTGGGAGTGAGCCTGATTACCCCCTGTTCTTAGTGCATTTCCAGTCTTCAGGCATGGCATGGCTGGACAGTGCTCACTTCTCGGCCAGCTGGGGCACTGTCTTCTCCTGACTTCCCTGCCCAGGTGCCGGCAGAAGTGCCTGCCGAAGTACATGTGGCTCAGTCACCAGGCTTAGGCTTGTGCAGCTTGGTCTCTAGCCAGCCACCACGCATGCACGGCTCAGTGGCCAGGCATGCATGACTTGGTTGCTAGCAGCCACCATGTACACATGGTACATTTGCTGCACCAGCATGGTGGTCAACGACGGTGGCCAGGCTATGGTGTGGTTGCTGTGGACACCAGCATGTTTGCTCTCCACTGCGCTTGCCTTCATTGGCCTGGCTTGTGCCAGCATTCATACAACCTCGGTTCAGCACCCAGAGAGGATTGGGTCATTCATTACTCACAAAGGTTCTTTTTCTTTCCAACCTTTGTGTGCTTTTGCAACTGGCTGATGCTGAACAAAGATTTGACCTTGCATGGGCACGTTCAAATCATTGCAAAAGTGACAGTTTGCAAAAGGTTGCGCTTTTCCAAACATTCACGTTGAACACGTACAAAAGCGAAACTCAACTGGGATGCTCGTGCATCCCTCGTTCCAAGACCATTATGCCAGATTATTTCAGTGCATTATGCTCATTGATCAGGTCTATACAACTTGTGACCCACCAAGCTGAACCTCGCCGACACAGGGTCGCCAACTCTGCCCAACAAAGTGATGTAATCCAAGGAAAGCAATCCATTGTGTGACATGATATTGAGAATGAAATTAAGGAGAAAGTGAACTTAGGTCACAAAACTGATATTATAGTATCAATGCAAGGGTTCATATAATAGCCACTTAATCTTGCTTTTCCTCTACGCAGCAAAATATATCAACAAAGGATTAAGTGTACCATTGGGAAGATTTTAGCTCTTCCTCCCCAGGGTTTTTATTTTTGCTGCACAGCATAAGACAAGATGAGAGAGAGCCTAGAAGATAAGAATGTTGAACATACATAGACCAATCAGCTAATAGAGTACACTACTGTCTGTGCGATCCTTAAAACTTAATGGGCATTGCAAGCAAAGTGCTTAAATTGACAGAAAAGAAAATGGGACTCCAATCAGCTTCAAGGACTCCACAGACTCCACTTCTTGATGTGCAGTTTCCTATGGAGCATTTGCAGTGCCATTCCAAGAGCCAAGTCTGGGTTGAATCCTATATTATTTCCTTGCCACAATCTGGTGTCTATTGGAAACGGCCAATGTGGTGTAGTAGTTCAAATGTTGGGCTTGTCCCCGGAAGACCTGGCTTCAAGGCCCTGCTCAACCACAAAGCTCACTGGGTAACCTGAGCCTGTCACTCTCACACAGTGTTACCTACCTCACAGGGTTGTTGTGAGGGTAAAAAGAAGGGGGAAGAGACATATACCCTAACCCTGAGCTCCTTTGAGGAAGGTTGTATATACTGTAAATGTGAGCAAATGAAAAGGAAGGTATGTCTGACTGAAGCTTTATGTCTTTGCACATTATACAACCTTAAGCATTTAGTTCTTACAAAGTCACCTCATTTCTAAGCTTTCCCTGATTTTTAAAAAGCTTCATTGGTGGGGAGACTTCTTAAGGATAATCTATCCTGGACCACTCTAGCCTCACTTGTTCTTCCACTGCCACCTGAGCTCTGCCCCATCAAGGCTTGCTGCCTTATTCTACTTTAGCACAGGCTAGTCTGTTCCTGAGGCTAACAGGCTCACAGCTCAATTCTATGGGTTTGCCCCACCGCTGATGTAGCAACACCAAAATGGCTACCTCTGCTTCCTGGGTAGGGGACAGTCATGGAAGACACCCCTGGATAAGGGAACAGTAATTCCCTTAATCGGGGGCAAACCTCAGCAGCACAGTGGGGTGTACTTGGATCTGTGTTAGCAAAATCATTCCACCTCCCCCATCTATCTGCCTCAGGGGGTCCAGGGTGATCCTCTGGCATGCATAAGAAGGCTCTGGCCTTCCTGCCAGTGATCTAGCAATGTGTGACACCATATGCGTTGGAGTGTATTTTTCAACTGCCATAAGGCTGGCAGAACATTAGGCCAATCAGCACTGTCGGAATGTTTGTTATGTGGCTAGTAGTTATGTGACTCTGGCAGATAGGACATAGGATCAGCCTTACGACCAAACAAGAGGTCATCCCTATCCATAGAGCATTTTGCAGGAAGTGGGTCTTATGTGTGGATCTTCATCCATGTATAGCCCCTGCTCATGTATTCATCTGCCACAAAAAGGGCTGGATGGATCAAATGAAATGGGCTTACCTGGGTATGAATGTAGATGCGCAGGACTTGGTTTACAGCGGGGTCTCCAAACTACAGCCTGGGACCCACCTCCAGCCTGCCACAAGATTTTATCCAGCCTGCAACAACTTGTGCTTTTGGGGGGGGGGGGGTTAGAGTATTTGCTAATGTTTGACATTTTTACTAATTGTATATCATTTCTCAGTTTAAGCACAGTTTTTTTGTAATTATCACATCTCTTTTTTGTTATCATATCATGCTCATAACAAAATTGATCCAAGTAAAACTTATCCATGCATTTAAATGTCATTCATTCATTTATAAAATAGATTTTTTTTGGGCTCACAAAAATGTGTAAAATATACTATGTGGCCCTCGTACTGAAACGTTTGGAGATCTCTACACCAGTGCTAAAGCCCAACAAGATTGGACTGTAAGAATCTAAGAACTCAGCCCCAGCACTTCACCATCTCAGTTCGGTCATGTAAATTGGGCCCTACATGTGCACACAGAGTTCTCTTCGCTTGCCCCTTCTGTCCAGCTGTTTTCCTATGACAGAGAAGGCCACCCAGGGTTCACTATATTCCCCACATACGTACCACTCCAGCAATCTGCCCACAGATGGTCAGACTCTGTACCTAAACCTGTACCAGTGAAAAGCGATGTTGCCAACAGTTACATGGCACAGCTTCTGGTCATCCACAAAGGGAGAGACTAAGGCTGTGAAACGAATGGAATTTCCATACAGATCTTCCAGAGACAGATTGGCAAGTGATCCTTTGCCATCCCAGAATGTGCCTGAAATAGCAATATGACCACTTTTCTAGGAAAAGAGTGTCATCCAGCAAGGCTAGTTGTACCTGTTCCACTTAAAGCAATGCAATTAATGACTCACAAGTTTAGATTCCATTTATTCCAGTGAACGTCATTGTGACTTTTTTGCTGCATTGCATCCACAGAGTCATCCAACCTATTCAGATGGCCTATTCAGTTCCTGTCAAATGAATGTGTGGACATTGAGGAGTGAGAGTGTGCAAAGTAGCTCTCAGTCCTTCCTCCATGCACTGATTTGACAGCTGTCTCCACCCATCATGCATGCAAGGCTCTGCACGGACCTTTGGATCAACACATGAAGGTCAGGGGTGGAGCCAGAGAGTGTGATCATAATGATGCTATCTCCATTGGGCAGTTGTGTTGTTTGCTCACAAGAGTAACTCAGCAACTCTTTCTCTCTCAGAAAGAGAACTGAGTGAGAAGATTCCCCATACCTTGACTCTAGGTGATAATGGCATGAAGGGCCAGAAGTGGATGTTGAATGCGAGTGTCTTGGGTGTCAAGCCGGCCAGCCCTGTTTTATGAGTTATATATGAAACATTTGTATCAAGCTTCCAGAATCCAAGACAGCAACACCTCCCTGTTTTTCTTTTTTGAACATTTTCTTCAAGGTTTTCAAATCTTTTTTGGGGGGGGGGGCTATGCAAATATTACAATAGATCATTTTAAACAATGCTTGCTCTCCTTCTCTTCCCACCCCTTCTCTTCAAAAATCTTATATCATGCAGGCATATCTCCTTTTTCTGATGGAAGTAATGTCATTATTTTAAAAGCACTTATGCAACCAATGGAAGCAACACAACATATGGCATGTGTGTGCATGTGGGCGCAAGTCTCTTCTGGAGTCAAATCTGATCCCATCTTGTTCTTTCCATCTGCTTCATCCTCTGCCCATTAGCAATATTAATTATTTTATTTTAACTTTGGGACCAAGAGCCTCACAACATGACAATCTATCCTGAATATATCTGCAACAAAGCATTTTTGCTTTTGGAAGAACACACTTCTTATGCCTTTGTGATGATTGTAGGCACATTTTGTTCACAAGGGAGGACATGGGTGAAGGAGGCTCACCTGTCATTAGTGAGCGAATTATCACGAAGTATGCCAAACCTCCTGTGTGTACCTGGTGATGGGTGTGTCCTGTGTATGTGCAGACTCTGCAAGTAGCAAATCTAATGTTGAAGATAACACACGAGACCCTAAGAATCCAAACTATCTTTCTCTCCTTTAAAGATTCCAGTTCTCATAAAAGCGGGCTCTTTCATTTATTTTAAACCCTATTTTAGATTACCCTGGTTCACTTTTCTAGTTTCTCTTTTGGCACTTGACTCTCCCCTTCTAATAGTTGCCACTAATACTGTTTCAGAACATAATCTGAGTCAGATTCATACTTTCAGCAGATTTAGGATTGATTTTCAAGATATCTAACCAGAATCACAGGCAGATTCTGTTATGCCCTGCCTTAGTAGAACTTTGCAAAATCCTTTCTCTGCGTGCTCAGTAGGTTTGTAGCCTATATTTATGAAAACCATTAATTTCAAAGGTTCCAGGCACACCCAATATTCTCTGACTGGTATTGTAAGACTGCAGTCCTGTGGCTAGATATATTTTTATAAATCCTACTAATCCTACTAGTGGAATTTATGCAAGTGTACATGAATGAACAATGTGAGCTTCACAGGGAATTCCAGATTTCATTTATAGTTTCCAGGAACCTTTTCTTATGACTATCAATGAGAGTGGGTTTTCTTGAGCTCATGCTGTGGCATGCCAAAAATCCAGCAAAAGTTCATTGCACTAGTGTTGAATTGAAATAAAGCATCTCATGAGTCATGACTAACTTTATTTCCATGGGACTTAAGTGTAACTAAAGCCCTGTGTACACATGCATGAGAATTAAGTGGTAGAACAGACGGTGCCAATCCATACTGCAGGTAAATGAACACAGTTGTGGATGCTCATCTATGTCTCTCTCCCCAAAGACTCCCTGTTAGAATACTAGCCCAAGTGGCAAATAGTCAGGACACACCCTTTCTCCCTGCTCTGCTAGTTTTCTATTTGCAAGGAGATGTCTACAAGTAGAAAAGCACTCAAACATGGCCTCCCCCTCACCTGCATTTGATGCAGTCCATTTTTCCACTTCAGCATTTTTCTACCTAGTTTTCTTGCATGGTTAGACTCAGCATAGGCTTATCTGGATTGGGGTCAACATGTGCAAATGCCACAAGTACCAATGGCTTGCATGCGATAACCTTCACATGTGGCTCTGGTGGTTAGAAATCTGCATGCACAGCAAGCATTACACCAGAGGCAGTTGTGATCAAGGATCAATTCAGCAACTGCTAGTTTCTTCAGTAATTGCCTGAGATATTTCTGTTATCCTCAGATTTAGACATAATTTTTTCCTTGCTCTGTGCAGCTATTTGGGAATGGCAAAAGAAAAGACATTCTTGACAGTCAGGGGGATTTGGCAGTGGAACAGGTTGTCGAGGAAGGTGATTCTCCCTCCTTGAGATCTTCAAGCAGAGGCTCAACAGGTGCCTGCTGGAGATGCTGTAGGAAGATTTCCTGCTACAGGCCCAGGGGGTTGGACTAGATGACCTTGTAGGCACCTTTAAGGATTCTATCATTTTGTGTTGGTCCCTGAGGGGGGACAAAAGGCGCCTGAGGGGGGACATGATTGAGACATACAAAATTATGCATGGTATGGATAGAGTTGATAGAGGGATGTTCTTTTCCCTCTCTCAAAACACCAGAACCAGCAAGACATCCGCTAAAACTGAGGGTTGGGAGAGTTAAAACAGATAAAAGGAAGTACTTTTTTACTCAGCGGGTAGTTAATCTGTGGAACTCTTTGCCACAGGAGGTGGTGATGGCATCTGGTCTTGATGCCTTTAAGAGGGGATTGGATGGATTTCTGGAGGAAAGGTCCATCGTGGGCTATAGGCCATGATGGATTGTGCAACCTCCTTACAAAGGTGTTGGGCTACTGGTACCGGGTGCAAGGGAGTGGCAACAGGATCCAAGCATCTTGTTGTCTCATGCCTCCCTGGGGCACCTGGTGGGCCGCTGTGAGATACAGGAAGCTGGACTAGATGGGCCCTTGGCCTGATCCAGCAGGGCTCTTCTTATGTTCTTATGTCTCTGTGTTCCACATGAGGAAGCAACACCAGTTTTACGAAGTCTCCTCTGAAGTCGCCAGGCCATCATCAAGCACGTGTGTGGCTGAATCACTCTGATGGCTGATGAAAATACAGCTGCTATCGATTCCCTGATTATACTGATTGCCCTGCTCAGGTCAAGATAGAGCCCCCTCCCATTGTTTAGCAAATACAGTATTCTGTTCACTACATCAATTACCCTGACCCCGGGGGGGGGGCTCTGAGAGCCTCCCCACTCGCCCATTTACAGTGACAGCTGTCATGCTAATGAATCCATGTTGACATTATAATTAAACCATTATACAAAGTGAGGCCTCCTTCCCCGTGTAGCTCCCAGTCCAGTCCAGAGGGGCTGCTTGCTGGAGAGCTGCTGCTTGACAGGAGATTATGTTAGGCTGTTTTCTGAAGGTGCAAAATGCATTGGTGGGTAAAAGAAGAGCAGGCAGGCAGGAGAAGGTGATGGCTAGACTTTGCTTGACATTTTCGTTAGAAACCAGTTTTGTGCTAAGCTAAACAACAAAAAAGATATTGAATAGGGCGATGTGGGGTGCATGCTACTCCCAAAGGATCTCCCATCACCTCTCAAGGCACAGCTCATTGTAACAAAAGCACACGTTGCCCGTTTTGTGCTGAAGCCCAGACAAGCACCAGAGACATCATGTGATGGGAGGCAGTGTGGCTGAGTGGTTAGGTTGCTGGACTAAGAGCCTGGGTACCTGGGTTCAAATCTCCACCCAGCTGTGAAGCCCAGGGTGACCTTGGGCCGGTCAGTATCTCTGACCTGCCTTGCAGGATTGTTGTGATGATAAGATATTGGAGAGAGAACCTAGTATGCAACCATGAACCCCCTCAGAGGAAGGATAGGATAGAAAAGTAACTAATGTGGCCTGTGTCCTCTCCGGCATTCTAGCCGTATGTCTGTAATTAAAATAACCATAACATACAAAGTAAAAGTAGTTGGAGAAGTCATATCTATATGAAGGATAGATTAACAGCCCAATCCTAACCAACTTTCCAGTGTGGCTGCTGCAGCAGTGCAGCTCCACAATAAAGGAACACATATTTTCTTACCTTGAGGAGGCCCCTGTGACTGCCCCACCACCACAGAATATAGCGTGCACCCCATTGGCACAGCTGCATTGGTGCTGGAGAATTGGTCAGGATTGGGCTGTAAGGACTCCAGTAACTTTTTCACATTCTGGGAGTTTTCACGCCGTGTATTCATCCCCAGTCCTGACTGAGAACTTTCTGAAAACTCTCCACAGTTGAAATGATGGAGGCTATCACATGATAAAGGAGAAGCAGTCATATTAGAAGTATTGGTAGATGTCTAGCATTAGGACCTTGGCTCTTTGTCACTCAGGCATTTGAAGGAAAAAGAGTTCATCCACTGTAAGCAGAGATCTCGCAAAGCCAGGGACAGTTCTTCCAAAATATTCAAAATCTAACCCTCATACTCTCTGCCATCAAAAGCAATTCTTGATTTTTAGTGACTAAAAATTACTTCTCAAAAGATCCTCAGATTCTAGCTTTGTCACACTGCAAATTCATACTGAGACCAGTGTGGTAAAGGATAGTTGTTGGATTCGGAAGTTGTGAGTCCAGATGTGCTAATTTGTTTCCCCTTAGCCATGAAGGTCACAGGGTGGTCTTGAAAAAATCTGTGCCTCACTGTAACATTGTGAGGGGGAAAAAATGGGATAAATCCATCAACACTCCCACCTAGAAAAGGTGAGATAATATTATTTGTTACAATACAATATGCTTCGAGTACAACAATACAATACAATACAATACAATGTGCTTCGAGTACAACAACCATAAAGTAGAAATTCTGATAGTTTAAGTGAACTTTAGGAGTGAGCAAGACTTGACCTTGGTTCCTCACCTCCATTCTTAGACTCTATGGAGCATTGGCTGTATTATTTTACAAACAGAGCTTCTACTTACAGTTCTATTTACAATATTTTGTGCTGAACAGATATCATTTATACTGGACATTTATGACAGACAACTATAACTAGAACATTTATCTTACACCTGCTGTGTGTTTTTACACTGAACAAATAATGAATTTCTTCCATTAAATTGAATTGCATCCAAAGATGTTTATCACAAGGAGAAAAGCATTTCTGCTCATGCAGGGACGGGGGGGGGGGGTTGTCCATAATTTCTGCAGACTCTCCCCGCATCTAAGCCCTTTGTACCATACTATTCCCAAGGGTTCACTGACTCTCTAAATCAGTTAGGGTGATACCAGGGCCAGCATCAGGAGCTGGGACTAAGAAATCACAATTCTGTGGCCAAAATTCCACATGTGTTTTTTAGGATCCAAGCCATTATTTATTTAAAAAGAAATGCACCAAATAATTTCAAAAGTGACAGAAATGGAAAACTGCAGCAAAACATCCTATTTATTTATTTATTAGCTTTTTTTACCCGACGTTGCCCGGGCAACAAATTATCCCAAGTCTGAACGTGGACTCAAACTGCATCGGGAGCGTCGCCATTCGTCTCGGTGACCCCGGACACTACGGATTTGACACCGATTTTGGCTGTTTTCAACCATTTTCACATGGGGCCCCCTGTGCACCCTCATCCCTGGGGGCACTAGAGGGGTCTGACCCCCCAGTATTTGTTGCCAGACTGCAAGGGACACGCATGCCAAGTTTGGCGTCAATCGGTCCAGGCGTTCCAGGAGGGCATGGTAGACGGTGTGTTTTGCGCCCCTTCTGGCCCCCCACGCTGAGGGGGGCCGAACTCTGAGTCCAACGACGTCGGGAGTGTCGCCTCTCATCTCGGCAACCCCGGAAATGACGGATTCGACACCGATGTCAGCCGTTTGCGATCATGATTACGTTTCAACCCCCCATACCCCCACCCCCCGGGGGTCCTAGGGGGGTCTGATCCCACCAGTGTTTGTCGCCAGGCCACAAGGTGTATGTGTGCCAAGTTTCGTGTTGATCGGTCCAGGCGTTGCGGAGCCTATGCGGAACATACGTACACACCCACAAACATACAAACACACAGACAAACATACGTACAAACACACGTTCTCTTTTTTATATATAGATTTATTTATTTATTTATTTATTTATTTATTTATTTTTCCCACCTTTCCGCCCCATGGGCACCCAAGGTGGCTTACAATATTAAAACATTCACATTAAAAAACCACAATAACAAATTAAAACAATGTTAAAAAACAATATTAAAACAGCTAAGAATTTAAAATGAGCAAGCCCCGTGGATCCCATAATCACAATTTGATAAAATTTAAAATGTAAGCTAAAAAATGTAAAAATGCCAGCCAGCCTGCCTATTTTAAAATTAAGGGATGTTTTAAGTTTATTTTCTTTCTCCTTAAGCGGTGAATTTAAAATTAAATTATCAGCAAGAACACTGGTCATGCCATCGTGTTCCTTTACTGTACATACATGAGAAGCTATGTGTTTTAGAAGTTAATGATTCTAAAAGAGAGGCACCCTTGCTGGGTGCCTCTCTCCAGAGGCAGCAGAGGGAAGGACATTGTTTCTTCCTTTTCTAAAATGACATAAGAAATTACGGCCTCTTCTAAGTCCCCTGGCACTGGGAGGAGGATAGTGGTGGCCAGTGATGAACACAAATTAGGTCAGCCATTTTCAACCGTGGCCCGTTGGTGTGCCGTGAATGGTTTACAGGTGTGCTGCGGGAATTTGGGAGTCATTTATTAGTACGGCCATTGGGGGGTGAGCCCCTCCATCGGCAACATGGTATGCCTTGTCAATTGTCAAAAAGTTGACAATTTTAGTGCCTTGCTAGTATGCTGTGCGATGAAAAAGGAAGATGATCTCTGAATTAGGTAACAAGAAGAGCCAATATGTGTGTACCCTGGGATTACTCCATTATAGATATTCATTTATATGAGCATCCTTCTCCCTAGATCAGCGGTTACCAAACTCTCAGGAACCTGTAAGTGTTCCTTGCAGGAACCTTGCAAGGGAAGGGGAAGCAATGAGATTGCCATGATTGCACCACTGCCAGAGACAGAAGTGTTTTTTCTACTTACCTGGGTGTGGCTGTGGCTCTTCTGAGGGTCCACTGCAGCCCACCACCACCCCGCAGGCCTCACCTTGCCTCCAAGCTGCTATATAAAAAAAGGCCACTTCCAGTTTCACGACAGAGGTGGCAGTTTTTTGTTTTTGCTTTTAACAGCAGTTTGGAGGTGTTGGGAGCCCTGCAGAGGGGGTCTGTAATGGACATAGCTTGTGGTGTCAGCAGTGCCCTCCCTGCTGGTTCCAGAGCACACAGGGTTAACCCCAGAACTCCTGCTGTCCTCAGGAGCCCAGCTGTAGCCTAGGCAGGCTGGTTAAAGGCAGAAGTGCTGAGTCACTCAGCAGGTGCTAATTGCACACTGAGTGACTGAGGCACAGGTGCAGATGGGTGTGGCTGGTTAGCTATAGCCTGCCTAGCAACAGTCTGATAGGCCTGCAGATGTATAAATGTAGAGGCAGGAGCAGCATACCGGTGTGGGAGGAGCAAAGTTTGGTGTAAGTGGAGAGAATGGACTGACAAACCTGTATCTGACCCATGTGCATGGACTACTGACTACGAGATTGGATTCTGATTTGGCTTGGCACAACTTGGACCTAGACTTTCTGGCTTGGGACTGATGTTGAGTGGCGTGGCTGCTGTGCTTAAAGAAGAAAGGCCCAGTCGTGTTCCCTCCATTACTGCACCAGGGCTGCTTAAAGGGGAAACCAGTCAGCCTAGTGTGGGCATCAGGGCCCTCAGGGAGGCCCAGCAGGAGTTTCTGGCAGAACAGGGTCATAGGCTCCTCAAACTCTCTGGAGTACCACAGTGACACTAAGTTGAAAAAAAAAACTCTTCTGACCCCAGCAGTGATCATGATCATGGCGATCACATCGCCACAGCTGCTGTTGCCAGTCACGGATCTAGGGGGGGCTATGGGGGGCAAGAGCCCTGGGCGCCACTTTGCACCCCGGCAGACAGGGCGAGGAGCGGGCGCTGCGCACTCCGGGCTGGGGGTTTAAAGTGCACTTTAAACCCTTGGCCCGGAGTGTGCGCCCTGGCAGCTTCCCTCCCAGCTCGGAGGGCACAGCGGCCGCTCCCTGCCCTCCGAGCCGGGAGGGAAGCCACACCCCGCAACGTCATGAAGTCGTGACGTCATGATGTTGCGGGGGGGCACAATGTCATTCCCTGCCATGGGCGCGGTTCTGATTAGAACCACCCCTGGCTGTCGCCCCATCCCTTAAGCGGACAACAACAGAGGTGCCCTGGCTGGGGTGTCACAATGCCCCAGTTTGGGAACTATTTAAAAGATTCCAGGGATTGAGCATGAAGAACATACTGGATACTAGCCAATTGGGCTCCCCCTCAGCTGGCTTCTTTCCTGAGGCATGCCACAGTCTTGCAGAACTGCTATTGCAGCCTTTGCTCCCAGGGAGGGAAAGAAACATTTATATGAACTGAGGTGAGGCCAGGTGCTTCCACACCAGCTCGGCTGTTTAGGAAGTGTGACATCTGTCCTTCTCACTCCTAAATGAGTGGCGATGGCCTCCAGGAACACTTGAGGGAGTTGATCATTTTCCTCCACTGCCTTCTCTCAGTTCCTTCAGAAGGCAAAACAGAAAAGTGACAATGTGTGAAGTTACACTTTCACCTGGCACATGAGTGCAGCCGGGTATTCCGGGTATTCCGGGTGCGTTAAGATATAAATAGAAGCAAAAGTTCTAACCAGACATTTGGTTCTGGCTGAGAAGCTGACAGTATGTTTTTGATTCCCCCTAATTTGACATCTCTCTTTTCAATCTCTTTATCAATGAGAATTAAGAGAAGGGGAGGCCCAGACGGTGGCTTTTTACTGCCCCTCCACCTCTGCTACAGATGGGTCCCCTGGATCCCCTGTGTAATCCCTGCAGCCTGAAATGTTACAAGATCCCCACCGCTCTTCAATTACCTTCCTTGGCCTGTCAAGACTCCAGCATCTCAAATTCAGTTAGGTGGTGTTTGGAGCTATGCCAAAGGCCAGCCTGCGCTCCTAATGACAGCCAGCTGAGGGGACACTGAGCGGGGGCCAGATTCGATTTGCCGGCCCTCTAATCTGATTAGGGGAGCAGGGTTTTTATTTTCTTCGAAGTTGGCAGTAGCCAGGATGAATGATGGCCAAAGGATGAGCTGTCAATGTCAACAAAGACTTAGAAACAAAAAAATAATAACACTAATAAGAGGATGGTTAAAAAAAAAAGATTTTAAAAAAAAGAACCAGTGGAAGAAGAACCCCTTTCAGCTCCACAGCCGCTAACGTGAGCAGGCCAGTCAATTGTGTTGATGACAACATTCTGTTTGCACTTTCTGCCCGCTGTAAAAATTCCCTCTGATTTGGAGAAAGGGAAATACCAGCCGCAGCAATTCCCCGGTTGTGGTCATTTCTTAAACTTTAAATATCTGGCTTGTAAGTCTCGCTTAGGAAAAGGGACACCAACAATGAATACAGGACTCTGGATTTTTGCAGCGCTGACAACAAGACCTGGTGTCCTGCACTGTTATTGCAAAATCATTGTCTGGGTTTTGCTAAGAGAAATCTGTATGTATCAGAATCCTGCAACTCCGCTAAAATGACCTCTGGATTGGAGAAATGCTTGGACCCGCTTCAGACATTCATCTCCACATGGAGACAAAAGTGTGAAGGCATTTTTTTTTTTTTGGTAATTTTATTTTATGTGTGAGGGCTTTTCTTAGAGCAGGAGTTTTCCAACTAAAAAGCCCCTGGCCTGGGCGCCACATTTGGCCCTCTAAAGATTTAATCTGGCCCATGGCACATGGTGGGGAAGCTTGACCAGGAGAGGGTGTGTGTGTGTGTGTGTGTGTGTGTGTGTGTGTGTGTGTGTGTGTGCGTGCGTGCGTGCACACGCATGCACGCACGCGCAGACAGAGTAACTTCTGCTTGATTCCCAAACTCTCAAATTATAGCACTCTCCTTGGAAACCTGAGAGAAGACGTCCCAGATACATTCAATACCCTAATCAGACTGCTGTTCAATCTATCCATCACATACTGAAAGCATGTTTTTTCTCTACACATTTATTTATTTCTCAGATTTCTCCCCTTTCCTTATTACTCAAGTGTTCCCCAACTCTTTATCCTTCCAACGTATTTTCTCCCCAAACCCTCAAAATAATTTCCCTTTCAAAAAATGTTTTTTCTAAAAATATTGATTGTCTACCACATTCCTCTTTTTGAAAGTTCATTCTCCCAAAATTAATTTTCCTTTTCAAAATCCATTCTGCCCTCTTTCTGCGCAAATCAATGTTACCCTCTGCTCCCCGATACTTTTTCAAAATCTATTTTCCCCCTTACCATCTCTAATGTATTTATTTTCCGACCCCCAACCCCGTTTCAGAGAAATGATGTGGCCCTTGTGCCGAAATGTTTAGAGACCGCTGTCCTACAGCAATGGTTTTCAACTTATTTTGTGTCACAACCCCAAAATGAAAAAGTATGAGACTGGTGACCCGAAACCAAAAGTAAAAGTAAATATTTCTAAACTGGAAGTTAAAAACATGTCAGAAAGAAACTGAAAAAGAAACATTTCAGAAAGAAAACTAACACAATTTCTCAGAGCATCAAATACACCATATCTGTGAGACCCGAACCCTCGGATTCAACCAACCATGAATCAAAAATGTATTCAGAAAAATAGCCACACACCCAGCAAATAATTCCACCTATACCTGCTGTAGCCTCCAGCTATGTCACAGATCTACCCAGTATTCAATAGATTTCACTCCACCACTTGCATCTTGTTCACTTTGCACCCACCATTTCACAGATCTTTGACCACAATTGTACAGTACTGAGCAATTAACACAATTTTACGCAATTTTTACAATGTTATGCAGTTTTCACCATTTTATGAGCTTGAGCTGTGACCTATATGAGGTGTGGCGACCCCCAGAAGACACAACCCACAGGTTCAAGAACACTGTCCTATTGTGTCAATGAGGCATGGTCTTAGCTCTATCCTAGCCCTTTCTGCAACCAGCATTTATTTACAGTGACAAACTCTAATGAGGGTGAGGGCAAAACTAAACATGTGTGTCACTAGCACACTCTTGTGAAAGCCGCACATGTTTATGTCCATAGGAAGACAGGTGACAGACTAAGAGTGCAATCCTAAACTGGATTTAGGCTGGCATAAACTAAACCAGCAAAGTTTGGCCAGCACAAGGGCCACCATAAAGCGTGTTTAGACTACTTTCGGTGTCAGGGAAGATGGCTCATGTCTGTGTGCTGGCCTCTCTGACTCCGAGAGTGGTCCAAACATACTTTAAGGTGTCCCTTGTGCTGGCCAAACTTTGCTGGCTTAGTTTATGCTGGCCTAACTCCAGTTTAGGATTGTGCCCTCAGGCTAAGACTTCTTCAGTATCTGTTTGGTATCACTTTAGGCTTTTGCTCTATTTTCTAGGACATGAACACTGTTCCAAATAGGTCTTTAGGCCAGGACGTCCACGTTGGTTGTTGGCCCCTTCCTGGGTCCCTTGGAGAGCAAAAGAGTGGCTTGTATCATGTATATGGAAAGGCTAAGGGACATGGAAGGCAACTGCTCTTGCCCGGCTCTATTACAGGCTTCTCCTCCACATTGTTTCCATTACTCCAACTGGCTCCGGTGGCAAGGGAAGGGGCCATGGAAAAACCTGGTTGGGAACCATGAAAAACGTACAATTTTGCACTACACCACTGCCCTAAAGAGCACAGCAGGCACCTCTTGAAGCATCTTTTAGAGAGGGAAATAGCTTACTTCTGTGGCAGAATCGTCAACTTCCAAGTCTTGGAACAAAAATCAATGCATTATTGGCTTCACATTACAATATTTTCACAATACAATGGTATTTCCAAAACAGATTATCATTGTAAAGAGGGGCTCCATAGTATTAGGCTGGATGGACCAACAATCTGAGATTCAGTAAAGGGCAGCTTTGCACACTTTTATGGATGGGTTTTATGTGAATGGATTGATGAGAACAAAGAACGAGAATGTGAAAAGTGCCTTTCCTTCAAGTTATCCCACAGGTCCTAGAATGGGGGGGGGGAGAGAGACATTATTTCTCTGGAAGGGTGCAGGCCTCTTGTGAGGAATCTACTAAAGCTGCACAGCACAATGTGACCAGAGTCCCAAGGCTTTTAAATGCCTGTCCATGTTCTACAGTGCCAACAGCATGGATGTTTTAGTTCCTTCCAGGAAAATCTTCCTCGACTGACTCGGCACCAGGGTGAACAACTGGTTTGCCCAGGCTCATCTACTTCCAGTCAGTTTCTAAAAACACTTTCAACTCTGAGCTCTGTCTAGAAACATACCCCTTGCCTCCCTTCCAGTGCTGTTGGGAACGTTGGTGTCTACGCGGTGTCTATCAAAGGCCCCCGTCTCTTACCACACTGTGGAGCGAGGAACCCTGGCTTGTTTCACTTGCGCCACATTATCACAGAAAGGTGGATTAGAAGTTATCTCAGCTCTGCTTTCTTTCAAGGCCCCTTGGCAACACAACGACCAAGATATAAATATGGGCTCAAAATGTAAAACACAAAAAACAGAGCGCAGACTTGTAAGCAACTTAGGCAGTAGATCCATGGAAGCTGGAGAAATCGCAGAAATCTGGAGGCAGAGGGAATCTTTTGCAAACCTCAACCTTTTCAAGGTCAATAGAACATGGTGAAACCAACATATTCAAGGCTCTTTTGTGGTTCTCTTTTATGTTCACTGATGAAACAACTCAATAATAGGGGCGTAAATGTCCCCTTATGTACAAAGCTATATTGCTTGAGGTTGAATTCAAATATATAAAAAACAGGAGTTGAACCCATTTGTTTGATCAAGTGATCTAGAAACACAATTCATAAAGGGGACATTCCCCCAAGGAATTTCTCCTAGCAGACCCATTGAAAGTAATGAGAATTGTACAAAGAACACCTCATGGAAAATGAAGAGTCTCTGTTAGGAAAAAAGGCAGTCATCTTTACACAACTCTGCAGAACTGGAGGTGCCAACCATCTGGGCTAATCAAAAGCCAACCTTTTTTGTTCTCCCTCCCAGATAATATTTTTAGTTTTGATCAGGCGTAGCCATGCCAACGGGGCACCCCACCATAAAACATACCAGCATGTTTTACTTATTTGAGAACATTAAAAAGGAATTCCAATAGATAGTAATCCATATCAGACATTCAAACAGTGCTCGATGAATGCATGTCGGAGAGAAGCCCTGTGCAGATGCTCAGCTAGATACATGCATAATGTGCCATGCAAGGGGTCACCATAATGCCATGCATAATGATCAGCAGATTTTCAAAAGAGAATTTTTAAATTACATATTTTGTGGTATTCTTAAGGCATAAACCTATTTCCTCCATTTTGTATCTGTGCAATGTTGTGTGGTACAGTGGAAAGCAGTGGTCTCCAAACTGGTGACCACTGCATCTCACAAAGGCTTCCCCGGTGTAACTGGTGCTTACCGTTCCACCAGGAAACCTCTGTAAAGTCCCTACTATAGCCCCCCCCCAAAGTCGCTTCAGCCAGCCACTTCTGGGTTCTGCTGCCCTAGCAGGCTGTGCACCCAGATTTCCAGGCAAACGTGGCTGGCTGCGGTGACTCTTGGGGGCTGTAGGAGGGGATTACAGAGGTTTCCCAACGGAAAGTTAAGTGCCGTTCACCCAGGAGATGGAGCAGACACGTGACAGATCTGGCCTATGGGCCAGAATCTGGAGCCTGCTGGTACAGATTGTTTAAGAAAAGCAAATATTGGTGTTGTGTCAATTTAGCTTTAGGCAGAAAGGTTACAAACTCAGTCTAGGAACGTAAAACCACAAGCATTCGTCCCAAAAAATGAAACAAAAGCTTTGAGGAAACAACAAGTTATTACTCTGGAAAAAGTAAGCAAAACCAGCCATTGAATTAGGTAAAATACATGAGGAAGCACCAATGGTTTCCTATATAAGTCAGACTGAGCCAAAGCGCAGGTTTATTTGGGAAAAGAGCGCGCCAGGACACAGAGGGCATTAGTGGGGCAGCGATATAAAGAAGTTCGGCTTGGTGGCAACAGGGAAGACCAAATGAAGAGAAAGGCAACAAGTGGACAAAGCAAGCTGTTTTTGTTTGCCTTCTCTTCCACACAATACAGGCCATTGCTGGAAAAGGATACATTAGATTTGATCCTAAAGTGAGACATTTTGTAATTATATTACTGAAGTCTTTTGTACCGCTTGTAATTACATGCATGTAGAGCAGTGGTCTCCAAACTTTTCAGTACGAGGGCCACATTGTATATTTTTCACATTTTTATAGGCAGAAAAAAAATCAGTTTTATGAATGAATGAATGAATGAATGAATGAATGAATGAATGAATGAATGAATGCAATTTAAATGAATGAAGACTTGGTATTCTTGGTAATTTGAATGAATTTTACTTGGATCTTTTTTGTAATCAGCAATGGTGTGATCAGTAGTGTCATTCACAAACGAGCTGCCGGAACGCGAGGCGGGACTTACCGCTTGACTGACAGGCAGCCCGTGACGTGTCGCTGCCTGCCCGCCGGCCGCGGGGGCTCCCTCTGGGTGGCGTGCCCCTCCGCGGCTCGCCTAGGCACCCAGCGCGCGCCCCAGGCAAGCGGGCACCCCCTCCGAAGCCAGGGGTGCCCGCGCGGCAGTCGGGCAGACAGTGACGCGTCACGAACGGGCAGCCAATCAGGCGGTAAGTCCCGCCTCGCATTCCGGCAGCTCGTTTGTGAATGACACTACTGGGTGTGATTCAGAATAAAAGATAAATGTGACCATTCCAAAGAAACAATGCCATGCTTACACTGAGAAATGATATGTCATTCAAACTCACGAAAAAATTCAAACTAAATTCAAACTCAAGAATTCGAGTAAAAATTCAACCATTAGCAAGGGCTCTGACCAAAAAAACCTCAAGTTGCTGCAGGCTGAATAAACTCTTGTGGCATATATATGGCTGCCAGGCATAGTTCAGAGATCTCTCGTGTACAGTTACCCATCCCAGGTCCAATACCTTCCATTTTGGCGCAGTATGAAGCACTATGTGTGAGATCCTGGACGTCTCTGCATTCTGCCCGCCCCCACAGAAGGAGAGAGAGAGAGAGAGAGAGAGAGTCTGCAAATGTGGCAATTGACAATCTAAATACAGTGCCACCTAGCAGCCTTTCTGGTAAATGACAGATGCTCCTATTTTAGTGATTTTCAATCTTTTTCATCTTATGGCACACTGTCAAGACACCAAGGACACAATCCTAACCAACTTTCCAGCACTGGGGTAAGGGAAATGCAGCTCCAAGGTGAGAGAACAAGCATTGCCTTGCCTTGCGGAAGCCTCCGGGACTACCACAGTGGAATGCAGAACATGCCCCATTGGGACAGCAATGTCAGTGCTAGAACATTGGTTAGGATTGTGCCCTAAAATTGTCAAGGTACACCAACATATAATGAGATTTTCTTTTAAGGATATATTTGATCATTTTTTTAAAAAACACGAATATTAAATAGAAATAACAAGTGAAATGCAATTGTGTACGTTGACACAGAATAACACACCCAATCCGAACAACAGCTGACTGAGGAATGACACTGGTGCTCCCCCCTCAACCCCCCCCCCCATGGCCCTTCTAATAAATGACTTTCCCTCCCATTTTTGTGGACCATACATGGCACACCAATGTATCACAGCACAATGCTTCTCTGCCACTTAACAGGCTATATTAATAGTCCAGGATAGTGTTAGCTGTGTTTGAGCCAACTGAATTCAATAAACTCAAGCATACCCAACTCTGTGCCAAATTGTAGCCAACATGCTGTTCTTGTAATTATTTTACTTTATCATATTATATATTATTCCCTATTTCCAAACATTTATCCTGATAAAATTCCACAGAAAAGACCAGGAAGCACCACAGTGCCCTGTGTCTTTAGCAAGCAAACAGTCCTAGTGGTGAAGAAATATCATCCCATCTTCTGTTTTTTGGTTTTGACATCAGGAAGAAGTTTCCCAGCTTGTCTCCGGTGAGGATCTTCTGGGTGTTTGTTTTGCTTTGTTCTTGTTGTGCTTGTTATTCTCATCTTTGCTCCTGTATATTTGCCAGGCAAAGGGTAAGAAAGAAAGAAAAAAGCCCATTACTCTAAGTATTGGCAGCTTGAGGGCGCAATCCTAACCTGGAACTGGACCGGCATAGTTAGGCCAGCAATGTTTTGCCAGCACAAGGGACACTGTAAAGTACGTTTGGACCACTCTTGGGGTCAGAGAGGACAACACACAGACATGCGCCATCCTCTCTGACTCCGAGAGTGGTCCAAACGCGTTTTACGGTGGCCCTTGTGCCGACCAAACTTTGCTGGCCTAACTGTGCCGGCCTAGTTCCAGGTTAGGATTGTGCCCTGAGTCAGGCAAACAGTAATATATATAAACATAGAGTTTCTCAAAAGGCTGTTGGAAGAAAGCTCTTTAGTGATGAAATTTTTTACTTAAGAAAAGCTCCTCAATCAATTTTGGTCTCAGCAGCATTTTCTCCACTCAGCAGTTCCATCTTGTATTCTCTCCCCCCCCCCCGGCCGCCCCGTCTCTCCATTCCGCTGAGTGGGTTGTAGGTCCTACAAGCATTAGCTCAGCCTGGTTTGAAAGCATGCACAGATTCCTGACAGGGCCTTCAATGCTCCTTTATGCTCACAATTCTTGACTATGCTCTCAGACTGAGAGCAGAACAGGGAAAAGTGGGCCGTAGAAGGCAAGGGCTTAAAATCCTGGATAACAAATACAGGCCATTTTCCTTCAGCTGTATTTGTCTTTCTGGTGCTGCAACAGTTGAGCTCCAATATCAGTTTAACATACCAGGGACTTAAAGGGGCTTTGCAGAACTGCTCTGTTTTTAAGGGATAAAAAATGGGCCTTCAGCAGGAATGAACGCAGCACTTGTGTTCTGCCATTTGAAGTCTCACTAGGCCAGACGTTTCTTGGTGCCTTGGCAAGCATACCAATGTACTGATTGCAAAGAACTAGTCTTGGTTTACAGTACGGTTAAGGGCCAGGAGAACCACGCCTTCTAAAATCACTGGTATCAACCAGAGTTCCCGTTAACTTGCACAGTACAGAGCTCACCAACTTGGAAGTTTGGCGATGACACATGATGTTATCGCCAAGGGTCCAGAAATGACATAGCGACACAGCGATGATGCTGTGCAGCTACAGAACACTTTTCTACATGTTCCGTGCTCTGTATGTGTGCACTATCCACATGCAAGCATAGCTTTGTTATTAATATACTGACAGCTCTCAATTTACACCATCTAACAGTGCAATCCTAGCGCATGCCTTGCGTCGACACGACGTCATCGTGTTGATGCAAGGGGCAGAGCACCGGCGCACGGGCACCAAGCAGCACCCCCATGTTGGCGCTCCAACTCTGAAGCCGACTCTGCTTGCAGCGTTGGCTTCAAAGCACCAACGGAGAGCCTTCCTTGCACCGACTGAAGACGGTCAGCACAACGGATTCTCTGTCCCGTTTCAGGATGGGGATTGGTGGGAGGGGGGGAGGCGGGAGGTGGGACCTCAGCGGGACCTGGGCGGGCTTGGGAGGTGGCCACACCACCACATCCTAAGCCCGTCAGCAAGGCCGCGCGGCCCCGATTCTGGCCGTGCAGTCTCCTCAGATCTGCGCACACTCCCTTGCCACAGGGAGGCTCCAGTCTGTCTTAAACAGCGCTGAATTTAACATGGTCTGGCCGGCCGGCCTCACTAATCCAGCGCTGTTTAGGATTGCGCCCTAAATTTGCACAATTTGGAAATAGGGTGATTAACAATTAAACACTGGGAGGCCAATTTACACGGGCAATTTTTGAAATAATGCAGGCAATTAGCTGCCAATTAGGTGATAATGAATAACCCCATTAGGGGTTGGCAGATTCCTGTGTGGAGGAGTCTCCTCTAAAGCCAGAAGATAAAAAAGAGACAAGGAAAATATACTCACAGAACTGTTGCTTACCACTTCCTCAGTTCTCAACCACTGACATCAGTAGCCACTCTCACTCCCAGTAGCCTCCCTCCTCAAAGCTTCCCCGATGCTACCTTGGGCAAGCAGAAGTCATCAGTTGTCAAATTATCTCATCTCCCTGCTTCCTCGTGGATTATCTGAGTCATCCGCAGCCTCACTGTCCTAGTAGCCTCCCTCCATACTCACCAGTTGTCAACATGAGTGAATCTAGCAGTTTCCCCTCGTGGTTCGCAAGCTCTCAGGGAGAGTTTGGAATGCTGTGTTTGTGGGGGAGGGGAGGGGAGGGGAGGCACCTCAATCACCAGGCTGCGCCACCAGTCCAGCGAGGACAACAGGGTTTTAAAAAACTTACTTGGGGGTCCCTATGGCTCTCTTTCATTTTTCATCGTGAAACCAGGAGTGGCCTTTTTTCACTGTTCACAGCAGGTTGGCGGAACAGGGAGACTGGCCGAGACTGGCAGAGGGGATTGCGAGCAATCTGGATCCTCCAGAGAGCCATAGCAACCCCTGGGGTCATCAAAAAAAATCTTTTTGTCAGTCGCGGCGCTCACATCACCACCATGGATGTTGCTCTGCCCCTTAAGGGGCAGTGGCAGAGTTTCCCTGGCTGGGGTGTCGTGACCAATCCCATTGATTCTGTAGGGAAAAGTTTTCATTTATGTGTTTTTGAGTTACTCTACATGTCATTTTCCATGTTTGCCAGTAACCATTTGCTCCTAGCGGAGGTCTTCTTTAGCACTGCTGGTGTTTTCAACAGCCATCAAATACAGCAGACCCTCTTGTTTACACAGCAATAGCCCAAAACATTATCCTGAGACCATACATCTCTGGGGCTCTCGTGTCCTTCAGTCCACTTCTTTAAAACTGGCATTGATTCCCTTCAGAAGACAAAGTTGCACTACCTATATTCACATGTGAGGGCCCATTCCCGGCGAACCAAAACAGATTTTCCATCAAGGCAATTTACCATCAGATTTACCATCCTCTTGGAGGACGCTTGGAAGCTGTCTAAACTGGAGCCAACAGGGTGTTTTGTAAGTTTATAAGATGCTGGAATAAAATGCAGTAGGCTGATATTTAAGAACACCAGAATACTGGGCTTGCTTTGTGTCTTTATGACTAGTGGTAGTCCAAAATAAAAGATCCTGAATCCCTTTTAAGAGGTTATTTGGTAACATATCAAGCGCAATACAGCGAACTTCCACCCGACTGGGTCAGACATTACCTAATTGATAAGGGAGCTGCTACGGACCTTTGCAGTGAGATTTCCAGTATGTGCGGCACACAATCAGGTTCTGTTCCCTTTCACAGTGACATCATTCTGACAGATCCCTCCCATGCACCATGCTGGCTACAAGCTTCCTTTCCATCTGCGATAAACCAGAGTGAAAGAAAAACACATTTTCATTCATAAAGATGGACCTTTCTGCAGCTTTTCTCCCCCACCCCCTTCCTGGAGTATGCATGATTCTTCCTCAGGCCTAAGGCTATGCAATGAGCCGTCAAGAGCAGCTGTGGCTCTTCCATAGCTGCTGCATGTTGGTGTGTCTTCAGAGCTCAGACTAGTGGCACCAGAGCGTCAGTATCGCCAAGCCTGTGACAGAGCCATTCATGTATTGAGCCATCAGGCTGAATTTCCACAACCTCCTACTTGCCCCATGTGTAAATTCAAAACAAGGAAAATGATCCCTGCCCTTTGTGGCACAAAGGGTCATTTCTCACATGGCCTCCCATAAGCTACTCCTGGAGCTAAAAACACATACCAGTGTCCCATCAGAAGAAATTTGGACACTAGGGTCGAAACCTGAAGAATACCCATGTTTCATTACCAGCAGAGTAGGAAGTTGCAGCTTTGGCTTCTCTGACAATCTGGAAGTTTCTCTGACAGGATTCCATCCTATCTTCTAGAACAGGGGCTCCAAGCTCTGGCCTGCAGGCCAGATTCGGTGCCTCCTCAATTCTTCCCCTGTGTCAGCGGTACTCCGCATTCCACCAGGGAAGCCACAAAAGACCCCGACTACAGTTCCCAAGGGTCTTTGCAGCCAGCCATTACTGGGGTCTGCTGCCCCAGCAAGCCACGCTCCTGGCATTCCACACTTGGGCAGCTGGCAGCAAAGACCCCTGGGAGCTGTAGTAGGGGTCTTCCATGGCTTCCCTGGCAGAACACAAGGTGCTGCAGATTGCAGCATTATGGCAATCTGGGAGTCCTATCCAAGGTAGGTCCCATCAATCAGCAAAACTGGGAGTCAGCTTATCCACACATCACTTACCCACTTCAGTATTTATGGGCCACGCTTTGACCTGAATCCTCATTCACTTGTATGTGGCTGTCTGCTAAAAACATTTGGGGTCTAATGCATCATAACTGCTTTCAGAATGAGACAGGCGGTACATAATTGTGCCATGACCTGTCACCCCCTGTGGTGTGAGTGGTGGGAGCGAATGAGAGGGTTTTCTTCATTGTTGCACCCAACATCATCCCTACTGATGTTCCACCACAAAGGGCTGATTTGGACCATAGTAATGTCCTTTGCATGAGAAGGAGCATGCCTGCACATGTCTCTACCCAGCGCACCATTTCATCCCTGCATGGTACCAGGGGGGAGCCAAGATCTCTGAGCCACCCTTAAAGGTGGAATATGGCGCCTGTTTCAATTTGTAGAGCTTCTTGTGCATCGAACCCCAAAGTAGAACTTCGTCAAGAAAGGAAGTCTCTAAAAATATATATATCCCTAAACTGGAAAGAGAACTTTTGTGTGCTTACACTTTAAATCAATCAAAGTTTCTTTCGTCCACAGCAGGACCATGGGGAAGAAGAAACACAAACAAGATTTTATTTTGGTATCTCATTTACTTGACGGGAACATGGCTATAATTCCACAGAGAATAAACATACACATGGGCTAATCTTCCCACTCCAGAGGACAGTTTGTTGAAATTAGTGAAGGGATGCAGACATTGCAGAGACTGCCTGATAAGAGTTATAAGCATTTGGTTTGTTAGTATTAAAGAGAGTGAGCATAACTTCGCTGTCTCCAATGACTTTTTAAAATACAACATTCCCTCTTATAGCTATCTCCCTACCTACTATATTTATGCTAGGAGGGTGGGGTGGGGGGCCAAGAATGAACCAGATCTCATTATAGGGCATTTTTGCTTGATGTCTGCATTGTTGTGATGAGAATACACACTGTAAACTTAAATCTTAACCAACCATGGATGATTTCACTTTATACCTGCATCCTGTGTTCTCTGCAGAAAGAAAAATGAAATGATTGTTACACTGCGGCGAGACTCAAGTCGAGTCTCACGTCTCTGCCCCCAAGATTCGACCCAGGCATGAGTCCTAGCGTGTGCCTGTAGCGACTCACCCCCATTCCCGAGTTGAGTCATTTTGACTTTTGAGTCAGAAGCAGGCACACCAGGGCATGGGCCAAAAAGGACTAGGCAAGGCAGGAGCAGGTGGGATCAATCAATCAAATTGTATTTATATACCGCTTTTCAACTCAAAGTTCACAAAGCGGTTTACAGGCAAATAGGAATAATAAAGTTACATGGTTCCTAGCCCCAAAGGGCTCACAATCTAAAAAAAAATGCAAAATACCACCAGCAACAGCCACTAGAAAAGACACTGCGCAGGGGTGAAGGGGGACAATTACTCTCCCCCTGCTAAATATAAGAGGAACACCACTTGAGAAAGTGCCTCTTTACTTGCTCAGTTAGCAGGGGTCAGGATGGACAGCATGAGAACAGGGACAGAAGCGAAAAGCAGGAGCACGGTTGAGTGCAGCAGCTGAGCGGGGAGGCTGACCATACAACCCACTCCTTTGCAGTTCTACTCAGATGTAGTTCCATTTGCCCAGGCAATGGCTTCCTCCTCCGGTGGTGTCATCTACTCACCAGTAGAAGGTACGCTGGGCGGGACTTAGCGTGATCGATAGCCCGTCCACTCACTTCCGCTTTCTTCACGCTCCCCGCGCGGCTTTCCCTCGCCTCAGAGGGAGCGCCTGCTTGCCAGGGGGGATGGGTGGGGGGGCTTGCTGGGTGCCTGGGCGAGCAGGCGCCCCCTCCGAGGCGAGGGAAAGCCGCGCGGGGAGCGCGAAGAAAGCGGAAGTGAGTGGACGGGCTGTCGATCATGCTAAGTCCCGCCCAGCGTACCGTCTACAGGTGAGTAGATGACACCACTGTCCTCCTCCCAAGTAATGGACCCCATGGGAGCCGTTTGATTGAAAAGTGACCATCTTCTGGCTTCCCATCTCCCTGGGCTTCTCCAGCCAATCCTAAGGCAAGAAGCCTTTGGGCTCTTCCTTCTACCCTCCCTCATCCAAAAAGAAAAATCAGATGGACAAGAGAAGCCACTCCTGCCTCCCTCCCCGTCTCCTGCTTGACACAAAACATTCACCCTTCCTTGCCTCCTGGCTGGAACTGTCGGCTTCTGGATGGTCCCATGAGGTCTTTCATGGCACACACACATACACCCATACTCTATCACACACACACGCCTTCCTTCTTCAGAATATGAGGGCAGAGAGATCATGTGACAGTCTCCATTTAAAGACAGATTCTATTTTAACTTCAGGAATAATGCAGAAGAAAGAATAAAATTTCCCTCATTTGAAGCTCTGCCAGAAATGTGGATGCCCCACCTAAGCAAGGAAGGAAGGTTATTGCCCCGTATAAGGCCCTTGTAGGCAGGGAACTCTTTCCTTTTGTGATGTGAGCTGGCTGGGGACCCTTGTGTTGAAAAGTGATGTATATCCATCATCATCATCATCATCATCTCTGTGGCTATGAGGGATAGAAACTTACTTGAAAATTGAGTTTCTCACAGTGGAGTACTTATGGTAGGAATCAATTTCTGCTGAGTGTAAGATTTGGGTTGCTAACAGAGTGTACAGCTGGACAACTGAGACTGCCTGAGGCAGGACACCATTTGTTATATTTTGGCTGGAAAAGAGAGAGAGAAGGGAAGGGCCAGGCCTGCCAGTTTGCAAAAATGATTGTGTTCCTCCAAATTTTGTCTCAGCTGGTCAGGCAGCAAAAGGTAATCTCAGGTCACTTTGGGGCCATTGTGGGTCTCTACCTTTTACCCTTTTACCCCCCCTTTCATGGATCACTGCCTTGTCGTGGCGAAGGGGCTTGAGTAGC
>JAJKFI010000032.1:6295024-6305658 GCA_029204185.1 Lerista edwardsae
GTCGCGAAGAGTCGGACACGACTTAGCGACTGAACAACAACAACAACCTTTTACCCATGGGCTCCACATCCATACCAGATGTTTGCCCATATTTAAAGTGCTGGCAATCTTGTGACATCACCAAGCCCTGCCTCAGATAACTCGTTGTTTTGGACGCAGCCAACCTCAAAACCCTAGGCAGAACAGAGGTTGTGAAAGAATCTCATCAACGTTTCCAGAATCCCTGTGTGCCTCAGATCAATTTCAGATAGCAACTGTCAGTGAACAAGTCATGGTTGGCCTTAGACATTTTGTTGCCTGGGGAGAAATCTAAATAAACCTACCCACAAAATATCTAATTCCTCACATAAATGACCATTAAAAGCGTTAATTTTAAAATGTCATCTTTTCACAACATTCAGAATCTGCCAAGTAAGCCGGCCATGTTAATCTGCAAGCTGAGGTCATATTTACATCAGAAATGCAGGCCGCATTAGTTTTTCTAATAGAAAATAGGATGATGTGACATTTTTAGCATGCCTCTGGTATGCTTCTAGAATGGCTGATGTTTAAAAAAATGACAAAATGGCATCCAATCCTGGAAAATCATGAAATCAAGTGCAGAGGCCACCATGTTGATACCATAATATATGGAGGCCGCCATGTTTCTGCCAGTAGAAATCAAATGCATGGAGGCAACCATCTTTAATAGCTTTGAGCTCACGGTTGAAATTGCTAGCATGGCAGGCCTGCAAGAATGTGAAAAAAGAAAGCGACAAACATGCTGGAAGGAAGAAGAAGAAGAAAAGCTCTCTAAGTGCTGGGATCTGAAAAACAAACAAAGCCTCATAGTGGCTTGACCATCATATCTTCCACCAAAGAATCCTGGGAATTGTAGTTCGATCAGGGCACTAAATATTCCCTTATAGAGATGACTGCCATTGTTTGGACCATCTACAACCTATACAGAGAAGTGAGTGACAGCAGCTATAAGAAGGCACAGCAGACTGAACTTTCTGTATTAGCCAAAGGCCAGTCACTTGCTTCCAACTCCCCTTCTCTTTCATTTTAAGTGCCTCCTTGTTTTTCAACACTGAGAGGCCAACACCAGGCACTGGGGATGTTGGCATGTTAATGGGGATTAGAAGGATGAATCCCCCTGTGCCACACATTTGAAATGTGCTCCGAGCACTGCTCATCGGAGGAATACCACTCATACCGACAAAAAGTGAGCTGTGGCTCTGTGAACTTCTGACTCTTCTCCCATGCCACCACCAGCCAGACCTTTTTACAGTTTTCATTATGTTAAAAGCCATTTTCAGTGGCAAAATTATTTTCCAAAAAACAAAACAGATTTTAAAAAATGCAACTAGGAAATACTTTTAAATCATAATTTAACCTTTTATAAACCTCTGGAAGGCTCCATTACAATATAGCTGTGTACTCTTAAGCCCCCATAAAGTCAATGGGATTTCACTCTGTTCTAGATCAGGGCTTGTCTCCCTGGGATTGGAGCCTGAACTCAAACAGTGGTATGGTGTAAGACAGTGTTTCTCAAACTGTGGGTTGGGACACACCTGGTGTCAGGTGGGTCGTAGAAAGTTGGGAGCAGCCATCTTGGAGAGCCAATTTGCCTTTCAGGAATGTCATTTTATTACATCACAATGACGGCACTTCCTGCTTGACGATGTCACTTCTAGCCATGACTTCACTTCTGGTGGGTCCCAACATGAGTGATAGTCCAAAAAGTTTGTCCTGGTGCAAAAATTTTGAGAACCACTGGTGTAGGGGGTCCAGAGGGGACACCATGCTAGTCTATTGCAATAGTCATCTTGGGACTGTCATCTCCCAGGGCAGCAGGAACCACTGTATTCCCCTTTAAGGGGAGTGGCAATCTGGCAGTGATGGAGATGTCAGCAGCAAAGGTTCTTCTGGGTTTGAACTCGCCCCCCTAGGAATCCGGAGTCGCTCCCTTTAACCCTCTGAGTGCCGGCCAACCAAGAAGAAAAACTCTTTGCAGAGGAATTGGAAGGGGGGGGGAGGGAGAGTGAAGTGGGCGGAGTCAGCCCTAATTTTAACTAGTGGAACTGAGTTCCCCCGCGTTCCCCCTACATGACATCACTGGTTTGAAGCATCTCCAGCCTCCACTGGTAAATCCAGCAAGCTTTTTTTTCCTATGACAGCAGTGGTAACACAGAAGTGCCACCGACGCAACTGTGCCATCGCTGCTGGATTGCCACCTTCCTGTCATGTGCCTGCATAGTGGCTCCCTTACTTTCTTGTAAAGGTTGGGAACCACTGGTCTAGTGCAACAAAGACAACAAAGAACCTTGCAGCACCTGAAAGACCAACCAATGTATTCCAGCATCAGCTTCTGTGGACTGCAGTCCACTTCATCAGATACACCAGCTAAGAGTGCAATGCGGTTATTGAGAAGTCCCTGGTTCAACTCTTGTCTCACCCTACGAACTCACTGATTTAGATAAGCCACAATCTCTCAGCCTCAGTCCCCCATCTGCAATACGAGGCTAATAATATCAACCTATTGTACAAACTCTTTGCAAGAATGGCCAAGATCAAACATAGCATACATAGAGTGCTACCTAACTGCAGTTCATATTGATCAGTGCTGAGAGAAACAACAAAAAAATGTAATGAAGCACATGCCCACCCATCATGATTGCCCATCACGATGAGAGATTTTGCATGTATTCATTTACATTTTCTTGTAGCAGCTTGTTAACACTGTGTGGCCACATTCAGTTTCCTCCCCTTTTCTTTTTGCTCTTCAAGCCTCTTTAGAAGTGACAGGTCGGTTGATACAGGTGGATCAAATGTAAGTACTTGAGGATTACTCTGCTCCTTCCAGTCAACAGAAAATGGATGGTGACTCTGCGGCGAAGCAAATGGAGCTGGAGAAATTAGCAAAGAATTTGGGGAGTAGCACAATAGGATTATCTCCCCATTTGTGACCTCAAATCAGACTTTGTCTCGTAGTCAAGTCAAATCAGATAACAGCATTCAATTTGAAAAATGGAAAGAAAGCGCAAGAGAAAAAGGATCCCTGGAATAAACACGTTTGCTTATAGGTAAGCACTAATCATTGGATAATCTGTAAAAATAAGCTCACATGGGATAGCAATATGATAAATTATTAAAGTTAATAATTAACTTTATAGAACACTTTCCCTAAGTGATTGGGAGTGCAATCCAAGAGCACCCTAGAGCTGACGCACTTTGTTTGCATCAGCTCAGGGCTGTCACAAATGTGCCATAAGGCACGTTCACACCAGCCTACGATAAGCTGGGTCAGCGCATGAATTTGGCCAGCATGGGGGCTTTTGAGGGCAGGGGGAAGGCAGGAGGAGGTGGGGGAGGCAGAACAGGGCTGAGGGAGGGTGGAGGAACAGCAGCCCCATGGGTGGGGCAGCCCGGGGAGAGGGGGAGAGCTGGGATCTGACCATTAGGGCAAACATATAAACCACTAACCATCAGACATCATCCCCCTACAAAACATATCTCCTGAAAGGGTGCAAAGATAAATGTCCAACAGGCCTTCATGGGAAGAGTGATCCACAAAGTTGGTTCTACCATTGAGAAGATTCTGCTGGTGGTAGATGCCCAATGCACCTCAGGAAGCAAGGAACCAACTCAGAAACCGACCTAGTTGTGGACCTCACATCATACTACATATTTACATTGTACCATAGTGTGTTCATAGTGGCTCACATATACACTGCTGGTAGTCCTACCCACAGGTGCGTCAAAATGATCATACCTGTATTGCAGACATAGGCTGTGAACAGATGTCCACATGCCCTAGGAGAGTTAATGCCAGAGATGAGATTTGAATCAGGGCTTTCATCAGCATAAGAGTGTAGCTATGATGCTACATTAGCTCCTGAGTAGAGTGTGGACAATGTCACCCACCCTTCAAGCTGCATCTCTACCAATTAAACCAAGCAGAGAGGATTGCATTGGCTCCAAGAGAGTGGTGTGCTCCACCCACAGCACCTGATTGGTGGTTTCATATGAGTTCTCCATAGCAGACCCTCCCCAATACATATGAGAATTTCCTTATAGGGGGGTTGCCATGTGCACTAGTCTTCAGCAAGGTTTAGATGTTTGTTCCTAGGAGGCCAGAAGGATAGGATATATGTAACATGCTATTGAAAGGTCATTCGGACTCCTACCCAGATTTGGCTTCAGCTGGATGGGAAACTCTTGGTAGGAGGTCCCTGCTGGGTCCCCTCCTAACTGATGATGCCCTGGGACACTATCCATCCATGGTTGGGTGGAAAAGCAACAGCAGTACAGAGCAGTTTGTGGTCACTGCCCTGGTACCACAGTTTTTGGATAGCACAATTTATCCACCTAGCCATTGCACCATGGTCATGCAGGGGAGAGATGAGCACATAACATTGCTGTTTTTAAAAAAGATGGGCCAGTACAGCCATCATAAAGTAGTCCAGGTCATGCTCTGGAGTGTTGCCTCTGCCTAGGCTTTCAACCAAGCCAAGCACTGGGCAGGACCTCAGGGCTATACTGGGGGTCTGCTGATGGTCCTGGACTCCCAACGTGAGCCCAACTTGGCTGACCCAGCCTCAATGTTTTGGGTCTGACCAATGCTCAAGGCTGTCTCCTTGTGATGCTAGCTTCATCTCTACCCCAGGAAGTGAGTTATCAATCTACCCCTAGGGCAGTGGTTCCCAAACATTTTTGACTGGTGGCTCCCTTGACCTACTGGGCCATTGGCTGTGGCTCCCCATAAGGACTACAGTCCCAGACATTGCATAGGGTGGCAGGGTTTTCACAAGGTTTTTTGCAGCTCCCTGGCTTGTTTCTGAGGCTCCCTGGGGGGCCACGGCTCACAATTGGGGAACCACTAAGATGATGGTACTGACCTTCAAAGCTCTTCACAACTTAGGACCAAGCTACCTAAATAACCCCTCTCCAGTCAGCCCTCTTAGATCCTCTGAAAGGTGCTCTCCTTCATGTGCTGCCTCTATCACAAGTTAAAGGGAGGGCAGCTCGAGGGCGAGCCTTCTTTGTAGTGGCGCCATACGGTAATTAAAATTGCTTCATGTTTCTACCCCCTCCCTGCTTTCTGCTTCTTAGCACAGCTCCACCAGCATCCCAGCTGCTGTTAGAAGCTTTATCAACTGTATTGAGCCATGTATAAGTCAATCCATGTTTTCAGGGTCAATTTTCAGGCATAAATGTTTAGACTTATACATGAGTATATATAGCATTTCGTCTGGCATTTGGATGATGAATGTATGTTTGCCCTCTGTGCGTCTGGAATAGTACCTGACTGCCCCTCTGGACAACTCCCTCCCAGGGTTTTGCCCTGTTTTTGAATATTCTGTGTCTGTTTGAGTTTTATGTGTTTAATATTAATGTTTTGATACTTTTGTTTTTGATTTTTTTTAACTTGCTGTTTGTTACATTGTACTTTTATATATTGCTTTGTAAACAGCCTTGGGCATTTACTTCGGCATGGGAAAGGAGGGGGAATAAATTCTTCAAATAAATAAGTAAAGTTGGCACACATGCACAAGAGAGGAAGAAGGGCTGCATTATGCAGAGCCCTGATATCCACCATGGACCTGGGCAGCCAAAGCGGTGATGGACCACCAACCCATCCTCTTCCCATCACATTCCTTCTGTTTCCTCATGCCATTTCTTCACAGCAGACCTATCCAAATGAACAGATAACTGTAAAAAAAAAACCCTGCCTTCTGGACTTCTTATCATATAAGTGGTTCTTCCGTAAAGATCGGGGCATCACCGCTTCATCTGTTAGAAAAAAAAAATATGCACCCAAGAAGATACTGCAGATTCATCTTATTGCATTTGCACATGGATCAACTCTTACAGTGATGCAGACTCCTGACTTGGCCAGAAACAAGGGCGTTGCAGGCAGTGGTGTCATCCAAATGATTTAGGAACAGGTACTCACTTTTGATTGGCACTTGTCGGGGTCCGCCCAACGGAAGTGACGTCATAAGCCGGAAGTGATGTCGTGGCAGGAAGTGAGGTCATAGCCGGAAGTGATGTCAGGATTGTTGCCATGGATGCGATCATGTTTGTAATAACTTCAGCTTGTGGTTAGTGTTGATTTAACTTCTATTGCTTTGCTTTCTAGAGATGTGTATATACATATTTTGCTTCAACTGTTCCCTGGTTAAATAGCAGGCTAGACTGTACTAGATTGTGAGCCCTTTTGGGACAGGGAGCCATTTAACTTTAATGTTAAATGCAAGGAGCTGGCAAGGAGCAGGAGGGGGAACGGGCAACCAAAAAAAGACCGTGTGGGGGCTGGGGCTGGGGGGGAGGCTGCAGGAGGATCCGGGACGCTGGATCTGCGCAGCTGGAGGGAGCGGGGGCCCCAGGCAGCCTACCTTCTCACGCTTGCTGCCTTATTCCCAGGTCTCCCTCGCTGCTGCTGCTGTTGCTGCTGCTGCTGCCACCTCCAATCCTCTCGCGCCGCTGCTGCCGCTGCTGCCGCTGCTGCCGCTGCTGCCGCTACCACCACGCTGCCTGCCTGCCTGCCTCCTCACAGAAAGTGTAGGCAATGGCTGCAGGTGTGCAGTACGCATGCGCAGCTGCTGAGCCAACCAGCCGACAGGGCCAGCTTTGAGTGGGTGGGGCCAGCTCAACTTCTAGGAACCGGTACTCACGTAGTGGTGCGTAGTGGGTGCATGACATCACTGGTTGCGGGCCATCGCAGTGTGCTTGGATTTGATTGCAAGTGCAGATCCAAGCAGGCCCATCGGAGCGGTTGAGAATTACTCTGGGAAAACGAGATGGAAGTCCTCCTGCCCCATGGTGAGCATCAGAGGCAGCCAAACTGCATTGGGTACAGCACAGGCCGGCCGGCCTGCCTGTTCCAGTGCAGGTTAGGACTGCACTGCCACAAACCTCCTCAATCGATTTTCTACTGCAACCCCATTTTTCTCTCAATTGCAGTGGTTCCAACCTTTACATGGGGATAGCATCATGGTAGTGATGGCACTTCTGGGATCATGCTGCTGTTGAGAAAAAAGGGGTTCCCACTTACCTGGGGGTCACACCGGTCCCCTGATGCGATCGAGACCTTGTCTGATCTTGCGATAAAAGGGGTTCCCACTTACCTGGGGGTCACACCGGTCCCCTGATGCGATCGAGACCTTGTCTGATCTTGCGATAATAAGCAGAAGTGCATCATGATTGCATCAGGGAGTCATTCTGAGGCATAGGAAAATCTGCAGAGGAGGCCCCGGCCCCCTGCACCCTCCAGAGGACCAGCACAATCCCCATCTTAAATAGGAAATCCCCTTTTTTCCTCAGTGGTGGTACAATCCCAGAATTGCAATTGCTGCCATCCTGCCATCATCACTGGTCAACACTCCCCTTAAGGGGAAATTCAGTGTTTCTAGTTGTCCTGGGGCGGGGGGGGGGGTGACACCAAGTTGGGAAACACTGCTCTATTGCAAGAAGACAATATTATTTTCTTGGTGTATCAGCAGCATCTATATTAGCTGACCAAACGTGCAGCCACCTGGCGCAAGACTCCCACAGGTGTCCACAGAATTTGTGCAAGTTGAACACATTCTCAGTGGCACTTTTGTTACCTGTTGGCTCCAGCCCAGCTTACTTCAGGAAGCCCCAGTTCTTTGGTGGTCTCCTGTTTTGATATCTAATCTCCCTTATCGCTAATTAGTTTTGCTGGTTCCCCTTGGATTTCCCTTAAGAAAAGTTGTCTAACTTTAAAAAAAAAAACTACTATTAGGCGTTCAGTCAATTATCTGTGTAGTCTGGGAAAGTGAAATTATAGCTGCATTCTTACATAAAAGACTGTGATTCGGGGTGCAATCCTAACCTGGAGTTAGGGCAGCAAAGTTTGGCAAGCACAAGGAACACCATAAAGTATGTTTGGACCACTCTCAAAGTCAGAGAAGCCGGCACACAGACATGCGCCAACCTCCCTGATTCAAAAAGTGGTCCAAACGCACTTTACGGTGTCCCTTGTGCCAGCCAAACTTTCCTGACCTAACTGTGCCGGCCTAACTCCAGGTTAGGATTGCATTTTAAATCTCTGATAAGTCCTTATTACAAATGATATTTTCTGCGTGCAGGAGGGAGTTGCATGTGGTCCACACAATGATTCCAACATTTGCTTCAGTGGTCCTCTGGGTCCGAAAGGTTGGAAACATAAAAGTTGCCCTGACTAGGCCATGACTGTCAAGAAACTGGGATCACTAGACTTAGCAGAGACGGCGAGATCATCTTTTTGTTGTGATGGTAATGAAGCAGCATCGTGAGGGATGCAGCAGAGTTCTGCAGATGTCCTCAGTCCGCTGGCACAAATGCCCCAAAGAAGCAGACAGGGTAAAGTGGAAGAAAACCAAATGCCCTGGATGATCAGATGATTTCAGCCCCATAAATGAAATTAAGGCCTAGTTGGGTCACATGCAGTTAGTGCTCTTTCTCACTGTTCCCAAGCATGGCAGGATTTGTCAACTTCAAATCCCTGTTTATAAATGTGTAACTTGATTAAAGTCAATAGTTCAGAAAAGCCAGGAATGCGAAGCCAGTGCGAGACATTCCCATTTTGATGGCTCCATGTCTCGGGGTCTTATCTGTGCTCTTGAAGTTTTACCACAGCAGCCGGCAAGGCCAGTCTCCACAGTGCTGATGTCTCGGTGCAGTTGCGGACAGGGAAATCACATCACATCTGTTTTCTTGGGAAAAGTGTTTGCAAAGCCCTGAGTGATGCAGCCAGTTTTCCGGTCACTTTGCACCCAGCAATGATCTCATCCCTGCCGCCTTTCCAAACTGTTGGTCTCTTATTTGTAGGACAGGCAACAAGGGAAAAGATGGGAAGTGGAGGAATGAATGAAAGAAGGAGGCCATTGTTGAAATGCTCTGATTTGTGAGGACAATCAGCCAAAGACCAGCTGGATGACATGGACCAGACAAGGATGGAGTTTGGATGGAGTTTGCTCATCATCCTAAGGAGTCATTTAATGGCTCTTGATTTTGACATAGTCTGGTTTCCACTGGGGTGAGCTCACCCATGTGTGTTGATCACTCCATGACTGCAACCTCAAGTGATGACTTGCATGTGTAAATATGCCTTCACCTATCTCTAGCATCACAGACAGACCTGTCCAATCACCCAGTGCAACTTCAAGTATAAGGCTTTTCAGTTCAATGTTCACACATTTATTGCTATTGCTTCGTCTATGTACATAGTGTTTTGTACAGTCTAAGACAGGCCCTTGTCCCAAACGCTCACAATCCTCAAACCATTTTGCTTCCAGCCATCAAGTGCCCAGCATGGCAGTGTCACCTATTGTGTTAAGCAAAACATTACAAGGAAGACCAGGGAGTGGTGGAACTAGGGCTGGCCCATCCATGAGGTCAACTGAAACAATTGCCTCAGGTAGCAGATTGGACGAGGGGAACAGAGAGGAAGAGGAAATATGGAGGGGAGGGGAGTGCTGAGCTAGAACATTGGCGAGAGAGAGGAGCAGAGGCTGGCACATCATTGGGTAAGGGGGCAGGATTTGGCAAGCTGCCTCAGGCATCAGGGGTCCTGGGCTGGTCTTGGGTGGGGTACAGGAAAGGAAAGAGATACGGAACAGTGCCGTGTCTCTTTTAGCCTCTAGTTTTGCCCTTAACCACACTTATAGCATAATCCTATTTATGTCTACTCAGAAGTAAGTCCCATTGTGTTCAATGGGACTTACTTCCAGGAAAGTATGTATAGGATTGCAGCCTTACAGTACTTGGAAGGGAGAACTTTCTACCATCACGTAGAATGAGATGGACAGAGGTCAATACCATACATTTCTGCACTGCACCACTTCAGGGGTCAGGCGGGGAAGGTGTTCTTTTGGAACGTTCCTCCATGTGAAAAGCGTTTTGCATATAATCAACTAGTACATGCAGGGTGGGGGAGGGAGGCAAACCAAATGGTGCTTCCTGATGGGCTCTATCAGGAAAGGCTGTGGATCAGTTTTTTGGTTTTGTTTAGTTGTTCAAAACATAGTAGAACATTCAAAAATTAAAAAAAAACTACCCTTCAGTCTGAAACGGTACAGAGACCAAGTCCTTTTCTCACTGTGTAACACCTGCCTGCCAATTCTCTCCCACAACTGCCCCGCTCAGCTCATTTCTCTCCAATCCAAGCCGATTGCCAGATCCCCAACTAGAGGGGGGGAAAGGTGCATGTGTTCATGCACACAATGGACAGGGAACAACAGGAACTGCACCCGAGAATCAGTGGGGGTGGGGGAAGGTTAAGCATCCCCTCCTTACCTGCAGAGTCTTTGCTGCTTATGCGCCCCCTCTCTCTGCACTGGCATTGCAAAGCAGACCCAGGTCTGGGGCTCCCAAGATTGCTTCCTCACAACGGCATTTGGGCTTCGACGGCCAGAGGGTGTGCTGGAGGCACTCAGTAATTGGTTGCGAGGCTGGCGGCCCTGCAGTCAGCGTGTCTGTGTGCTGGTGTTTGTGGAGCCAAAGCAAAGATTAAACTGTGCCTTGGGTCTGCCTCTCTCCCCTGGAACTTTTCAGAGCATGTCTGTAGCTGTAACACCATCGACTACCATCTTCTCTCTCTCTCTCTCTCTCTCTCTCTCTCTCTCTCTCTCTCTCTCTCTCTC
>JAJKFI010000032.1:6327119-6341829 GCA_029204185.1 Lerista edwardsae
GGGCGCGCGAAGAAACCGGAAGTGAGTCGACGGGCTGTCAATCACTCAAGTCCCGCCCAGCGTTCCGGCTTGCGAGAGAGTAGATGACACCACTGGATATATAGATATAGATGCCCATATCTCTATGCACACTTTTGGCTTGCCTTCTTGCTAGTTCTTTGAGAAAGGCACATGTCAGCTACAAAAACCCATTTATATTGGCGAAAATCTTTTTCCTCTGTGGGATTGGATCACACAAATGGCTCTGATCAAAATACACAGGCCTATTTGGACTTGCGGTCACAGGAGCCAGGCTAGTGTAACCTTTTGTTCTACATTTGAAACAAGCGCTTCAATCCAATTGACTGGGTTTTATGGTGCTTCTAATCCTTTGACATAGAGAATGAACTACACTTTGGTAGTTCTAAAAAAGAAACCCACAAAGAATGATTTCAGCAGATTTCTGTAACCACGTGGGGAACCCTCTCTGACATGGTTGCTTTTTGCTTTAACAAGAAAATAAAAATAGCAGGCTCGCAAGGCGGTCAAGATCCATCTGTTCAACAGCTTTGATTGTCTGCTGGCCTGAAAAAGATTTACAATTGCCAGTGGTGCTGCTGCTGCTGTAAAGGGATATTGTGCATCACAGCATCATGGACACCATCCAACATCTAATGAATGCTTGTGCAAACTCCTCAGTTTAGCAACAGACTTGGTGCCAAAGCCTGATAGTTTAGGGCAACAGGGGCTCCAGGCTACTAATTTCCAATCTGCGTGTCATGAGAAACTGCTAGTATGCCATGCCAAGATCAATAAGGGTACTTGCAGGAGCCTTTAATTCATGTTCCCACCCACAGAGAAGAGTGCCTGTTGCATTTTCAGCAATAAGTATGCATGGACGATTCAGCTGCTCCCAAAGCAGTAGCATTACCTGTACTCAGAGGAGTCCTTCCAATTAGGAGGCACACCTGAATCAGTGACTCATGTGGAAACACAATGAAGGCAGGACCAGCTCCAGGTTTCTGGGGGCCCTGGACAAACCAGTGTTTATGCATCCCATTCAACTTGGGGACCCCTGAGAGAGTCACTCTGCCACATCACCATGCCAAAACTATGGGCACAGGGAGCATCTGGGACCCTCCTGAGGATTTGGGGCAGATGCCCAATGATGCTGGCTGCTGATGCCAGCCCTGGAGGGTCTTCTCTAAGAGCAGGCCTTTGCTACTCTTTTGCATCATGGAGGGGCAGGAGGGATATCATGGCCAAACTAAATGAAATGTTAAACTTGTCATAGTCTTCTGCATGTAAGATTTCCTCTTTAAAAAGCAATCTCATGGTGGGCACCTTAATTAGGACTACGGAGCAGGTGGGAAGGGGGGGTTGACCCTCTGTCCTTGCGGGGGGGGATTGGCCCAAAAAACTTTCCCAAAGTGGCTATTGCACCCAACAGTCACACAGTGGCTTTGTGGGCAATTTTGGGAAAGTGGCGGAGGCAAAGTTTAGAGCCCGCTTTCTGCACCATTGTCCTGATCATCACAACCCACCCCGGCTGCTCTCTTAAAGAGAAATGCATGCACATAGAGGAGATGATGTCCTGCGTAACAGCCCTTCTGGTTTAGCAATCATATTTTCCAGTCTGAATTCAGTAAAATAAATTAGCTGTTGATGGGCAGCCCGATCCTAGGCTGCCCTACTTGCTGATTCTGCAACCACAGGGCCGGTACTGAGTGTCCTGTAAGGTGTGGTAAACATGCTGGGTGTCAAAAGCATGTCATAAGGCCAGGGATGAATGGAGGCCCGAGCGCACCTGTGGCAGGCGACGAAACTGCGCTCCCAGGACATCGCCCCGCCCCCATGGTGGGACCGGTCCAGGAAGCGGTGGGACTGGTGTTAGGCTTTCAAGTCCCAGAGGGGGGGTAGGAGTCAGTGGAGGAGGCCTCCTACTCCCCCTCTTGGGCTTAAAAGCCTAACATGGGCTTCTTGAGTTTGCATCAGCAATTTAGGGAGCAATCCTAACCTGGAGTTAGGCTGGCACAGTTAGGCCAGCACAATGTGGCCAGCACAAGGGCCACCGAAAAGCGTGTTTGGACCACTCTTGGAGTCAGGGGGAATGGCGCACCTCTGTATGCTGGCCTCTCTGACTCTGAGAGTGTTCCAAATGCACTTTATGGTGTCGTTTGTGCCAGCCAAACTTTGCAGGCCTAACTGTGCCAGCCTAACTCCAGGTTAGGATTGCACTCTTGGCCAATGCAGACTTGAGAAGCCCCGTTGAGCAGGCTGGGGCTTTATTCAAGGTAATGTGGGGCGAACGTCCCCTTACTCTGAGGAGATCTCCAGTCTGCTCAATTCCAGCACAGAATGCAGTGGTAGCCATTTGGTGCTGCTGCTCCTGTGCTGGGTAGGACTGGGCCGCAATTTTGGTCAAAAAGCAACCTGGTGATGTTTTGTTGGCATGATCTGATCCTGCAGTATATGGTAAAGGAAGCCTATAGGCAATGTACAGCACAGGAAGGATTGCATAAGATCATGAAACATGCAACTATCTCTATGAATATAGCATGTTCCGATCAGATAGAATGAGGGAAACAGTCTCTTTTAGCAAAGGAAGCATTGCCAATTAGTTAATGTTATTACTTTCATTACATTCCTTATCTCTTACTGAATGAGTTGCCCAAGGGAGGACAGAAAACTCATTTCTGCTGAGCAATGCCAATTATTTGATGTGCGCTAAACTCCACTTGGAAGAATATTCAAACACCATGACTAGCTGGTTGCCGAAAGAGGAAAAGTAGGAAAAGAATGATGTTAATGGATACTCAACCCAACTCAACCCCAAACCACTCTCAAGGCAGTCTAAAGCGACAGAGTGTGATGCAATTTGTCTTTTGCCTAGTCATCTTTTGTCAGATATAATTAGGATGCTTATTCAATTCAATTCAAATAACTGCATGAGCAGGTTCCATATGCCCAAGGCTTGCCCACTGTTGTCTCAAACAACAGTGCCAGCACACCCCTTGATAGCAGATGACAAGTCACTTTTGAAACATAAACACATTATGTGATGTGACACAGGGATCTACTGTTCAACATCAAAAAATCTTTCTGGGCATGCTGAAGGCCCTGGCAATTTCTAAAACTGCTTTTTGGATCCCAGCCAACTTTTTGGTGAACAGAAGAAACCGCTCAGCTGAGATGGGAACTCGAGTCTCGGGACTCGAGTCCGAGTCACACAAATACAATTTTTTGCTGACTAATGTAGACTGGAGTCCCACATGACAAGGACTTGGGTACTGACCTATGTATGAATCTGAAAAACTCAAGTCTGAAAACTTGCAAGTCTGGGTGTGGTTTTTTTCATGGGATGGGGCTATTTGAAAGTTGGCAGTTCCAGCCAGGAGGCACGGGGATCGATCTCTCTTGTCCATCTCTGAAGGAACCAATTATCATTGGATGAAGGAGGGCAGGATGAGGAGCTCAAAGGGTTCTTATCTTAGGATTGGCTGGAGTCTGAGAAGCCCAGAGAGGGGAAGGAGGTGGGGTGGAGAAGCCCGGGAGGAGACTGTTCTTAGCTATCACACCTTCCTCCAATCTCATGGCTCCAGCAGGCTCCAGGTTCCATTGTTACTTGGGAGGAAGAAGCCTCAGCACAATGGGACTACTTCTGAGTAGAGCTGCAAATAATTGGGCTGTACTGCTCATAATGTAGGGGCCCAATCCTATCCACCTTTCCAGTGCAGATGCAATCATGCTTCATGGCATTTGCTCTGCTTCCTGTGGTACAGTCATGATGGGGCCCTCCTCAAGGTAAGAGAGTGTTTGTTCCCTCACCTTGTCACGGTATTGCAGCTGCATTGGCACTGGAAAGTGGAATATGAGTGGGCCCTCAGCCTCCGAGCTGCTGCTGTGCGACCTGCTCCTGCTGCTGCTTCTGTTCCCTCAGTCTGTCCATCCCCCTCCTGCCTTGCCCAGTCAGCCCCTTTTGGACCATGTCCTGGTACACCACCCACAGCTCAAACCGGACATCCTGCACATTCACCTTTGAAGAAATCTCACTTGGAGCAAGGCAGGGAGGTGCGTGATCCACCTACTACACACTTTTAGTGGGCAGAAAGCAGATCAGTACAGGTTCCACAGCAGATCTACGGCAGGCTGACAGGAGGTGGTGGCAGCGGCAGTCTTGGAATGAAGAGCACCCTGAATCTGCCACCCTGTCACCCACCCACCCACCCACCCACCTTCATGCAACCTGCTGCTGATGCAACCCATCACCTTGCCTAATGGAATGGCTGCCTCCTTGCTGGTCTCCACTTTTTAAAATATGAAATCTAACGCTTGCTCAGTTCTGTGTTGAGCACTAATCAAAGTGCATATGCCCCTTGGAAGACAGATGTCTGAAGAGAGACAAGGCATCTTTATATTAGCAAAGCTAGAGATTGATTTTAGGTGATTCACTAGCTAGAAGCCCCGTTGTATAGTATTTCCTAGTGACTGGGGTATTTAACCCACGAACAGTAAGGTTTCATCTTCAGAAGATTTCCCGTTTCAGCTCTGTGAGGGAAACCAGGGGTGACTACAGATGATCTGTGGCTAAAATGGTGACTTAGAAAAGTGTGTGTGTGTTCACTTGGCAAGCCACTCTTCTCTAACATGCTGCCATGGATTGAGGATCATTTTTTCCATTCCCCTACTCCATTGGATTTCTGATAAGGCACAAAAGTGTGATCAAATACTCTTGACACTCAATAGACAGTTGCTTGCCAAGCAAAGAATCACTTGGTATCCACAATATCAGGACTTCATTTTGGAGAAACGGGTATAGAAGCCACCACTGGTGAAAAACCAAACATTTAAATAAAAGTTACCAATCTCCTGCTCAGGCCCTTCCCAGCCCAGGAGTGATGCGTATGCACCAGTTTTTCCCTGGGTATGGTATCTTAAGAGCACTTCCAAGAGCATCACAAGAGGGGTGTGGAGGGATTGGGTGAAACCATCCTCAAGACGGGTGAAACCATACTACCTGAGCTTCTGTTCTTTGACCCACCCAGCCACCACGCACTCTTGTCAACTGTTGTGTTTTAGCCAGTTGCTGGCAAGAACACTAAGCAACTGGGCTCCAGAGTGGGCCAAACATTGCTGAATGGAGGCAGTCTAGAGGCAGGCTTTTCACATTTAAAACAATGTGATACCCTGGAGAGGGGCAATATGATTACATCATTATGTCACCCTCAAACTTCTGCAATGCTGAGCTTCTCCAGGTTAGCACCACTCTGGTTGGCACCCACCCCAGGGATGCCTCTGAGCATTTCCATTTCTGCACAGTCCCCAGATAGAGGATATCTCTATGTAGGAAGATCATGCTTGCAGAGACGTATTTGCCCTGGGGAGTGATATAACACCTGCCATGAGCACCATGACTGGGGAAGCAATTGGCGCGCACGTACCCTATCAACTGCTGGCCCGGCGATTTCGCCCCAGCCACAGTTGCAAGAGCCTGGAGCTTCGCAAGTTGGAAAGCCAAGGAGGCACCTGGTGCCTACAGCTTGGGCAAAATTGCCCCAGTTGCAGCTGCAGGACCCCGTGCTTGGGGTAATTCCACCCGAGCTGTGGTGGCAGGCCCTTCCGTTGGCTTCCTGGCACAGGAAGCCATAGGGGCGCACAGGGTCTTGCAGCTGAGAGGGCGTGTGTGCACCCATTGCTTCCCCATTCAGGAAGTGATGTGTGACATGTGACATCATGACATCGTGCAATGTATCCTGGGCGCGAAGGCACCGCGATATGCCTCTGCATGTCTTTGAAGAGCTCCTCATGAAATGGTTGCATTTCACGCAGCCCCACCTTCAGAATGAGATGAACTGTACTGAGGCTATTGTGAATAGTGCTGACACAACATACATGTTGCTACTTTTCTCATGAAGGAAACGGAAAAAAGAGACATCAGGACTGTCTCCCTCCCTCCCTCCCTCCCAAAAGTGGCCATCCTTCCAAGGGCCATGGTGAAGCATGGCCTTTCACAATCAACTGTGACAGTTTCCTTGGAGGTGACCACATTTTCACCTTGACCTGCAAACCCAGCCAAGAGGTTGATCACCCCGAGATTGCTCCTAGAGCTCTACTCACATGCCTAGAGAATTCTCAACCTTCGAGGCCACTGTACGTTCCTTTCAGGGCTGGTTGTTTTACCTCCTTGTGAAACGGTGTCCGTCACCAGCCTAAGAGACCTGCTTGGACCCCTGTTTGTGTTGGCAGTGTCCCGCGAGGAACTTCACACAGAGTCCCAAGCAGTATTGGCATGCGGTTATCACCACTCACCTCTCAAGGCATCTTAGAATAATAAACCCATAATTGAAAGGCGAGTTCAGTGCTGCTGCTTGCAGCGAGCCATGGCCGTTGAATGATTACCACAGCAGGCGGTGCGATGGAGGTGATGAAAGAGTCTATTAGTTTGCTTAGTCTCAGTCAGCATGGAGTATTAATACAAGCTCTCTGCAAACAAATAGACACAGCAGAAGGCTTGAGGGGAGCAAGCGGGGGCGGGCAGAGTTAACTTCATCCGAGCTCTCGAGCAAGTGGTCCTCCTCTAGAGAAAACTAGTCAGGATGAAGGGTTGGAATCAGAATTGTATACCAACCGAGCTGAAAGTCATCGTCCACTCATTCAAAATGACGGGAAAAACCAATAACCGATGAATTCAAAAAGGTGGCAAAATAATGTTCGACACAGTCAAAATGAGAAGCGTGTGCTTTTTGAAAGAAACAAGGACTTTGACGTTGTTCTATTGCTTCAAAACAACTAAGGGTGCAATCCTAAAACACACTGACCTAGGAGTCAACCCCCTTGACGTCGATGGGACTTATTCCTGCATAGAAATGCATAAAATTGCACTAAACGACCATAAGAACATAAGATCCATCCACTAAAAACAGCAACAAATGTTAGCAAACGTTGCTGGTAAACCTTGCCAGCTTTTTGGCATGCACAAAGCTTTTCTTTCCAGCTCTATGAATTCTTTGCTAATTGGAATATATACTTTTATAGAGACAGGGAAGGGAAAGGCTACAGCCAAAACATCAGGGATCAGTGCTCCAGTGACATCTCCAGATTAAGAGCTCAGGGGTGTATCCCTGTGAAGGGCTGCTAGTTATAAAATAGGCAGTTTCCAGCCTCAGTCCTCAACAAGTCAGACAAGTCGAGCCAGAAGCCAAATTGTCACAAGTTGTCCTTTAGATTGTAAAGCTCTCAGGACAGGGTCTTTTCTTTTCCACTTTGTGTAATGTGCCCTGCATCCTGGTGACACAATAGAAATACAAATAATAATCTCAGTCGGATATGCATTCATGGGATAAACCTTTATGAATTCCGATATTGAACGCGGATGAATCTAGAGGGAGACCCAGTCCACTTTAACTATTGTAGGGACAGCAAGGTAAATGTCACTGTCAGTCTCTAGCATGTGTTTTACAACTCAAGTTTTAAAAAATGGCACTTTTTATTAAGTAATAACAGAGGCGAGCAGAATGTAGATCTCCTGGTAGATCTCTGAGAGATTCACAGTAGATAAGACAAGAGTTTCTGAACCAAAATTGCAACAGAAACAACAAAAAGGCTTTTGCCTCCCCCCATGTTAAGCGGCTGAAATTAAGGAAGCTTGAGGGGAAAATGAGGAGTGGATTCTTGCACGAAAGGGACTATGTTCTGGTTCTGAAAACAAAGTCCTGGGCTGAGCACGTGCTCAGAGATGGTTGCCTGTTCTGTAATTTCAAGTACCCCACCACCACCACCAGCAGCTACATTGCCCAAGTTGACGGTAGACACTCGTATTGTAACAGAAGCTTGAAATCAGTCTATTCCTGATTTAAATCACTCACTTGGGTTGCACCTATGCAAACTGATCATTAGTATTGTCTCCTCAGAAGCAAAAGGGTGTATGAATTCTCTTTTAAAAAGAAAAAGAAAGAAAGAAACCAAGAGTGGGAAATTAGATCACCCTAATGCACCAACATGGAAGAAGAAGGAAGAAAGTGTTCACAGAAAACTCCAGATATGATGCTTGCCGAGGAGGACACCACCCTCTCAGAGTCCTTTGGGCAGCTGGCATTTCCCTCTGCAGGAATGGATGCAAAAGTCCCATTTTCAGATAACATGGAAAAGTGTGGAAACGAGGCGCATGAGAGCCAAACTATACAGTACATTAAGTCCCTGGGAGAGCTGGTGGGCTTGATTCTTGCAACTAATGGCAGCTGAAGCGGGCAGGACATCTAGATCAGGACTAAGGTGTGCGGAGGGCTATAACTCTTTCTTTCGTCCTGATCTGGATTAGGTCTCTCCATGATGACTGCTATTTTCCTTGGGGAAAGAACTCCCACTGGCTCCATGATCCCGACTGGGTTTTCCTGCTACTGCTGTTTAAGCTGTACAGATCACATGCACCTGCTCCAGTCACTGGTTTGATGTAGGTAGTTTTACGGAGAAGCGGCACTTTCTGCTGTCCTCCCCACCCATCCACCCCCAAAAAAAACCTATTAAGGGACCATAACTATGCTACAGACATATCAGTTAATTTCCCACTCTTCCCAGGAAGCCCTCATGGAGATTTCTTGGTCGCTCACTAAGCTACAGTTGCTTAGATCCTTTGTGGTGAGCGGACCCCAGCAGAGACTTATCTAAAGGAGGTTCACAGCACTAGGTTTTGCAAGAAGCCCCTCCCTTCAAAGAGCAGCTAGAGCAAAACGGAGGCTACATTTGGTTGTGAAGAGGAGGGGGAGCAGCAGTTTCCAAAACCTAGTGCTGTGACCCCCCTCTAGGTATGCCTCTGGACTCAGCCTCTGAAGCAAGAGTTTCCTATACAGAACATCTGCTTTCTGTCGATAGTGTATCTGTGCCCTCAGATAGCTTGCACTGAATATTTGTCTCCATGAAGCTTAGGAAAAGAGGTCATCTTTATGGCTTAAACCAGTTTATTTCCATTTCAAGTGGGTGTGCTGCCTAAAATATAATTAAAAATGTTGCTCGAGTCTACAAACCATGGATTAAAATTCATTGTAGGATGTAGTCCCAATGTTTCGCTTTCAACTATGGAAAGCATCTTCAGGGGGTTTACAAACTTTCATTGTAACCCCCTGCAGATGCTTTCCATAGTTGAAAGTGAAACATGGGGACCACATCCTACAATCTGTTTTAATTTGTGGCTTGAAGACTCAAGCAACATTTTAAATGATGCTTTAGACTCACCCAGCCACAAAAGTCTCAACGTGTTTGTGCTAAGATGTATTTATTGGCTTCACTTTCTGTCCTGTCCCTGCTATGTGCAAGCTGCATATCAAGAAACATTCCATTTTATTATATTTAAGAAAATGTCTAGTGTACACCAGCCACCCCCCGACTCTTTATAATTAGAACCCTTATGTAATTAGAACCACTTGTTGCCTTTCAAATGTGCTAATCCTTTTTTTTTTTTGTGAATCTCAGCTAATTTTTGCACACCCTCTGCAGTGTGCTTGTCTGCAGCGAGGCTTCTACACTGGCTGCCAAGTCAGGTTAAAATCTGGCTGTTCCAAAAACACGGGCTTGAAAGCCCTGCCATGTGATTACAGCTGCCGAGGCTGTCCAGTAACATGAGCACATCACATGCCTGCGTGCTCTGCACATTGGTGTAATCATGTGGAAGAGACCATTACAAGGCAGGAAATTAGAGCACCGGCTTGAAGGAAACAATCTTTCAGCAAGGGGCAAAGCCAATCACCTGCTCTTTGGTAATCGCAGCCTGACCAGCAAAATGGCAAAAGAATATATGTTTTTTTTTCTCTTGCGCCCCCTCTGCCTTTCACTGTTAATTTGCATCAGTGGATTACTGGTACACTACAAAGTGAAACACTGGTGTTTCCTAAAGAGAGGGAGGCCACAGGGTTCTGATTTCACATCGCAGCCTTCTTTGAAACCTAGAATTCATGGGGAGGGGGGCAGCCCCACAGGCAGGGAGACTGTGGCACTCCTGGACAGGAGCAGGGGTAAGGTGTTGGCTTAGCTGTGACTTAGTGCCAGAACTGCACTTACAGAAATGCTGGCCTGCCCGTTCCACAACCAGGGGCACAACCACACAATGGCCCTGCAGACTGCATTTGGATCATCCAACTGCTGGCTCCGCCCCCTCTGTCTTTGATAGCAGAAAAACTTGCATTCCTGGAGGAAGAAAGAAAAGAGTGCAGGAGAAGCAAGCGGCTCAGCAGCTCTCCCAAGACCCAGCCAACGCGTCTGGCTTCTCCCTCCCTGCCTGCCTTCATAGAGTGAAAGGTCGGCAGTCTGGGGGAGAATCTGCGCCCGTCAAGCCATGACAAGTGTCAGAAAGGACTAATCAATCAATCAATCAATCAATCAATCACTAGTATTTATATACCACTTTTCAACACAAAGTTCACAAAGCGGTTTACAGGCAAATAATAACATTAAAGTTAAATGGCTCCCTGTCCCAAAAGGGCTCACAATCTAGAAGAATGGAGAACACCACCAGCAACAGCCACGAGAAAGACACTGTGCTGGGGTGAAGAGGGACAATTGCTCTCCCCCTGCTAAATATAAGAGGACACCACTTGAAAAAGTGCCTCTTGCCCAGTTAGCAAGGAAGAGCAATGTTATCTACATGATTTGATGTCAGCTCCCTTGGGGATCCTTCTGGTAGTGGAAGCTAGGACAGAAGGCACTTCGGTTTGCACTGGATTTTACATACTGGAGTAGCCCCCATGTTATTTTCCCTGCTAACCCCTTTTCACTTTATACTCCCTGATAACTGGGCAAGAGGCACTTTTTCAAGTGGTGTCCTCTTCTATTTAGCAGGGGAGAGTAACTGTCCCTCTTCCAGAGGCAGATCTACAGGGAGGGCAAAGCTCTAAGTGTTGCAAGAAGCCTTACCCTGTCCTGTAAATCCCTCCTCTCCCTTGCTGCTGTAGCCAGTAAGCAACGCCAAGATGTTGCTTTTCCCTGTGAGGATTGGCTAAAACGGTGCAGGAGAGGAGAGATTTCCACTGCAAGGTAAGGCTTCTTGCAAAACTTAGAGCTTTGCCCTCCCTTAGATCTGCCTCTGTCCTCTTCACCCCTGCGCAGTCTTTCTAGTGGCTGTTGCTGGCAGTGTTCTGGTGGTTTAGATTGTGAGCCCCTTTGGGACAGGGAGCCATTTAACTTTATCATTATTTTTTGCCTGTAAACCACTTTGTGAACCTTTTGTTGAAAAGCAGTGTATAAATATGATTGATTTATTTTCTCTTGCACACTCCTCCGCTCTGCCCCCCTGCAAAAATTAGCCATTGGTAATTAGCCTCCTATAATGCCACAATGCGCAATGCTAACTGCTCACTCCTGCTAACTGGACAAATTGGCCCCTCTCTAAGTGGAATTTTCTTACATTTAGCAAGGGGAGAGCAATTGTCCCTCTTCACCCCAGCTTGGCAACTTTTCCAAAGGCTGTTGCTGATGTCTCTTCTGTTTGGTTTTGTAGATTGTGAGCCCTTTGGGAATGGGAGACCATTACTGATTTATTTTACTATGTAAACCGCTTTGTGAACTAGTCTTGTTGAAAAGTATTCTTAATAAAATCATCATCATCATCCTGCTAGAAGAGAGATATACAGACTACTGCTAAATAAAGTCATTCCCATGAGCAAATTTTGTATAAGAGGGTTGTAAGTCTGCATTTTGGAGCACCGCACATGTTTTACTCCATCCACATTTCCAGATGCACAGACTGGGTAGCCTAGATGCCTAGATGCCCAGATTCTAGGCTAGAATGTCCCTAGACTAGGGACTGATGAAGAGATGCTCTGGGGAGGAGAGCTCTTAAAAGCCAGTGCTGACATCAGGTGCTAGGGGCCCAAGGCAAATCCCTGCACTTGCGCCACCGTGGCTCACACATCCCCATCGCTGATGGCCCACTGAACAGTCTCAACATGTCTTCAGTCAATGTAGGTAGCAGGTTCACAGTCTGGACTTGGGGTTCTCAGCCTGGCAGGAAGACCCTGTTGCCATGGGAAGAGGCAGGAGATCTCTGGCTCGCTTGTCCTGGTTCACCCAGCTGAACTCTGCCATTTGGCAGGTTAGACCAGCCATTCTGCAAAAACATCCCCTGCCGCGGTGTGTCTCACCAAGTGGTAGAGTCAGCCTACATAAGTGGGTGAAACAGCCCAAATGGGTGATGGCGAGGAAAGGGTGTGACCGACTTTGCCAGAAGAAAAAGGAGCTTCCAAAGTTCAAACAAAACTAATGTTATAAAGATGTGAAAAGTGCCCCCTTTTAAGGAGCAAGGCTCTGTGAAATTCTGATGCCTGGGGATATGTAGAAAGGAACTGAAACCTGGCACTTGGAAGTTTGCTAACACTCCGAGGCCTGCCAAGTAATGTTTTCATTCTGGAGAAATTAGAGGCCTTTCAACAGACTGTTTCATGACATCAGGTTCGAGGGCCATGTTTTCATTTGATTTTCCACTATGGGTGAGGAGGCCAAGAGCCGATCACAGGAGCAATCCAGCTAGCAGGAGGGGCAGCCAGGCGCTTAATTCCCCAACCACAAGGCTAAACATTTGCCTCAGGCAGGTAGGGCTGGCCTGCCTCCATCAAGCTAAGTAAACATTGATTCAGTTGAAGAGCTGGAAGACATTTCTTCCTTTCTCAGCTATATGCTGATATATATGGGCTTGAAAAACAGTAGTCTCACCCCACATGCTGAATTCCACATCCCCTCAGGAAGAAAGGCAGCAATCGGCGAGTGAACCATTTTAGAGCCAGGCTGTATTTAGTCCAGGTTCATTTTTCTCTTTTAAAAAAGGAGCCTCCACGGTTTCAGGTATCCACAGTGGGTTTCGGAATGAAACTCCAGCAGATACTGGGGGTATGCCTGTACTTGCGCATAAGTCCCACTGAACTCAGTGGATCTTACTTGTGAGCAAACATATATAGGATCACACTGTAAATTTCAGATCATTGATCTGTCTTTAGATGTCTTTAGTTGGGCAGCAACTCGAATTATAACCTAATTATAACATTTCTGTCACTCCAGAGTCATTGATTCAAAATTCTTTATCAAGTTAAATTGTGAAAAATCACCATCGTCAAGCAAATATTGTTTTTGCATTACAGTTCTCTAATGCTTTGTTCTTTTCGTTATGTTGCTCTCTTTCAAAGGGGGGCCAAACTTGCATAACAGAAACACCACATACGATAAACTGCAGATGTTTGCGAGCCACAATATAGAAGAAGCACTTAAATACGCAAATATATGGGCAGCCCAATCCTGAGCTGCCTGGCTCCTGGAGGAGTAATGGTACTAAAATGCCTATTGCTGCCACAATCTCCTCAGGGGAAGGGCCATTCGTCCCCTTTCCCCAAAGAAAGCCCCAGCCCCCACAATGGGGCTATGCTAACTATTTTGCTGGCACAGACTTGAGAACCTTCATGTTGGGCAACTAAGCTATTCCTGTCAGGGGGCTGCTCTTCCTGCCCCCACTTCCCCCTGCTCTGCAAAGCCGCTCCGCTGGTGCGCAATTGCACTTACCTCAGTTACCTCAGCATCACTGGCGCTGGCCCAGTGCCAATGCTGGGCCCTTTGTGAACATGCTTTCCAGCACATTCACAACATTGGAGCCAGGGGCCAGTGCTTACTGCCAGGTTCAGGATAAGGCTCTTATTCACCATAAGCCTTGAACTTTCATTTTAATCCAGTGGACTCTCAGTTTATACCCAGTAAATAATGATAAAGCTTGAAAAGGTTTTCTTTACCTTTTATATAAGTTACAATGCAAAAAGGAGCTCAGCCAACATATCTCTGCAGGCCACATACTATATGTCAAAGAGCCTCGTGAGTCACAGTTTGGCCACCCCAGCTATATTTCTCCTTTTAAAGTGCCTTTGCTCCTCCCCATAATGAACAAAACCAGAATGATTCAAAACGATAAATGCTTAAAAGCAATCCATGGTAGCCCCCAGTGGTAGCCATATCCTTTGGCTAGTTGGCATAATACCAATTTTAGCGTAAGTAAATAAATGTTACTATGCAGGTTAAAATATATTACATTTGAATGTGCTAATTCCAATTTTAATAAAGATTAATGTGAAGTGATGATACATTGTGAATGGAGGGCAAATTTATGAAAGGATGCCCGGATCTTTCCGCATTCTGGTGCCATTCTTGAAAATGACAGCAATATGTAGTGCCATTTGACATATAAATCTTACTCTCTTCTCCAGATCCTGGAGTTTCTATAAGCTTAAGCTCCTTGGTGTGCTATATTGCATTTTTTGTACAATTGCTAATCCAGAGTAAAATGTAGCCAGTAAACATCAGAGCAAAACACGTGTGCTAAATCTGTCAGAATCTACTAACCAGAAGACTCTTAACTTCAAATGTTGGTTTAGCCAATCCAGGGCTACTTTCCCTAAATGAAGATGTGAAGATAGCTGTGGAATTCAACCCTGGCGTATGTGTTCTTTTAAGCCGAAACTGTTCTTAATCAACAAGAGGAGTAGGATTCAGGCAACAGATACCACTCCGTTAAGCATGAGGCAGACAGCAGCTGATAGCTTCACTAAGTATTTCCATATTTTTTACAGCAACAAATGGTCAGTTGTTCATTACCCATTAGTTGTAACAGAGTCAGGAAACCCTTTTCTTCTTCAAGGAAATCCTTTCCCTCCTTAAAACTGACCACATACATACATACATACATACATACATACATACATACATACATACA